>CM055273.1:12449690-12954690 GCA_029237695.1 Conchocele bisecta
TTGTAATAAACCATCGACCAATCAGTTTATTCAAGCGACATAATTAACCAGTAACACATTTAAATCCCACCCCATATTTAATTAGGCCAACCAGCAAATTGGCTCACAGAATTCGTCCAACTGTAACGACAATCGTATGACCAATTAAATGTATTGCAATGAATACATTCAGTAATGGTACAGTATAATGTTTGTAATATCATGTGACACTAGTTGTTTGTACATACCACTGCGACCTTCACAACCAATGGCATGGTAAAATACCATCGAGTATGCCCGGAAACTCTAATCAGATATATAAATTCATGTTTAGATACGTCATGGCACTTTCCTATATGCTTGTACTACAAGTACATGGTTGTAAAACAATCGTTTATGAGACATGATGATTGAAAAGTCCATACGGCGGCCATTTTGGAATCATCCAAATATTAATTAATTATTTTAGTTATCTTATCATATTCCTTGGTCATGAAAACATGGGTATAGACACCAAAAGTGTGTATCTACGAGTCACACAGAACGAGGTATCAACAAAAACGTTAAACGGATGGCGGCCATTTTGAATGTCATATTGGCTGCCTCTACTAAATCATCCAATGTTTTAATTCATGATGATATCATGTTTATTGAATGTGAAAACATGGATATAGACACTAAAAGTATGCCTCAATGATACCACAGGCCGTGATATGAGGAAAAACAAATTGCAATGGCGGCCATTTTGAAATTCCAGATGAAAATCGTCATACAAAATCATTGTATGACATTTGTAATGTTGTTACATGATCATCAGACCCTGAAACATGAATATAGACATCAATATACTTCTTGTGAGTGCAAACCATTACAAAGTTAATACTGTTTTTTTCTGTGTTCATTATTGTGAAAGTCGGCCATCTCTAATTTATGCAAATTAACCATTTCCGTGGTCCGATTTTGTCCTATTTTTGAATGTGTTATTCAGGGCATCATACCGATACCGATGATTATAAAAAATAAAAGCTCTGTTGCAATTTTCCCCATTTTCCCCTCAAATGTCAAAGTATATATACTGGACTAACCAGGCAGTGTAGATCCAAATGAGGCGGCTCATATACGAGCCGTCTCATCTTGATCTGCACTATTTGCAAATATTCGTCCATATTTAAAAAAAGAAACAAATAACCCACTCTTCGAATGGACTATCTTTTGATTTTGACAAATACTTATATTGGTCTAAATGTGAGAAACATGTGATTCCATGTCAAATATATGGTGTTTAAAGAGTTAATGTTACATATTCAATTCGAGCCATTCAATTCCCAATCTCTATATTACTATATATAAGTTTCGTTTTTAAGCATATAATATGCAAGTTTAGGTCCATAGTTAAGCATTGGTAAGCATTGTCCAGCCGGTTTCTATGACCACTGCAATACCGCCTGCTGTGCAAACGCTGTGGGCCGTACCTGGACGGCTAATTTTGTATATTAACAGTTTATAAAACGCAACTTATACAGCTGAGGAAAACTATATCCTCTCAAACAATTTGTTCTATTTTGAAATTCCGCATTTTCTCGGAATATTCCTCCAAATTGTCACCTAAAATAAAATTATTAGTTAATATAAATATTATTAATTATTATTGAAAATGATATACACTTGTTTTCAAGATGCCGTCTGCTATTTCTCAATGTTATTTCATATTAATTAGTTTCAGACGATTTGCCGACTTTTACGTTTTTGTCAATAATTAAATAATAATTTATTAATATTAACTAATAATTGTGTACCATCTTTGTGACATATGATTGTGTGAGAATATACAGGATGGCACCCCTAAAATTATTAGTTAATATTAATAAATTATTATTTAATTATTAGAAAATGATATACACTTGTTTTCAAGATGCCGTCTGCTATTTCTCAATGTTATTTCATATTAATTAGTTTCAGACGATTTCCCGACTTTTACGTTTTTGTCAATAATTAAATAATAATTTATTAATATTAACTAATAATTTTAGGTGACAATTTGGAGGAATATTCCGAGAAAATGCGGAATTTCAAAATAGAACAAATTGTTTGAGAGGACATAATAGTTTTCCTCAGCTGTATAAGTTGCGTTTTATAAACTGTCAATATACAGAATTAGCCGTCCAGGTACGGCCCACAGCGTTTGCACAGCATGCGGTATTGCAGTGGTCATAGCAACCGGCTGGACAATGCTTACAATGCTTACCAATGCTTAGCTATGCACCTAAACTTGTATATTATATGCTTAAAAACGAAACTTATATAATTTATAGTAATATAGAGATTGGGAATTGAATGGCTCGAATTGAATATGTAACATTAACTATTTAAACACCATATATTTGACATGGTATCAAATGTTTCTCACATTTAGACCAATATAATATTTGTCAAAATCAAAAGATAGTCCATTCCAAGAGTGGGTTATTTGTTTCTTTTTTTAAATATGGACGAACATTTGCAAATAGTGCAGATCAAGATGAGACGGCTCGTATATAAATCCCCCCCGGGACATAATCCCCCCCGGAAACAAAATCACACCCAGTTCATTTTGACACAGGCGGACAAAATCCCCCCCGGACAAAATCCCCCCCCCCCCCCGCACAAATGCAGGGTAGACAAATTCCCCCCCGATGAAAATGCAGCTAGGACAAAATCCCCCCCCCCCCGCTCAGATGCAGAGTAGGACACAATCCCCCCGCAACCAGCGACATAGAACATGTAATTTTGTTAATAATTGTTAGCATCTTTGGTTTCTTGAATAATTTTTAAAGTCAAATGTGTAAATATTGATTATGATATTATGATCACTTGACTATTTCATGTGCTGATGTGCTGATGGACTTAATGTAACCATGTCTTCATAGTCTTAAATGATAGATTCATGTGCTTATGTACTTGTGTGCTCATGGACTTGAATGTAATTCTCATGTGCTTATGTACTTGTTGTGCCAATATTGGTACCTGACACAATATTTGTTTTTCAATTATATTATTCCTTACCAATACCAACATGGTTTGGCTCTCTCGTACATCAAGTTATAAAAAATTAGACTAAGTAGTTGAAGTCATATTGTATATGAACGGGGGGGATTTTGTCCTACCCTGCATCTGAGCGGGGGGGGATTTTGTCCGCCTGTGTCAAAAAGCACGGGGGGATTTTGTCCGGGGGGGATTATGTCCTACACTCCGCCACGACATAGCCTGATTCCAGGAAATTTGGAATTCCGCCGTAATTGATTTTGAGAAAGTAGCACAACTTCCGTAAATGATGATCAAATTTGACGGGATTTTCAGAGCAAATGCGGAATTGAATTCCGCATTTGCTCTGAAGTTTCGTCAAATTTGACCGTCATTTACGGAAGTTATGTTAAATTCTCCAAATCAATTACGGCGGAATTCCCAAATCCCTTGAAGGCAGGGTTATGTCGTGGCGCGTCACAAATGATGTCAAGAGATTTATGTGATTTTTTTTTCTCAAAATCATTTGCGGCGAATTTTATACATGTGCGAAGAACTATGTATGTATGGTAATATATAGGGATGAAACGACATTAAATCACATTATCAACATTGCATTCTATCGCGACAAGGTATACTGTATTGGAAGGCAATGCCTACCATAACAGACATGCATATCAAATGCTAGTTTAACCAACCATATACCTTCTTTTCGATGGTTCTCTATCTGTCTAAATTCCGCCGTAAATGGTTTTAAAAAAAACCCACTAAAGGCAAGATTAACGCAGCTGGGAGTGTACAAGTTGGCGAAAGTCTGAGCAATATAAATTCCGCATTTGCTGTAAAATTTTGAGTGGTTATTTATTAAACCTACATTTGGAGATTAAATTGGTATAGAACTGGTAACATAAACAATCTTTCCTATTTTCACCAAGTTGTGACATGTTCCAAATTGGCCACCATGCTGCGTATTATGATTATCATCCCAGTGGGGTTCCATCCTGTATATTCTCACAAAATCATATGTCACAAAGATGGTGCACAATTAAAATTTTACTTATTTGAGACGCGTCACGACATAATGTACCTTACTAAATGTACATATGTATAATTTTAGCCAGAAATAATTTTGATGTATTGTCTTATTTTTATCAAATAGCGTTACACTACCGGTCGCGTTAATCTTGCCAATGAACAATTATTAAAATCTCTCTTGAGCATCTACTGGTAATGTTGACTTTCAACTAAGGAGCTTAATTGGCCGAGCCTGAGCACAGCTCAGACTCAACCAACAAAGCTCATTGATTTCCAGTATACATATTGAGTTAATGACCAACAGTTTTATAACCGCTGGCAAGATTAATGCAGCGGGAGTGTACAAGTTTGTAAAAGTCTCTGAGCAATATAAATTCCGCATTTGCTGTATGTTGTCATTGCACATCCGCCTCTATGTCTGTCGGGCAGGCAATGCCTACCAACGCAGACAAAGCCTCCCGCATCCATGTATATTTGTTTCTATGGATGAGTACTTGCAAATAGCGCAGATCCAGATGAGATGGCTCACATGATGTATGGTAAAATGGGATATGTGTTAATATTAAAACTAGCATGTCGCGCCCGCCGCGCGATTGACCCCGAGAAAACTTTTGAAAAACCAAAAACATTAACGGACACACCGTATAATATATATTACAGACATGTTATATTTTAAGAAATAAGCAAATATTATCGTTTTAATTCACGTTTCAATAAATTAGTCATTGCACATCCGCATCCATGTCTGTCGGGCAGGAAACGCCTACCAAGCTCGCAGATCATCTCTACGTACAGACGTACAGACGGACACACCGTAATATATATTACAGACATGTTATTATTTTAAGATAAGCAAATACTATCGTTTTAATTCACGTTTCAATAAGTTAGTCATTGCACATCCGCATCCATGTCTGTCGGGCAGGAAAGGAAACGCCTACCAAGCTCGCAGATTATCTCTACCTACAGACGTACAGACGGACACACCGTATAATATATATTGCAAACATGTTATATTTTAAGAAATAAGCAAATATTATCGTTTTAATTCACGTTTCAATAAGTTAGTCATTGCACATCCGCATCCATGTATGTCGGACAGGAAACGCCTACCAAGCTCGCAGATTATCTCTACGTACAGACGTACAGACGACACAACCGTATATATATATTACAGACATGTTATATTTTAAGAAATAGGCAAATATTATCGTTTTAATTCACGTTTCGATAAGTTAGTCATTGACGCGTACCAAGGTAGGCAACGCCTACCGCATCATTGTCGGTCAGGTAGGCAACGCCTACCAGGGTAGGCGTTGCCTACCTCCGGGACGCCTGCTGTCGTCTGTCTGTCCTCCTGTCTGTCTGTCTGTCTGTCTGTGTCTGTCTGTGTCTGTCTGTCTGTCTGTCTGTCTGTCTGTCTGTCTGTCTGTCTGTCTGTCTGGTCTGTCTGTCTGTCTGTCTGTCTGTCTGTCTGTCTGTCTGTCTGTCTGTCTGTCTGTCTGTCTGTCTGTCTGTCTGTCTCTGTCTGTCTGTCTGTCTGTCTGTCTGTCTGTCTGTCTGTCTGTCTGTCTGTCTGTCTGTCTGTCTGTCTGTCTGTCTGTCTGTCTGTCTGTCTGTCTGTCTGTCTGTCTGTCTGTCTGTCTGTCTGTCTGTCTGTCTGTCTGTCTGTCTGTCTGTCTGTCTGTCTGTCTGTCTTCTGTCTGTCTGGTCCTGTCTGTCACTGTCTGTCTGTCTGTCGTCTGTCTGGCGTCTTTTGTCTGTCTGTCTGTCCCTGTCTGTCTGTCTGTCTGTCTGTCTGTCTGTCTGTCTGTCTGTCTGTCTGTCTGTCTGTCTGTCTTGTCTGTCTGTCTGTCTGTCGTCTGTCGGTCTGTCTGTCTCTGTCTGTCTGTCTTTGTCTGTCTGTCTGTCTGTCTTGTCTGTCTGTCTGTCTGTCTGTATGTCTGTCTGTCTGTCTGTCTGTCTGTCTGTCTGTCTGTCTGTCTGTCTGTCTGTCATATGTCATATGCTATTAATGTACTATATATGAAACGGAAACATCTAAATTGTATCACTGGTTCAAATAAGAGAAGTGCGACAATGACACCATTTAATTATAATATAGATGTTGTAACACCGTGGTAGTTGCTCTGCAATATTACAATATACTACGGTACCGTTTATAGCATACTAACTAAACATCATGGTAAAGCTATCAATTGGTAAATTTAGTTTCATATACTATCTTCGCCCGTCATAGGTAGTGCCTATTTCATATTAGTGTATACTGTTATGTAGTTATTTTAGGTTTTGTGAATTCTTTTGCTACATTGTTTGAACCAAGGTTTTTTTTTCATCTATAGACCACATGCAACAAAACTGGGGTTGGTTCTATTTTTTTTATATAAGCCATGTGGCCGCCATCTTGAAATTCAAAATGGCCACCATTGAAATTTATATTTTGAGGTCAAAGTCATTATCATGTGTGCTGTTTTTGCAGCGGAAAACACATTATTATGGACAAGAAATATTGGAAGAATGAGTTCAATACATTTTGCGATATCAGCCATTTTGGTTTTCAAAATGGCCACTATTTCAAAATTTGAAAAGTCCAATATTTATTTTACATTTTTGAATGTCGTGGTAAGATTTCGTATTTCCTGTAAGATACAAGACTGAGAAGCATGGATGCTGGAAACTGCTCTGTTTTATTGAGGCCGCTTAGCACAAGAATAAATCAATATTGTCAATCAATTGTGTAGTGGCATTTATAGTGAATATGTTACATCTCCCTTTCTTTAAAGTATGGAAAGCTTAATGAATCACAAGTAAGGTAGATCTTGTAAACTCGAATATTGTCCAACTTTTTACTTGAACTCTCAAAAGTTTTTTGTCCTTTGAATATCCGATACTGGTATAATGTAATTACAAGTCTCTGTTGGCTGAAATAACATGCTTGTATCAACTATCAAGTGTGACTAAACTGAATTTATATGTACCATTTTCAATGTTGTTATCAAATTCCAATTCCAGAATTAGCATGTAAACAACATTTTTGTTTTTGTTTAGAACACTGGATACAAACATGAACATGTATAATTGAACAACCGAACAATTAAAGAGTTAGACTAAAAGTTATACTAGAATTAGACTAACATTAGATGGTATTTATTAGGTTGGAATTACTGCATCTAAGGATTATTATCCCTACGACACATGCAGTATTCATTAGAGAAATACGCTTTGACTAAATTAGATGGAACTGCACAGCGATTATTATGCCCTATAACATAATTATGCAGTTACTGCATATTTTACAAATCTAATCTCCTAGGTGGAATTAGAACTCGCACAGATCGCGTTGTATACTGTGCTGGTTCTCTGTTGTCGTACTTTGGAGATGGTGCGTGTTGATTTAGGACCACTGGTGTTCTCGTTCCGGACCGATCTGTTACCTGGTATACGTGGTCTTGATTGTCGAGTATCGGACGACCCTGTTGACAGTTGGAGGTGTTTGCGATTACGCCTGTACAAGCTGTTTCCACTGCTAATGACATCGCGGTTTGCCATAGTGCTTGACAACTGTTGCTGGAGTCCATGTTTTCGAACCGGGAAATGGACTCATCCGGATATTATCTCCTTGGTTGATGGGAGATAATTCTTTCACGCCTATTCTGCGGTCGTAATAATGTTTTTGAGATTGTTTCTGCTTGTCAAAGTGACTTTTTTACAGTTTACGGTTTGTGAACTGTCGGTTTCAGAAGTTCGCTCGACGCTGGTAGCGTGTTTCTTGGACGGCGTCCCATGAGTAGTTGTGCAGGCGACAAGTTAATACCTTCCATACGCGTTGTGCGATAGTCCAGAAGAACAAGATATTTGTCGTCTGCTTTCTTCCATATGCGTTTTACAGTTTGTATAGCTCGTTCAGCTTCTCCATTCGAGCTTTTGAAGTGTGGACTACTAGTTTCATGATCGATACCGAGAGTTTCACAGAACTGTTTGAATTCAGCAGAGCTATACTGAGGACCATTGTCTGTCCTAAGCCTCTGCGGTATACCGTGAGTGGCAAAAATGGAATTCATAGCTCGCATCACTGCCGTGGTAGCATAGATTGTCAACTGAACAACGTCTATATACTTAGGGTAATGCTCAACCATAAGGAGGTATTTCTTTGACTCGAAGTCAAAAATGTCCGAACCAACTACGCTGTACGGAAGATCGGGTGTCGGAGATGGTTCCAGTGGTTCACTGACTTGTTGACTTTGCACTTCTGCACATTTACTGCAGTTTTGTAGTTTCGCTTTAATGTCGAAATTCATACCAGGCCAATACATCACTTTACGTGCACGTTGTTTGCATTTGACCATGCCTTGATGTGATTCATGCGATATCATCAACATTTACCAACGAAGGCTTGGTGGAATGACTATTCTCTGTCCTTTGTAGATCACTCCGTCTGCTACGGATAGCTGATCGCGTGAATTCCAGTATTCATGAACCTCGATCGGTGTTTGGCTTCTAGTGTCTGACCAGCCGGCACTATGACATCATATAGAGCTCCTAGTTCAGCTTGTGTTTTGCTTTGTATTTCGGTATACTTGTCTTTGGTGACTAATATTGCGTTTACAATGTCGCTAATGTCTTCAGAGTCCACGGCACATACAGCTGACTCGGTATTTGCTAAATATTCGCGAGATGCATCGTGCATCTGAGATATGCATCTCTTTACCTTTGCGGTAACAAACTTTCAGGTCGTACCACTGTAGCTTCATAATCATCTTCTGGAGTCGCATTGGCGCGGATAACAGTGGTTTTCGGAAAATGATTTCCAGTGGCTTATGATCATTGTAGATGACAGTTTCTTTCCCAAATATGTAACAGTGGAACTTCTGAATACTGAAAACTAATGACAGTGCTTCTTTCTCTATTTGGGCGTAACGTTTCTCCGTTTCAGATCGGGTGGCGAAGCACATAGGAGTTTCAACTGATGGAAGCTGGATTCCTGTTCATGGTTCCACTCAAACATTACATCTGATTTCAGTAGACTGCAAAGTGGCGCGTCAACTTCGCTCAAGTTGGGAATGAACTTCGAGAGATACTGCACCAGTCCGAGGAATCTGCGCATTCCTTCTTTGTCGCTCGAAGCTGGCATTTCCGTGATATCTTTGACTTTCGCGGGATCTGGTTGTAGTACGTGCTCGGTTATAATGTGTCCCATGTATGGTACGCGAATCTGGCGGATAGAACATTTCTCATAATTGAGTCTGAGATTGTACTTAGTTGCACGTTTAACGACTTCTGTCGTGTTGGGCAATGTCGCGTCCGGCTATCAGAATGTCGTCGATTATGGCGAATGCACCGTCGATGCCTTCTAACATTTCGTCCATTATTCGCTGATAAATTTCAGGCGCACATTTAATTCCAAATAGTAGACGAAGCCATCTGTAACGACCGATTGCAGTGTTGAAAGTTGTCAGATACGACGACTAACCATCCAGTTTTATCTGTAAGAAGCTCGATTTCGCATCAAGAACGGAAAATACTTTCGCGTTCGGGATGTTTGATGTGACGTCATCAATGGTTTTCATCGGATGGTGTTTAATTGCATTGTTTAAATATTTCGGGTCAATGCAAATTCGCACTTTGTCATTACGAAGCGAGATGACCATTGAAGAAACCCACTCGGTTGGTTCAGTTACTTCCGTTATGTAGCCGTTTTCTTTCATTTCATGCAATTTTGCCATTGCGCGTGATTTCGCCTTTTGTACTTTCATCGATTTTGATAGTATATTCACCAGGTAACGTACCAAGTTCTGGAAAATCGCGGGATAGCTCTTCCTGAGCTGTATATGACACGGTATGTATGCGTTGCAACAAGCCTATAGTCTGTTTCACGAAAGCTGCCCAAATTTTACGGCCATATAAACAATTCAAAAACAATATTTTATTTTATAATATTAAATTAAAGGAAAATTTAAGAATGAGCCTTCTTTTTATTACGTGAAAAAATTTGGTTAAATATTGATTTTATTACGAAAAATCGATTTCTCTATGGGAACTTAACATGGGGAAAAAAGAGGTAGAGGAGTTGTGGGAGGAGTCGAAAAACGGAGAAAAAAAAGGAAATTGACTCCGAAACCTAGCTAGATAGCTTGGAAATGATCTAACTAAGAAAACAAAAGTTAAATTTTAAAAATCGGTCCAGTATTTCTGAAATTCTAAAAAGAATCCCCATGTTAAATCCCCATAGACATTTTCACTCTGTGAAGATGTCTATGGGGATTTAAGATGGGGAAATTGTTTTTCCTTTAATTTAATACCATCGAAAAAAATATTGTTTTTGAATTGTTTTATGGCCGCAAAATTTCGGCAGCGAAACAGACTATTACCGTTCTGCCACATCTCCGCATATGATATTTTCCTAATGCAAATCAACAATTTCAAATTCTACATTTTGTTAACAGTTTCTATGAATTACAGAGAGTTCTGTTGTACCGACTGGTTTGATCTTGTGGTTTGAATAATATCTCAGAGTGCGCGTTGAGCTTCGGTATGCCTCAAATTGTGATTTCACGAGTATATTACATTTTTCGCCGGTGTCGATACTAACTGGTATTGTCTTATTGTTGATCTCGATGTTTACAACCCATTTGTAGGTTGAGTCAGATTTCTCGCTTGTGTCGGAGAACTTGTGGATTTGTAGTAATTCATCGTCAGACGAATCATCTTTGACAGTTACATTGTTTACGTGCTGTCGCTTTCGACACATGGATAACCAGTGATTTTCTTTCCTACAATACTTGCAGATTGAACCGAATGCTGGACATTTTCTCTTAGGGTGACATGTGCCACAGTTTTGACAGTGGTTTACCCAGTTTCTTTTGGGATTTTTATCATGCTTTTCAGGTTTAGCGGGTTCAAATTTTGTCAGAGTATGTTTGGGGTACTGTTTCTTTCCCTTCTGTTTATCGTGTTTTACTGCGAATACTTGTTCACCTCTCATGATTTGCATCTGACTTTGTGAGAACTCGTATTGTCTGCCAATGTCAATAGCTTTTGGTAGCGTGAGATTTAGGGCCTGATCTAGAAGTCGTTCTTGCACTCTGTGGTGCTTTACACCGTTTATGATTAGATCGATTAATATATCATCAGGTTCGGTGAATTCACAGTCCATAATCAGAAGCCTCAGGTATTTGACAAAGTTGTCAAATGATTCAGATTCAATTTGTTTTCGCTGTTGTAGCTTGAATCTGGCAACACGCTTATTCTGTTGCGGTCGTACATACTCTTTGACATGTTTCAGTATTGCAACCGGATCATCTTGCTGGCCTGCTTCCCAGTCAAATGTTTTGTAGATCTCCCGACCTTGTTGTCCGATCCACAACCCCAACCAACCTGCACGGTCTGTATTGTCAGTTTTGGACAGTGGCCCTTTGAAAGTGAATTCAACATGCTGACTAGACCTGTGGAATTCCTGATAAGTGTCATGTGCTCCCCAATTAATTGTGGGTTGGTCGAATTGCATTCTGGATGCCATGATCTAGTTAAAAAATATTGACACGTGTATTTGTTGTTGAAAGTAGTGATGCTCAAGGGTGTCGCGTGACCCACGTGACCGGTATCTCATGAATATTCATAACTGGAAATTTACAGCCCAGATTTACTCCCGTTTTATTTCGGTCAGATATAGTATATTGACGGTGGAACAGGGAACCAAAAAAGCGTGTTGAAGAGAAGTGATGTAAGGTCAAGGAAACTGGGAAATCCCACATGAGATCGCTAAATATATACGATTACGAAGACTTTGAAAAACATAATTGCAGAAATAATAGGTATTGCAGACGATTTCACTTCATTTTTTTAATATAAACTGACGCATAAATATGTATATATGTGATACTAGTAAACTTTATTGCCACATTCAAGCGGATTCATGCTTTAAAACGATGTGTTTTACCTCGCTATCAAGCCATTCATACTCCGGAAATTGAAATCCAAGATGGCGGACTCGGCAATTCAGTACTGAGCAGGATAGAAAAAACATGTAACACTGGAGGTTTTGTAAGTCAGAATCATGAATATTGAAGTGTGGATTTTGTCATATTTAAGGTCAGTTTAAATTATATGGTCTAATAAGTAGGCTTAGAAATCACTACTCTTGACCATTTACACTTTCTATGTAAATATTAAGTTGAGTTAAATGCATTATTATGTTATAAAAATTAAATTACTGTGTTTCAAAGGTTGAAACATTGTTGATGTTATAAATATTTTTAAAATAAAAGCTTACGGATAATCATTGAAACTATTAAATACCTTAACTAACTAATATAACTACTATCACCTGTCAATATAATTAGTTATGCTAATTGTTGGATGTCAAGCTAAGTACTATACTTGTCATGGTATTTCTTAAAATAGTCTACACGTTTCTTGCACATGGTAATTGGGGCGCAACTGATTGATGTCTATTGACAGCAAGTTTATCAAATGCTTTAATTTTTGGTTCCATATATGTTGCCATGACTCTGGGTGCTATAAATTGCATTGTATGTCAGATCAATTTATTGTATCTGAATATCTTGGGCTGCTTTTTTCAACTTTCTGGACAAGAAATTTTACAAGTCCGTCTATAGTACCTTACTTTAAAGGTACATGCCCACGCAGCAGGTTACACTGTACTACAACTTTTCATTTGCTGTCATGCCTTATATGAGCCATATGTCTACCCACTAACGAGTTATTTTTAATTACGGCGCGTGTTAATTGGTGTTAAATCAGCATTTTATATGCCGCGATCAGAAAGGGTATTTTCCGACCTCGTGCTATTTTTACCAATACGCGTCACGTGACACGGTCAATCATATCACATCTTTGACATGCGCAGTGAAGTATCGGAAGTTGAGAAGAAAAATCTCTATTCGAGTCCAAATCTAAATCTCCACGTAACTTTTTCCATTTGGTGATCTGGTCGCCAATATTAACCACTCTCTCCCTCAGACATTTCGCCTTTCTTTTAGCCGACGCTGTTTCATACAAGTTCCGTCCTGGACGTTTCGACAGGTGTGTGTGATATTTTTGTTTACATATTGGGAAGCCTACTGGCGCGCGTAGTATACTGCGCATGCGCACCGCAAGCCGTGATGTGAAAGTCGTCGTCCCCGCACATTATCAAAATAGACTTACCGCAGCGCGTCGCTAACAGTAAGTTGATAATTAATACATTATTATATTTGTATAGCGGGCACTCGTAATTTTTAGAACTGGTGGAATAGTTACATAATTATACACTTATTTAATTCCTATAAAGAACATTTTGTGCCTACTGCGTGGGCATGTACCTTTAAAGTAAGTTAGCTTGGGTTTGAAACAAGATATTTTGACATGTCTTGTCTTTGTTTCAATCTCAAAAACTATAGTTTAACACCAACAAGAAATTATGCTATTTTAAGCTGAGCATCACTATTGAAAGTCGAGTACGGACACAAATTACACCGTTGATAATACGTAAATTGTTAATTTACAACACGAGAATATTGATTGGTACTGCTGACGGGTAAAATGCGTTGTTGGCGTGTATTTCGAAGTATTCTGACACCATGTATTTAAGATACAAGACTGAGAAGCATGGAAGTTGGAAAATTCTCTGTTTTATTGAGGCCGCTTATCACAAGAATAATTCAATATTGTGAATCAATTGTGTAATGGCAATGTCAATGGTAGCTAGCAAAGTACTTTATAGTGAATATATAACGGCAGCTAGCGCAAATGTTACATTTTCCTTCTGGTTTTACTCGTATTTCTTTGAACACAGTCAGCTAAAATAATTTATAACTGGTGTTGTGCTACGAGTAATCTTTATCTTCAAAATAGCCACCGAAACTAAGTGTGTTATGTACATCGCCACATCAAAGATTTGTTACACATTCTAGTATTTCTGTGGCTGTACGTTATGTTCTTTCAAATGATATTGTGATTGGAGCGTGTGCGTCTGCTTGAAAACATATCTATATACAACATATACACAACTGAAGTTGGTTCCATTTTTATTAAGAGCCGCATGGCCGCCATTTTTAATTTCAAAATGGCCGCCATGAAATTAATTTATGTTTAATGTCAACGTTATATGTGGTGTTTTTTATTATTATTTATTATGGGTAAGAAATATTGGCATAATTATTTCAGTATATTTTAAGATGGCGGCCATATTATTTGCCATTCAAACTTGACAATCTAATATGTATTATACAAGTTTAATGCAGTGGTGATATTTTGTATGTTTCTTCTGCTTATGCTCATAATACAATGAACACAAACTGTTGAGATTATTGCTAACTAGTACTGTGGTACCAGACACCATTATCTTCAAAATGGCCGCTGGAAATAAGTATGTCAAATACATTGCCACTTCAAGGATTTACATCTATTACATAGTGTTGTATTACATATGTACACGTACATGTATCACGTATCATGTATTGCTGTGGCTTATAGTTAGTTATGTTTCTTCAAATGATATCTTGATCAGCACATGTGTTTTCCTTTAAAATAAGAATATAAAAATATGGCAAACCATCCATTTTGTCTAATAAAGTGTATATTATGGTATTGTATAGTGCATTGCAACGGTAAATACTCATATTCTCCATTACTTCATAAGAAAGCGTCTGATACGGCGATATGATGCACCAGCTGCAGTCTGTAAGAACTGGCATTGCTCTAGCAGACTGCAACTGGTCTCAACCGTGCTATCTTTATGGAGTCCAACTTGGTCGCCAATGTTTAGCTCTTTTAATTGTAAATCTACTATGCTTTTATCATAGCGTTACTTGCTTTGTTGATGACTGGATCTGATATTGTCACAAATTGAAACATGTATTGGAAATACCTGCTCACAAGTGGTCAGTAAACTGGATAGAAGTGTCCCATCAAATCAATGTGCAGGTGACCATTCCGTGCCGGTTATGGGAGTTTCGATATTCCAGTATACCCAAATATAGGTATGTACATTCACCTTTAGTTTTTACGAAACTGTGTTTCACAATGATACTGTTCGCTCAGCTAACCCACTGGCCCTTGGCTACACAGAGCGTGTGACATTAAGGAAATCCCGTCCTTTTGCAAAATCAGCAAATTCCTGGTAGGCAAATTGCTGACTTCAGCTGACACATGTGAACTTTGTACATTATGCTTACTGTAAATCCATTTCAACTGTCCAATGGCCATTTTTGATTTCATGCTGTGTGCCTGCTTTTGTTAACAGATACCATCAATTCCCTTTCATTCCATGTGGAAATGTTTGTAACAATAGTTTGTCATGGGGGGGCCTGGTACATAGTGTGATATCAGAGTTTCTTTGGCATTTCAGTTTATATCTTCAATTGAACATCTTCCTACCATTTCACCAGAACATAATATCTTGCGCTCGTCTAAGACATGTCTGAATGCCGAGATGGCTATTGTGCACGGCTTGCAACATTTTGGACTCACGATGAGTCAGAATTATGTGTTTACATCCTTTCAGTTTATCTCTGTAATCCCATAACGCCACTATTTTCTGTGGACATTGTGTTCTGAAATTGAGTTATCCCTTTAGACTCGTTTGTTCTAGCAGAATCAAATGTGCATCTTACTCAGTCAAGTTTGCAACTTCTTGCAACTCGTGATCGCTGACAGGTAAGTTCGCGAATACTACATGTACCTGTGAATTCATACCATTAACACAGTTAGAATATATGTCTGTTACGGACTCGTGGGATAGCGTATCAGTAACTAGTATGTTTTTGCCCGAAACGTGTTTCATTGACAGGCCATATTGCTTCAGCAGCAGTAAAATATCCTGTAATATGTGACGACATGAATAGAGTATTTAGTTCATGGATATGAGAGGCAAATGATCTTACTCCACTTGAACAGTCAGTCCGTACACATAACGAAACCGTTTACGTGCAAATAACATGCCTTATTATTCATGTTCAATCAGAGCATATTACTTTTCTGCGAGCATCAATGATATGGAATCATTAGCTCTTGGCTTGCCTTTGTGGCACACTATAATGCAGTGTCTCTGGTTGTGTGTTTCAAGTCATAATATGACAATTTCAACAAGTGAAACGCAATTTGGACCATCAAGGCATTGGTCACTTTATATTGACACAGGAGTTGTGATCTGTTAACATGGTTAAGACCATATGGTAATCGTAAATAATGATAATGACCATGGAACAATTTTGCCTTTTCAACGTGGTCATTTTTCTACAGTTTCCTGCATACACTGTTGTATTATGTATAGAGTGTATTCAACCTCTCCAACAGTGTTTTGGCAATCAATCTGACATTTTACGCACGTTGTCTACATATACTGAACATGTACAAATGGCGTTTTAATGCCGAAAAGTCATTTAATCACACAAATACTGCCTTTTCGACAGTTCTTCTACACTTTCCTGCATACAAGTTTGTATAGAGTACATGTATATATTTTATGCATGCAACTCATTTGACCGCATTTTGAGAGTGATTGTGCCAGCACGGCCTTTCAGGAACACCAACAAGATGGAGACTCTAATGCAGATGGTGATAAAACTAATTGAAAGCACTGTATCCATAATTAAGAAAAAATCCTGCATACACACAGTGGTCATTGTGAAATCGAACATGTTTGTCATAAACAGTGACTTGAAATTTACTTTAGTCCGATATAATTTACTTTCATTAATGATTATAGTCTGGGTAAAAATCAGTGCAAATGGTTTGTGTATGATTATATCAGAATTATATGATTTTCACGGAAGCAATTTTGAAAATTGGAATAAAATAGGAACAACTCATGTTTTCGTTGTTGATACAAAGAACGTTTGTTCCAAGAACGTAGCAAAAAAGTGAACACAATCTAGCTATAAATACACTTTACTAAAGACAGTACGTAGTGAAAACATAAGCAATATTATTTACATAGAGGCCATTTTTAAAACAAAATATCCGCCATACCAGTTATCAGAAAAAGTGGAACCAATCTCAGTTTTATTATTTGAATTTTGTAGATGGCATAGCCGAAAGAAATAAACATTATATCTGCATTATAAATGTAGATATGAATATTACAATATAGTGTATACGATTTCAGGGCGGCCATTTTTAAATCTAAGATGGCCGCCATGGGGGTTGTTAAACATTAAAATAACACTGGTGTTGTTGTTTGTGGTCAAAAGATGATTATCACCAAAAAACGAATCAATCTTCATTAGAAGTGTATATATACTCAGCAACACTAGAAACATCCCACTTATTGAACCGATATATCTCTGGATATGTTTATGTTACACATTATGTGATGTACATGCGAGACACTGGTCATTTTGTGAATACATCCGTGCTAAGTTTTACTTTCTCATTGTTTTCATCATGCCACGCTTGTCTAAAGTTGAAAGAAATCAGGCAATTGGAATGATGCACGCGGGAATGACGGCCAGTGCCGTGGCCCGCAGGTTCGGCTGCTGTCGGAATACCATACAGAGGCTTGTGACCCGGTATCAACATACTGGGACTGTTGACGATCGTCCCCGCCCCGGTCACCCCCGTGCCACCACCGCCAGGACTGACCGCTACATCACATTAACCCATTTACGTCAGCGTCGTTTGCCAGTCACCGTAACGGCTAGGAGATACGGTGTGTCATCGCAGACAATCCGTAGGCGCTTGCGATGCAACGCGCTGCCAATCAGAGCACGACGCCCATATACCGGTCAAATAGTGACGCGACGTCACCGTGGTGCTTGGTCGCGATGTCATTCGAATTGGCGGGCTGAGTGGAACCGAGTTCTCTTTACTGACGAATCCCGGTTCACACTCAGCCATGCAGATGGTAGGCTACGCGTACATACAGACGCAAACACGAGAGATACGCCGATTGCTGTGTGGTTGAGAGGGTCAGGTTCGGGGGAGGGAGTGTAATGGTGTGGAGTGGGATCATGGGGAACCGTAAGACTGAGCTTGTGGTCATACAGGGCAATCTCAATGCACAGCCTCATGCAATGCCTTCATTCGCCACCACGGCCCTGGTATAAGATTGCAGCAAGACAATGCCCATCCGCACACAGCCAGAATCACAACTCAATACCTGGCTCGTAACAACGTCGACGTCCTTCCATGGCCTGCGGTTTCCTCTGATCTCAACCCAATCCAGCACGTCTGGGATGAGGTGGGTCGTAAGGCGAGGGCTAACCACCAAATTGACACCATTCGAGATCTGACACGGGCTTCACAACAAGAATCGAGGAATCTGCCTAACGCACTAATTCTGCGTTACGTCACGTCTATGCGCCGTAGGATTATGGCCTGTATTCATGCAAATGGTGGCCACACACGATATTAATCATACATAACACAGTGGAAGTTTTTTAGAGAGAAATCATCAAGCACTAAAAAAAATAAAAAATAAAAATATTTTTTTTTATTTTGACCCCTCCCGAATTCGCCGTGATGTCACTCGAAATCTTTTCATCGCAACAAAATTTTGTCAACTGATATGGATTCACAAATGATTAAACTTCATTTTCTGTACAGGTTTTAGTACCACCATCCTTATAGATTTCCAGCAATCTTTCCCTGAATATGGTGGGACGTTTCTACTGTTGCTCAGTATATAATGAATATAGCATTTCAGGGCAGCCATTTTGAAATCCAAGATGGCGGCCAAAGGAATTGTCGAACAAAAAGTGGAACCAACCCCAGTTTTGTTCTTCGTGGTCAAAAGATGACACAAAATATTGGTTACAAGAATGTAGCCAAAAAAATGCAAAACTACATAAAAGTATACACTATTAGCAAGTGTAAAATCTATGCCGAAAACCCTCCCCAAACAGCGGTTTCTACACGTGTAACACGTTGTATAGGCGAGTAAAATTTACAACTTCGTGTGGGATTTTCTGACAATGGTGGTGAATGCTAGTTTTATACCATGATAAGTACAATAATTATTACACCCACAGGTGGAAGTCTCGGACATGTGACACAAAAAAAATGCCCATTAAAAAATCCATTACTCCACCCACTTGGTTTCATACACCACTATCTTCTATTATAGGTTAAGTATTAAAAGATGGTCGCAATAAATGGTAATAGTACAAGTGTCTAATTAAATATCAAGATTACAAAGAACACACTATTGGTATACATATACATTTTTCCTTGGAATATGATTATCATTGCAAGGTAATTTATATTTATGATATGATTGTCATTGCAAGGTAATTTACGCTCACTCTTTGCTTACACGGAAGCCGACACATTAGTTCCCGCTATTCAAAATGTACGATGGAATATATTTTATCTATTACACTCTTGCGAGTTATTTGCATGGGTTTCGCTGTGAGAGAAAGCCCGTAATCAACTCCTTACAAATAATACACCATGAAGAGAACACCCGTAATTGCACCCTCATTTATTAAAGTCAAAATAAAGTTATTTGAAAATTCGGAGAGAACCTCGACTAATGTACAATGCTAATGTGATTTAACACATTCCAAACATGCACTCAAATATATCTTGTTCATAGAAACAAAAGCTGCGTAATTTGGATTTCAAAAAGTTTACATGACGTCACGTTTGACATCACACAACGTGACGTCAAAACGCGGGAAACACGTACGTTAGTGTGTAACTATTCATATGCACAGCACAATTATTTTGCTTACAATCTCAAGAAATGTGCATATATATCCGCCGTGAAGTGTAATAAATACGACATTCCATCGTACATGTTTGAATAGCGGAAATAATACACTCGTGTCCGTCGGCTTCCGTGCAAGCAACACGTTCGCTACGCTTACTCTTTGCTTACGCGGAAGCCGACGCACACTCGTGTATTATTTCCCGCTATTCAAAATGTACGATGGAATATCCTCTATTTAGTACACTCTTGCGAGTTATTTGCACGGGTGTTGCTGTTTTGCTGCGAGAAAAAACCCGTAATCAACTCCTTACAAATAATACACCGTGAAGAGAACTTGGAGAGTCTCGACTAATCTACAATGTTAATGTGATGAACACATTCCAAACATGCACTCAACTTTATCTAGTTCATAGAAACAGCTGCGTAATTGGATTTCAAAAAGTTTACATGACGTGTGACACGTGACGTCAACATGCGGGAAACACGTCGTTGTGCAACTATTCATACTCTTTGATTATAATCTCGAAAGTAGACTAAATGTGCATATGTATCCGCAGTGGAAGTGTAATAAATAGGATATTCCATCGTACATGTTTGAATAGCGGAAATAATACACTAGTGTTCGTCGGCGTCCGTGCAAGCACGCGGAAGCCGATGCACACTCGTGTATTATTTCCCGCTATTCAAAATGAACGATGGAATTTCCTCTATATATACGTATGCCATTGATATAACTACATAATATTGCATTCAAAAGCTACATAACACATTCAATGTGAGATATGTATAATAATATGCTTCAATTACGCAACAATCCTAGTAATTATATAGAGGATATTCCATCGGACATTTTGAATAGCGGGAAATAATACACGAGTGTGCGTCGGCTTCCGCGTAAGCAACGAGTAAGCTTTGCGAACGAGTTGCTTGCACGGACGCCGACGGACACGAGTGTATTATTTCCGCTATTCAAACATGTACGATGGAATATCCTATTTATTACACTTCCACGGCGGATATATATGCACTTTTAGTCTATTTTTGAGATTATAATCAATGAATTCTGATGTGTGCATGAATAGTTATACAATGACGTGTTTTCCAGTTCCAATGACAGTTTGCATGGTAGCTCGTGGTTTCCAAGAAAACAGGCTCGCAATTACGGGTGTTCTCTTCACTGTGTATTATTTGTAAAGAGTTGATTACGGGTTTTCTCTCACAGCGAAAACCGTGCAAATACTTTGCAAGAGTATAATAAATGCAATTTGCTCAATATAAGGCAACATTATTTTTATATTTATCGGCCATCTTTCATTTTTGCTATTGGTAGTTATCTAATTATATTCATAAGTTAGTAAAAACGTCCATAGTATACATAACGTCAGTACTTTTATTCCAATTTACTACGATATGACGCCCATGTGCAATTATATATTTAACTATTATACACTATGAGTATCGTCATACGATAATATATTTCTATATGGCGGCCATCTTGGAATTTCACTCTTCTAATTACATATCAAATTTACTGTAAGCGTTTATTATGTCAATCAAGACATGTTGTTTTCATATGGAGTGTGATAGCAGTCAATTGTAAAATGTGTTACGTTTGGCGGCCATGTTGGATTTTTCCCATGTAATCATGAATTGAATTTTAATGTTCACCGCGTATCTCGACAAGTCAGGTAAATCCAATTTACGCTCTTAAAGGTACATGCCCACTCAGTAGGCATACGCTGTTCTTTATAGCAGAGACATCATCTGGCAACATAAACATTAATTCACCATTACTCCACGTATTGATTGGCATTTTATACATTTTATATCAGACGAAAATTTCCACACTTATATCAGGGGTAATAACCGTGTTTCCTATAAATGTTAACGGAAATTACTATTTATACTCTGTATTTATTTTTTGATGCGCAATTATCATACTTTATAATCTGTCGAAAATATTAATTTTTCAGGTGACGCATTTAATTATTATAAATAATTAAAAAATAGCATGCCTCATTTGCATATGAAAATAGCCTGATACCACCGCGCGTCACAATCAATAAAATAAATATTACTAAATGATTATATATGTATAGCGGGCACTCGTAATTTTTAGAACTGGTGGAAAAGTGACACAATTATACACTTATACAATTCCTATAAAGAACAGTTTGTGCCTACTGAGTGGGCATGTACCTTTAAAGTATGTTAATACTGTAGTATTTTAACAAACATACTTATGGCAACACCCTGTATATAATTGACACTGTCTCAATGTATTCACCTTGAACGCCAGCATCCAGTGCGCATGCTCTGTTTATATCTGTGTGACTGCAACGGCCACTGAGTCGTTACTATCTTTAGTCTTAGTAATATATCCAAGCAGTAAACACGTCTTGTTTCACTCATCCCACAGCTCAGTGGTTAAGCTAAGGCTCACACACCCTCAATACAGGG
Organism: Conchocele bisecta; assembly: GCA_029237695.1. Taxonomy (NCBI): domain Eukaryota; kingdom Metazoa; phylum Mollusca; class Bivalvia; order Lucinida; family Thyasiridae; genus Conchocele; species Conchocele bisecta. Next base: position 12,471,817 of record CM055273.1, read on the forward strand.
TATACAACAAATACCTCACATGGAAACAACTAGAGTGCATATGGCACACTATAGTTGTCATTTTGGGTTTATGAACATTTCTCAAAACGCTCAAGGATGACAGAGTGTCTGATGTGGATGGTTTGGGAAAACAAAATCGCAAATAAAAATAAACATGTTATTCAAAACAAGGTTAAGCCTCGCTGTAGTGACCTCCGGCTGTTGGACTAACTTGTTGAATGACGTCATAATAGTTTGACGATGCATTTGATTGGTAACTATTTTTATATCTAGCCTATGAGATGATGTCGTTGCACGCTTGTGATATGACGTTCGTGTCGTTGTGTTAGACGCTTCTGTGCTTGTGTAATGGATGACACGAAGTTTTGACCCAGTTCTACATAATGAACGGAATTAGAAAAATGTTTTTTATTTTAAATCGACGAACGCTTGGACGAACTTTGTATGGTTCTAATTTCTAGTGTACATGGTCATGGTCACAATTGGACGAACTTTGTATGGGTCGAGTTTCTAGTGTATATGGTCATGGTCACAAATGCACGGACTTTGTATGGGTCGAGTTTATAGTGTATATGGTCATGGTCATAATTGGACGAACTTTGTTTGGGTCGAGTTTCTATTGTATATGGTCATGGTCACAATTGGACGAACTTTGTATGGGTCGAGTTTCTAGTGTATGTGGTCATGGTCACAATTGGACGAACTTTGTATGGGTCGAGTTTCTAGTGTATATGGTCATGGTGCACGGCATTAGTTTGAGCTGACGATTGGCTAGAGGCCAAATATGACCGATGATCCAGGTCGGACAACCTCAAATTTTGTGTTTCGTACACGCAAATTTCGATTTATTTTTGGGTATATAAAACGCGCATAACTGAATAATTGCTGGAAACAGCGATTTGAAGTGAGTATATTCACATATTACCTTTTTCGATTGCCAGAGACACAAGTCATACATTTAATCGATGTTTATTGTGTTTGTGCGGGTGGGAAACGAGGGGGCTTTTTCAATAATAGCCATATTGTTTACCACCTTCCTATAATAGAAGATAAGTACTGTATGAGACCAAGTGGATGGGGTAATTGATTTTTTGTAATGGGCATTTTTTTGTGTCTTCCACCTGTGATTAGATCCGGGCGCATTTGAATTGTTTTGTACATGTTTTAGAAAAGTGTTTCGTGTATGTACAAACAATAATTGATCATCCAAGACACGCTAGAAACACCTGTGCATAAACTGGGTTTTTACTGTTGTTATGAATTCCTGATATGGTGAGAATATTAAAATTGATGCAGGCATATACCAAGTGGTGAACAAATACTAATGTTTGAACCTTTAAAGACTTTAAACAAAGTGTCTACTATTCAAAAGGATATTTGATGAATCTCGGTTTGTTCTATTCCGGTTACACATGAATACTCTCATTTGTGTCCGTGACTGGAGAAATGGGGCTTACACATCTTGCGACAAGTGCATATCCAGATCAGCCTTTGCATACGAACAGTCTGATCAGGATCTGCATTGTTCGCCATTCTATCAATGAAACATCCACCATGCTTCTAACATGCATGATATTTCGATAGCCAGCTATAGGAGTGTGCTATTCGATCAGGAACTACTCTGGTCACAAATCCCATAAGTCCCATTGTTCCAGTCACAGCCAGATTTATATTGTAATGTTTATAATTGATTTGCTTCTATTTTTCAGCCTTGTTTATTCTAATCGGCGTCTTCACGTTTCTGAGCTGCCACACGGCTCTAGACCGTAACCTGGAGACCACGGGATCGTTAGGATACCCGTTCGCCCTCTGCATCGTTGCTGGGGTGATCTGTATTGCGGCGTCCATAGTAACGGGGGTTACGCTGAAGCATCACCTGGTGGAGCTGGACTGGGATGATGATGATGATGATGATGAATATGATATAAATTAATCGAAAGTTAATTGTGGTTGTGATCGGAGAAATGGGGCTTATGGGATTTGTGACCAATGTAGCTCCTGGTCAAATAGCACACTCATAAGTCATGTAGATTTCTAACAATCTATATGACAGGTGTTTCATGGAACAGATCAGACTGTGCGGATGCACAGGCTGATCTGGATCTACAGTGGTGGCAAAACCCAATAACCCCCATAGATCCAGCGACAGCCACAGTTGGCCGGCGATATTGCGATGCGGACAACGGTTCCTCCGGCAGTGGGTCTCACATATGCACAGAAAGTGATGAATAGATAAGAAACAATGTTTCATTAAATACATATTTTCATCGTATTTCCGAGCCAAATGTGCATATGCGTCGCCTAAGATTATTAAAATAGTGGTTATAATACTGCGTTATAACGCGTTGTAAATGCTAGTGTGTCTCAAATTGATGGTTACGAAGGCCATGCAAAAGTACTTTGGTTCTCGGTTTGCTAAATGTGGTGCAGGAGGGCGGATTGTTTTTTACATTTTGTTTTCTCCAGATGTTTGACCATGATTTTTTTTAACTCGCCAGATACATATGTGTTCTATAAATGTACTATAACCACTTTAGACGTGAAAACTCTGTAATTCAGCATGGCAAGGGTTAAAGGTACATGCCCACGCAGTAGGCACCAAATATTCTTTATATCAGAGACATCATCTGAGACATTTTCTTGGAAAATAAACATTCATTCACCATTACCCCACGTATTGATTAGCATTATTATACATTTTATATCAGACGTAAATGTTCACACTTTATCAGGGGCGATAACCGTGTTTCCTTCAAATGTTAACGGACATTACTATTTATACTCTGTATTTATGTTTTGATGTGCAATTTATCATACTTCATAATCTGACGAAAATATATTTTTTTCAGGTGACGCATTTAATTAGTATAAATAATTAAAAATATCATGCCTCATTTGAATATGAAAATAGCCTGATACCAACGAGCGTCACTATCAGTAAAATAAATATTACTAAATTATTATACCTGTATACCAGCCGCTCGTAATCTTTAGAACTGGTGGAATAGTGACACAATTATACACTTATTTAATTCCTATAAAGAACAGTTTGTGCCTACTGATTGGGCATGTACCTTTAATACTATTAGACTATTCAGCTTTACGTGCTTATATGTTAACTAATCACACTAATCCACCAACGATTAAAGGATCGTAATTCTTTTAATTTTAATAAAATAGTTGTCAAAATGGAGGTTGTCGCCTAATCCAAGATGGCCGCCATAGTCAAAACGGACAAACATAATACGGGGTTTCGAGTGTCGGATAGGGGTCAGATTTTCATTTCTGATTGCTGGTATACCTCAGGCATAGCGTCACGATTTGGCCGCTACCCTTATAGGCGAAGAGTATTAGGGTTGAGATCGGAAAAAAATAAGCCAACGCTGAATTTTTCAGAAAATGTTCAGAATATCATTAGTAATAACATATCAAAACACCCCATGAATCCCACTGGAGCTTAATCCAGGAACCAAGATGGAGTCCAAAATGGCCGCCAAAATGACAAAAATGCATAATTACTGTTTGTTTCACGAAAGCTGCCCAAAATTTTACGGCTATATAAACAATGTTTTCGATAATATTGAATTAAAGGAAAATTTAAGAATGAGCCTTCTTTTTATTTAGTGAAATTGGTCAAATATTGATTGTATTGCGAAAAAAAAATTTCCCCATGTTAAATCCCCATAGACATCTTCACAGAGTGAAGATATATATGGGGATTTAACATGGGAATTTTGTTGAATTTCAGAAATACTGGACCGATTTTCAAAATTTAACTTTTCTTTTCTTAGTTTGATCATTACCAAGCTATCTAGCCAGGTTTCAGAGTCAATTTCCATTTTTTTTCCTTTTCTGACTCCTCCCACAGCTCCTCCATCTCATTTTCCCCCATGTTAAATTCCCATACACAAATACATTTTTCGTAATAAAATCAATATTTGACCAAATAAAAAGAACGTTCATTCTTAAATTTTGAGAACATTTAATATTAACGAAAAAAATACTATATTTGCATTGTTTATATGGCCGTAAGATTTGGGCAGGTTTCGTGAAACAGATAGTAGTGCAAAATGTGCTAAATCAATCAGAATAAAATGTACCGAAACATACAGAATATAACTAATGAATCATATTAATCGAATAATTTAGAAGTAATTCAATCCAAATGGCGTCCAAGATGGTCGCCAACATATCTTAACTCTATAAACTGAGTTAACATGTCGACTATTGGGAATAACTATATTTGAATGTATTAGTTGGGTTATTATGAGACATTCCAACTACGCAATACATTTAATACATCATTTATATATTATTATTTAACGTGATATTCAAAATGGCCACCAAATTGCGAGAAATGTCGCAAAATGACGTAAATCTTTTGTTACAATGTATAACATTTACCATAATTACATAGAGGAGGATATTCCATCGGACATTTTGAATAGCGGGAATTAATACACGAGTGTGCGTCGGCTTCCGCGTAAACAAAGAGTGAGCGTAGCGAACAAGTTGCTTGCACTGAAGCCGACGGACACGAGTGTATTATTTCCGCTATTCAAACATCTACGATGGAATATCCTATTTATTGCACTTCACGGCGGATATATATGCACATTATTTTGAGATCGAAGCCAAATAATTATGCTGTGCGTATGAATAGTTACACACTGACGTGTTTCCCGCGTGTTGACGTCATGTCAAACGTGACGTCGTGTAATTTTTTTGAAATCCAAATTACGCAACTGTTTCTATGAACGAGATGTCTTTGAGTGCATGTTTGGAATGTGTTTAATCACATTAACATTGTACATTAGTCGAGACTCTCTCCGAATTTTCAAATAACTTTAATTTGACTGTAATAAAAGAGGGTGAAATTTATACGGGTGTTATCTTCACGGTGTATTATTTACAGGTTTTCTCTCACAGCGAAACCCATGCAAATAACTCGCAAGAGTGAACTCATATATTTGAATTTGTTATATGGGTTATAAGGTGATATTTGAACTGCGCAATACATTTAATGCATATTTTATTTATTATATTATGTAAACTGATATTCAAGATGGTCACCAAATTTGGAGAAGTATCGCACAATTTTATATCTATATACGGCAAATCAGCACATGGTGGTGAAAAACAACTTTGTATAGTTATTTATGCTTGAAAAAAATTGGCAGAGTTAGTTCTCTGCAGCATTATTGGGCATAATTACGTTTGTAACTGCATGCATACAATCTAGGTCTTATTACCGGTCATGCGCAATGAAACTTCATTGAATGTATGTTGCGCTACCATTCAAATTAAGACATTCATTTAATACATATTTTTTATTATATTGTATAATAAAGTGACACCAAGTACTCTCATATTCAATGTACTCATAAGTGTGTTGGGTCTGGTACATCGGATGTGGGTAAATAGGCTCAATAACCACCAAGGATCGGGAAAATAATACCATCACTTTAAGGTCTAGTTGGCATGAGCTGCTAAAATAGCAAAATTCTCAGCAACTTTTAAACAACATATCAGTGCAATCTCTATCACAAGCCCCGTCCCTAAATGACATTACCTTTTGCTGGGTGGTTAAACCCATTCACTTTCTACCACAAGTACATCTCACTATTGGAAGTCTAACCCAAATATGAAGGTACCATGAAATATAATCGTTGAAAACAATTAAATTTTGAAATCAATATGTGTATGTGATGAGATGGGTAGCATACTAGTCAAATGTGCATACGTGTGAGGTGATAGCAACAGATACATCACGATATGCTATCGGTTGCTAGTTACCTTCGCACAGATAAACATGCTTGATCGAGTATTGCCATTTGAAATATCCATTTATTTTACAATACTACGCTCACATCATATTTACCAAATCAACAATTTAACACGCAGGATTGACATTCTACCAAGTGGCACATTCCACCTTTTAACTTCAGCAGGAACTGGTGTAACGTGTGTATACAACCACAGTATTTAGTATTTATCACATGCATAATATTAATGTAATCACACATAATGATCAAATTATGTATCCATTGTCTAGAGTGATGATTGAATTGAATAGTGCTCATACTGCTTGTGGAGTAATATATGCAATGCCGCATAATATGTATCAAATGGTACAGGTCTCAACTCGTTCTGGTATGCATAAATCTGAAGCATGGCTTTACATTTACATGTACATGACTGGTGCATCGGGTGTGGGATGGGGGGACACACAATCAAGAAAATATATATTCAGCCCTGACATTAGAATATCCGGATATGGTGCCAGGTTTCTAAACACACAATATTCATTTAGTCCCAGTCCCTAAAAGTAATTGGATTACACTAATCTTACTATTCTTACCATGGGGATAACCGAATTCAACTCTCGCATGCAAGACAACCAAAAATGAAGGCGATATCAGAGATATCGAGTTACTGGTAAAGACGAACTGCATCAATAAAATAGCCGTTTCATGCTCCCAGCCCACATACTGTCAGATACTATAAAACTGCTCATGTGACCCTTTAAAGATCGGTTGTAAACATCAAATGGCAAGGCAATGAGATATTGATAGTGTACATGTATATATAGTTTAAAGTTCAGTTTTGTTAATTCCTGAAGGGTTTGTTTGTTTATTTGTTTATTGGTGTTTAACGGCCTATCAACAGCTACGGTCATGTAAGGCCGGGCAAACGGGTTCGATCATTGTAAACAATATATCCATAATAACCATCTGAGAAGACCATGCTACCTAACATTTGATTAACAACATATATCAAATGTATATTGAATACAAATAATGGCTGCCAGCAAAACGACACATCTATCCTCACGAATAATTATTTATTTCACAGGAAATATATACGTTATATCTACAATGTACTTATAAACAAGAAACGAGGCAAAGCCACGAAGGCCAGGTTTTTTCCAAGCATAGACACTTGGATAACATAATTATACGCACTTTTTGTAGACTAGATGGCCATGGCCTGCATGTCGCGCCTTGGGTGGTGCAAGCGGGTGCGACAATGATGATAAACACCCATGTGAAGTATCAAGGTATTGTGTGAAGCAGTTGCAGAGATATAGTACACGAAAACACTTTAACAAAAGAATTCAAAGTAATTTGACCTTGACATTGGGCACAGGGGCAGCACGGCTGGGGGGGGGGGGGGGGGGTAGAATGAAAATATGGATGATGATAAACACCCATGTGAAGTTTCAAGGTAATGGGCGAAGCAGTTGCAGATATATAGTATAACGAAACAGTTTTAAGCAAAAAACTTTAACCAGACGTACGTTAAAAAGTCAACGTTGAAAATGGCTAAGTCAATTACGTGGAAATAATAGGTGAAGGTAAAACAATGGTCACATGTTGGATAGTTGTATGTGGTAGGCACCCCTTGGTTATGAAGCTGTGAAAGTTTGGTGGTCCTAGGTGGTACAGTACCAAAGAAATGGACTTAAACACGAAAACTTAACATTGTAAACGCGAAAACTTAACATTGAAAATGGCTAAGTCGACTGCGCGGAAAAAATGGGTCAAGTTAAAAAAAAAAGTAACATGTTGGATAGTGATATGTGGTGGGCACCCCTTGATTATGAAGCTGTGAAAGTTTGGTGGTCCTAGGTGGTACAGTACCAAAGAAATGGACTTAAACACGAAAACTTAACATTGTAAACGCGAAAACTTAACATTGAAAATGGCTAAGTCGACTGCGCGGAAAAAATGGGTCAAGTTAAAAATAAAATAAAATGTTGGATAGTGATATGTGGTGGGCACCCCTTGATTATGAAGCTGTGAAAGTTTGGTGGTCCTAGGTGGTACAGTACCAAAGAAATGGACTTAAACACGAAAATTTAACATCGTAAACGCGAAAACTTAACATTGAAAATGGCTAAGTCGACTGCGCGGAAAATATGGGTCAAGTTAAACAAAAAGTAATATGTTAGATAGTGATATGTGGTGGGCACCCCTTGATTATGAAGCTGTGAAAGTTTGGTGGTCCTAGGTGGTACAGTAACAAAGAAATGGACTCAAACACGAAAACGTAACATTGAAAATGGCTAAGTCGACTGCGCGGAAAAAATGGGTCAAGTTAAAAAAAAAGTAACATGTTGGATAATGATATGTGGTGGGCACCCCTTGATTATGAAGCTGTGAAAGTTTGATGGTCCTAGGTGGTACAGTAACAAAGAAATGGACTCAAACACGAAAACTTAACATTGATTGTGGACGCCGCCCGCCGCCCGCCCGGCTTTCGCCAATCCAAAAGCCTGGATTTTTTTTTTAAAAAACCTGGCTAATAAAAGTTATACGGTAAAAATAAGATATTATGAAAAGTTATGCATAGTTTTGTATTGAACAATGTATTAATTAGCAGTTTGTGTCAGCCATATTGGAAGCCACATTGAATTACATGGATCTTACATACTATGTTGTATTTCAATATGCTGTATGTTATCACAATTATAGTTCATGTGAATAATTAACTCCAGAAGAAAGACAGGTGATACATGCAGTTGTTTGTCAAGCCCACTCATTGAAAGCGAGGCATGGTGACCAAAATGATATTTGTACGTTCGTGGGAGAGTTAGTCCAAAATATATGTTAAAGTTGTCAAATCACTTATGTCTCTCCAATCATAATTATATTGCGTTATATATATAACTTTTTTCACAAAATTATCCGTCAGTTTTTAAATACCTTATACGTTTTGCTAAGTCACGTCTATTTGAAATTCCAAACGTTTTGTTTTGTCATCATCCATACTGTAGGTCATCCAATTTGCCAACATACCCAATGTCAAGGTGAAATTAGATTGCGATAATTTGTTTATGAATTTGAATAAACTTTTTAGGTACCGTATATATCTAACCACTTACATACACCCTGATACGATCACTACACATTGTGACCATCAATAACCCCTCTTAATTTCAAAAGCCCCGGCAGTAGTATAGTGGGGATGGAAATGATACCACCTAGGTTGGAGGGTCTTATCGGTGCTGATTATGGTCCCACCTACCACAAAAAAGGAAAGTACTTTCATGCTGAACAACAAAAACAAATTATGAGAAAACCCATGACAGAAATGTTCATGTTAAACAAGCAAAACCTATAGGTATTATGACAAATATGACAAATTATGAGAAAACCCATGACAGAAAGTTTCATGTTAAACAAGCAAAACCTATAGGTATTATGACAAATATGACAAATCGTCAGAAATCCTCAGACAGAAATTTGCTTGTTGAACAAGTAAAACCTACATGTATACGAAAAAGTATTATGACAAATATGACACCACAACCCCCAACACCAACTTCCGAGTTATTGCAATTGCGAGATGAAGCTAAATCACTCGGGATCACATATAGTAATCGTCTGAGAGTGGCGTGGTTGACCAAACTGATAAACGCAACAAAGAACAGCGCGTTTACGAAGAGGTCTGAGCGTAAGCGTGTAATCAAAACCGCGCTGGTCCGCGCGATTATAGCGAAACGACCAGAATAATGGCGGAGGTCGATGAGCAGAGTGAAACGGTCAAGGCTGGAAGGATAACTGTCGAGCTCACCTTTCATAGAGCGGTTGGTGGTATTATTTCCGATAGGATGGTAGATAAACTGATGCCCTATATCACTACAAATTTTCATCTTAGGTACGCGTATTCCTACAACCTAAAGTACATCGATGAGGTTGATTCCAAAGGCCAGCCTAAAACTATTACATTCTACAAGAATATCGGAGGGAGTCATTGGATGTCATCAGGTAAAGCGCTGGGTGGCTGTTCAGGAGACCAGGCGGATGGAAATCGATAAAATCTCTCGCCCAAACACGAAGTGGACGTTCGTAAGATGGGTGGAAGTGTGTGTCAAGCTCGTGCAGGGAAAACGCGGGAAGGATTTGGGTCTTAAGTCAAAGTTCGCGGGGGGAGGGCTGCTACCAGAGTGGCTGCGAAATAGGAAAGGTATGTATTCTCTAGACCGGTACGATGACGGATTGTGTTCATTTCGATGTTTAGCGATTCACGGGGGGGGGGGGTCTCGAGCAGATAGGTGCTGTGCTAAAGCGCGGGAGCTCAGTCAGGAGTATTTTGGTAAGAGGAAACCAAACCCAGTTCCATTTGATAACTTGAAGAAGGTCGAAGAGAAGTTTAAGGTTGGTATTGAAGTGTATGAACCCACAAAGGACGGAGTCTGGTATTTGAGAAAAAACCCAGCACATTACGCTGCAGTCGGCACCAAACATATGACCATCGGATTATTCCAAGACCACGCATTCCTTATAACCAAGCTTAAAGGAATCAACCACACGTACTGTTGCAAAGAGTGCTCCCAACGATTCACACAAGCCTGTCACCTGACAAGGCACGCACGCACCTGTATGCGAGTGGAGACCCAAGTAATCTGTGAAGGTAAGATTTTGGAGCGTCCTAGATCCGCGTACGAAAGGGCATTCTTCCCGAAAAGCGCGAAGAGCTACGGCTCATTGGAATGGATGGGGCGTGTTGAGAAGGAAGAAGGCATCCACATCCATACCGAACAGTGCGGGCACGGTGGCGAGCGCTGGATTGCCGGAGCTTCAGTAGACGGTTACTGTCAAGAAAATAACACAGTGTACCAGTATCACGGTTGCTATTGGCACGGATTCCCGGCACACTCCATAAACAGGCGTGACGAGTTTTACAACACCACCAGGCGGGAGAAAATGATTACAAAGGCTGGGTATGAGTTAGAGGTGATGTGGGAGCACAACTTTAAGAAATCTGGTAAAGCTATAAAAACGGGATGTCCTACCACACTCTACCCGCACCAGATTGTGTACGACTTTGAAGCGTATTTGAGCGAAGACGGCCACGAGAGGAAAACGGATTCCCTCGAGTTTGAAACCGAGCATGTCCCGATTAGCGTGAGTATTGGTGATAGTATGTCTTCAGAAATAACTCACATATGCGACACAGACCCCGCGCGATTGGTGGCTAGGTTTATGGAGGATTTGCAAAAGCGCGGGAATGCCATCAGGGAAGAGGTAGGTAGAACATTCCGGCCCCCAGATATGGACACCCTGCGGGAGCGGCAGGCTGGGGAGATCGAGCAATGGATATGTCAGGTACCGGTAATCAGATTCAATTGCAGCAGGTACGACATAAATCTTATCAAGACGTACTTAGTTGGCGAGCTGTCTGATACAACCAAAACGGTAGTGGTTGGCAAAAGGGAAAACGCTTCGATATTTCTATTCACACCCGAGTTCAGGTTTCTCGATGTTGCACTGTACCTAGGGCCGGGAGTCAGTTATGACCGGTAGATTAAAGGGTACGGCTGTGAAGCGCAAAAGTCCTTCTTCCCCTACGAATGGTTTAATTCCCCAGAAAAACTAGATTATCCCGGACTGCCGGATCTGGAATACTGGTATTCGAGACTTGCTGGTAAACACTTGATCGATGCCACCCAGCTCGCGGAGTGCCGCGCGATTTTGAAAGCGAAAAAGATGACCACGTTCCGGGAGTGGTTGAAGTATTATAACGATTTGGATGTCTCACCTTTCCTGGAAGCATTGGGGAAAATGTGTCGATTTTATAAAGACAAAGGTGTTGATATTTTCAAGGATGCCGTAACTTTTCCAGGTGTGGTGATACAGTATTTGCTGCGGGGAACGGTGTCTGATAACCCGTTCAATGACAAGCTTCAACTTTACGCGCCACAGGAGGAAACCTACGAGATGCTGCAGAGGGCTCTTGTTGGAGGTCCTTCCATTGTATTCTCTAGGTATGCGGAAGCCGGAGTGTCTAAGATCCGATCCACTCCGGAAGGGCACGGCAAACAGTGCAACGCGATGCTGGGATACGATGCAAATGCTCTGTATTTGTCCACACTGAGTAAAGAGATGCCGTGCGGAAAACAGACGATCACGACGGTCAAAACTCCCAACAATCCAATTAGTATCAAACAATTCTGTAAGAGAGTGATGGACGGTAAGTGGTTCGGGTTCGCCGAGGTGGACATCGAAGTGCCAGAGAACTTGAAGAATAAATTCGAGGAGATGTCGCCCCTATTTATAAACAGGGTTGTTGGCGTGGAGGAGGAAGTTCCCCAGCATATGATGACATATCTGAGCGCCACGGGCCGGACTCGCGGTGATGGGAAAAAGTTAGTTGGGGCGCTATCAGCTCAGAAAGTGTTGCAGTACGAACCACTATTACGTTGGTATCTCAAACAAGGGTTGGAAGTAACTGGAGTGTACCGCTTATTAACCTACTATTCGGGAAAATCCTTCAAGTGGTTCGCGGAGGATGTCACAGCAGCTAGACGAACTGGCGACGTAGATAGCAGCAAAGCTGTAGTCGCAGACATAATTAAACTACTCGGTGATTCGAGTTGTGGGAAAATGATAGAAGCGGCGAAAAGACATTTGAATACGACTTACACGAAATACGAGGAATGTGTTGATAAAGCGTTACGATCTGCCTTCTACGATGATTTGACAGAAATAGGAGATGCGTACGAAATATCGAGCAGAAAATCGAAATCATCCGTAAAGCGACCGTTTCACTGTGGGATTGCCGTGTACCAATTGGCGAAGTTGAGAATGTTGGAGTTTTACTATGATTTTCTAGATAAGTATGTGGATCGGAGCGATTTCGAATTGATACAAATGGACACATATAGTATGTACATAGCCACTAGTGGGAGGGATCTGAAATCCTACATTCGCCCAGAGTTGATGAATGAGTTTATAAAATCCGAAAAAAATTGGTTGGCCTGGGATAAGTGAACCAGGACTTTTCAAGATGGAATTACAAGGGGATCGAGCAATCGCGCTATCGAGCAAGTGCTACTTTGTATAGAAGGTGGGTTTGACAACCGGAGTTGGACGCACGACCAAGCATTCCTCCAAAGGAATGAGTAAACGAACGAATAGTGTTGATTGGGACCGGTACAAAACCGCACTCGATGGATCTTATGATACAACGGAAAACAGAGGATTTCGCATGAATAATGGAGTTATGAAGACATATTCCCAGCACAAGCTTGGGCTATCCGCCTATTATGACAAGCGGCGCGTGCTGTCTGATAATATTCATACAGAGCCGTTGATGTAGGAGAAGCAATGCATTGCAAAAGGTAGTTGAAATTCCATTTTGGAACGGATTTGAAGTTCCACAAGGAGAAGGCCGAGGGGTTTGGTAATAGATCGATCCAGATGATATACATTGAGAGACCACACGGGATCAGTCGCGCGGCGGCGACCACCCTCGAACTCTCCCGGTTGATAGAGGTACCGGACGGTAACATCCGACGGAAGCCGTTTCTCCGCTAAAACAACTAGAGGTACCGGACGGTAACATCCGACGGAAGCCGTTTCTCCGCTAAAACAACGGGTCGCCCGCGCGAGACGGCAGATGGTTTGTGCGCCACTATTTTCGACTTGATGGCATCTACGGGCTTTTTACCGATCAATCTGGTCATCTCGCCGTTCAGTGCGGAGACCACAGCGGGCAGCCTGGTCATCCACTCGGTCGATCGCGTATGATGGTCTACAAGATCTTTCGCATATTGGTGCCCGAATAGCCTCTCAGCCAGTGTTCGATTGAACCGCTCCACGATCCCCTGGTCCCGGTGGATGTTGACGCGGCCGCGTCTAACAGAAACGTCGTGTTTAGCCAATAGATGAGAGACCGCACCCATAAACTCGCGGCCGGGATCGACCTGGAGAAGATTCGGCCACTTGAGAGGACTCCTCTTATATATTCGGGAAAGAGCCTCCGCCACCTCCTTAGACTCTTTAGTGGACAGTGGCTCAGCCCCCTTATATCGACTCGCTTCGTCAACGATTGTCAGTGCGTACTTGTACGTATTGCGACCGACGCGATCGTAAGGGAGAAATAGTAGGTCAGCTTGGTGGACTTCGTTCGGCACCGGCACATCGAATTTCGGCCGAGGAATATTGTGAGGCGGGGGGAAATAGATCTGCCAGATGGCCTGCTTCTTGAGCCATTCCTTGGCTGCGTTTTCGGAAACCTTGGTCGCCGCCGCGAGGTTCTTGATGGCCGCGAGCCCCTTCCAGTAGCCGCGGGGGCTGTAGTATATGTTCGCTAACTTGCGCGCTAGTATATATATATATATATAAATATTATTTAAAAAAAAAAATTAAAATAATTATTGCTTATTGCTGCTTATTGCTTTTGCTGATTGATTCGCGCCGATATATAGTAGCTGACGAGACCCACCTCCCCCATTCCCACGACGATGAACGCGATCTCGCGGTCTTTTTGGGCCTCTGACGGTACATAAAAACCTGAAAGTTGGGGCTCGGGATCCAGCGCCGCGAGAATTTTCTGCGGATATGCCAATGCGTACTCGCGGTTGGCTTCTTCAACGTTCCGGAAAGTTTGCGCGGCGCGATTCTCGCGGTGAAGCTCTTCGTTGACAAAGTCCAGATGAGCGGTTCGTTTTTTCGACCATGCTGCGTCTGTGCTCTTGAGTTGTTCTTCAGCTAAATCGTGACGCTTGCGCTCATCATCCGCGTCCGAGTTTTTAGGAATTAACGACAACAGAAAGTTGCTAATGCTGAACGCCAATGCGCTCACCGCCGCACCACCTACGATTACTCCGATCGAAGCCATTTATTTACAGATATTAGCAGGTAGAATTCCAGCTTTAATTAGATAATCTCGAGTCCCAACTGCGGCCCCTACATCTAAGGTCACGAACCCATCTTTGATAGTCGAGCAAACCCGATACTGAGACCCGATATCACCACGGCGTGATAAAGCGCATTCACTACCATTTTACCATTGTTTTCAGCCATTACATATAGTGATTATTGCATATAAAAGGGATTGCGATTAATGTTTAAATCGGACGCAATCGGTTTCTTAACTTCCTTCGGAACCGCCTCCAACAGTGTTGGGGGTTGTCTCGAAAGGTACTTCCGCATACACAGGGTGCCAACAACTGCCAGACCACCACCAACAACCCACGGGATGATCCAGGTAGGAGCCGCAGCAATCCACGATTGCTCCGACAATTCCAGCGGAGATTGAACCGCAGCTGTCTTCGGGCGTTTTGCTGTTTCTGCCCCAACTCCAATTGCAATTGGGGCTCCTGAGCCGGAACAGATAACGACTGTTTGGCCTCTCGAAGCTCGGCGAGTATTTTATCTTGTTTAGCTTTTCGGGTGGCAGCCGCTGCCCGCCTACTGCCTGTCTTTTTGGGTTTTTGTGTCGTGCAATTGGGGATAGCTCCCCCAACGCCGTTGGAGGATCAATCGGAGTTGGAAGTGTGCTGCAATAGGGGATTGCTGTTCCGTCACTCTCGCAGGTGCTTGTCGCTCCAGTTCCAATTCGCGAATTGGGGGTGCGTCTTGTGTCATCATTGTCTGAGCTTATAGTTCGTGGGCATATATGTCCAAATTGACAGTGCTTAGCCGTGGTCAACGCGGTGGTCAGTGGAGCTAAGTACATTCCAAACTTGTGATAAATTGAGCAGCAGACCGTTCTAAGAGTGTGTCCTACAAAAGGGTCAGTCTCTAAATCACCAATCAACCCCACGGTGTCAGATATAGGGAGAATTGCACTGACAGCGGTAGCGTACAAATGAATAGCCGCCGCCCCAAGAGTTTTCGTCATCTCTGCCCTCAATTTGGATTCGTATCGCGCATACAACCTCGACATCTGACATTTTATCCACCTGACAAACTGAGAGACGCCTACCGAAATACTGCCCCGATTGCACCCCCAGCAACCAGCGCAGCTAGCCCCTCGCGTCGCGTCGAGTTTTCATTTTCTTTCTTCCCACTGTTCCAATTCTTCCAATCGCGATTGGATTGGGGGTGCGGTTGGGTAGACACCGTGTCGGCAGTCGGGCCATCTTTCAGGAAAGATACCGTGTCGGCAGTCGTGTCATCTTTCAGGAAAGATACCGGAGCGACTGTTTCTTCCATTAGCTGATCGAGAAGTTCGTCGCAGTTCATTATTCAAACATTGTTGGGTGTACTATTCTGACTAGTCTTATAAGTTTAACATCAAACTGTTTGTAATTTTTTTTTAATTAATTATGAGTAACTAGTAATAATTCAATAATATTTAGTAGATTATTTAGTAAATATTCAGTAATTCAGTAGTTAATTGATAACTTCATAATTTGTGGGTTGATCAGTCTTTAGCAGAAGCTTGGCGTGCTTAGTTTCCGAAAGCATCTGTCGAACCTCCAGGCGCTCCTCGCGCGTTGGGATAACGTCATTCTCTCGAAGACAGTCATCGAATGAGTCTCGGTCCTTGCAGTGAAAGAAGGCGATCCAGTTCGTGAAGACTATCACCGGGGTCAATAACGTATACCTCAGGGTCGGTCCATATCCACGGGCGCCGCTGATAAGTCTAGTTGTGCCGCACAGTGCGACACAGGATCACAATGTGTCGAAAGATATCACTGTAGGACCCCTCGAGCAAGTCGAGGATGAAAACCGTTTTTCCGTATCCTGTCTGCCCACATAGTATGGCAGAGTGTGCATCAAAAACTTTATTTTTATTTAAATCTTTAGATTTAGTAGAGTGATGAGACGTATCGACCATCTTCGATGTTGAGTTGTGCGTCTGTGATTATATATAGATACACGTTCAATGAGCCAGTTCCATCCGCCTCTTTGGTTATCTGGATCGTCACACCCTCGCTAGCGTTCTCAACTTGGCGTCCACTACCGTGCATTTGGTCGTCGTCGGTGGCTCGCATGTCTAGCCATAACGCGTATTTGGTAGCCAGGAACTGCGCGAGGGAGACGTCCGAGAGCTGCAGGTCTTTGGCAACCACGGCAACCTCCGGGGAGCGCCTAGAGCCGGCAGCAAACTGCTTTCTGACGTCGTCCCACTGCTGATGCGCGCGAAGGCCCTGGCTGTAGAGTTGATTGGGGACTCCCTCGATCGTCACCTCTACCTTCGTGATTTTGGGGTTATAGAATTTGTCGGTTTTTCTAACCCCGAGCGCGAATCGACCCTCCTCGAACAGCATCAGTATACCTTTCATCGAGCGGGCGGGTACATTGACGTTAATACTCCACAATGTGTCGCTTTTGTCTTTCGTCATCTTGCGGTGGCGAAAAATTCGTTCGTAAAGTATGGCAACGCGCCCGGCGTACTGGGATCTGATCAATCGCGCGAGTTCGGGCATCGTGACCATGTCGTACTCCAACGAAACATTGTCGATCGTATACGTCGATGCCATGTCGGTGGCTATGAGAACTCGGCCGTAGTCGTTGAACGTTAGTTCGTATTCGAGGCGGTCATCCAAAGCGCTCTGATAGTAGGGCATGTGACTCTCCAGCAACTCAAAGTCGAGCGGGATGTATAAGCGGTTGCCGTAAGCGGCCGCGATCGCGTTGTCGCTCGCGTTGTTATCTGCCTTGTTACCAGCCCCGATTCTAAGTTTGGTTACGTTCTTATTTTTGCTGGTGTCAATACCCTGATAGACCGCATTTTCGCGCTCTTGCGCCGTCTTCCACAGGTCCTGATAGCAATGGTAGACGTCGCTGTCGTCGATCGACATCACCTCATTACCAGAAATCTTTATCATGGTCTTCTTAACGATGACGCGACCCAGGTTCTGAACGACGGTTCGGTCCACGTCCGTCGACGTCAGCGAAATAGTGAAAGCGAGGCGAACAGTCCCCGGCACAATGACGTCGTTAGCTCCGAGGTTGGGGAAGCGGGCCAAGAGCTGCTGGTTCTGGTCGATCGTCGATGGGTTGTTCGTAATAACGAGGCTCTGTCTCACACCTTTCGCCCCGAGGGGCTCCCGCAGTCTGCGGTATGGATTGAGTTTGCGGCCGTATTGACTGGAAGCCATTATTGAAACTAAATACTCTATTAAACACGTATGTTTTCTCTTTAGTTCATCGTTAAAGATGGCTGATTACGATATGGAAGAATTCGGCCGCGACCAAGACGATGCCCTCGATGATGACATCGATGATGATGACTTCGAGGATTCCCTCACGACCTTCGACGAAACACCCTTCATAGAGACTCCAGTTCCAATTCGTGAATTGGGGGAAATAGGTGGCGCTACCAGCACCATTAGTCAAAGTCGGGAATTACTCGAGGGAGCTGTAGACGACTACTACAACAGTTTGTCAGGAAAAGGTGAGGTCCCATCTGTCGGCCGCGACTACTCCAAGTTCGAATTGGATCTGCGTGGTAGGTTGCGACTAAAATCATCAAATATCCCAATCGTCAACATGAGGAGCGGGAAACCCCTAGCGCTGAACACCATTGCCGGAAAATCACGGGGCGGTGGCGAAATCGTAAGGAGCGAACTAGGATTCCCAAATTGGAAGCGTGGTAAAACAATTATGCCGGCCCGCGCTGTAGAGGCCCTATAGTCTACCGACGAAACGATGGCGAAGACTGCCGCCGCGATAGAATCTGTCGAGCTCAGCGAGCTCCCTCGAGTAGTCACCGACGCTATTTGCACAATGGAGATCAACGAAAGCGAAATAGACGGAATACTCAACCTCGACCAAAGGTCGAACGGTGACCCACCGTTACCTCTTCGCGAACTCCAGGGACGGCCGGATGGCTCGCCGATAATGCTTGGGCTTTAATCGTGGCGATCGCCTGTCTTCTACTATTCTCCGCCCGAGAGTTCCTAAAACCAAAGCGCGAGTAGTCCGATCACCTTGAGGGCGACGATGAGTCCTAATTTCTGCTCCTCGTGGGTTGTGCCACTAGTTCCCGCTCCTGTTCCAATTCTTCCAATCGTGATTGGATTGGGGGAACTGGTGGAACTTGATTGTGTGTCCAATCCTTCCAATCGCGATTGGATTGGGGGTTTTATGAAATCGGTTCAACTTCCAACCTCAACACTTTTGAACCCGGGCCTCTTGGGGGGGGGGGGGGTGGGGGGGGTGGGGTGGGGAGGGGGGAGTTTGATAATACCCGTGTTCACGTTACCGTTGTAGCCGATTTTTTGATTGGCGGTGGCGATTACGATCTGATTATTTTAACCGTCAACCGGGTCGTCTCGTAGTATCATATTGCTCGGCGCCATATAAAGACCAAATCCAAATGCATAGTCTACTGGGGTGTGGGCAGTCTGCAAAACGTCTTGATAATTCTGGATCGCCGCCGGGAGGTCCACCTTAGCTGAGATGGCGTCCTCGACATTTGCCAATAACTGTTTTTGCGCGTCAAACGCCTTTCCCGTGCCCAGCATAGCACCGCGTGTTTGTTTCTGTGAGCCGAGGATGGCCCAGACGTACATGCGAATGGAGTCGTTGAGGCGAATAACCCCGCCCTGCGTAAATCCAGTGCTTTTATATAACATAAATGTGGTCCACGCATTTCGCATCTGTGGAGTATCACGCTGGTCTAGGTATTCCACGCGGGCTACTTTAGTAGGTAGCCAATTACAATAACCGTCTTTACACGCAAGCTCTCCAAGCTTTCTACACCAAACGTCATCGTATTCAACTTATAATTATATTCAGTCTATGTTACCATACCTGGTGGTGGTGTTCGAGTCACGCGATCATTCCACAACCCTCTGAAATATACAAGGATTTTATCCAGATGCCCACCACTAACTAAGCCTTTAAGGTGAACTAACCCTAAACTGTTGGTTGGGGTATATACTTTCTGTCTCCAGTCCGCGTCTTTTGGTACCCCAAATTCGTTACACAATCTTTCGAACGCCTTACGGTCGTATGTGCTGGAAATGGGACCCCCCCCCCCCCCCCCGTCGTCTTGAGGTAGTGGAAGACCTAGTTCTTTGAGAATCCTCTCACGGTCGTATGTGGTGGAACTGGGATCCCAGCCGGCGTCTTGAGGCAGTGGAATACCTATTTCTTTGAGAATCCTCCTAATGGTGTAATACACATGAACGTTGTAGACACTTCGGAGTATGATATTCTTGGATGTCAGATGGTCTTGATGTGAAACTCCACATCCGGCTGTTGCGCACCATACAGCGAAATTTAGCTGGTTCTGCCAGAAGTTCATATGGGAAAAATCCCAGCTTAGTACTACATCTTGGCTAGTAGTCTTTGGAACTACATATTTCTTAAACATATTAGGGAAATTGGTGACAAAGCCACTTTCCGGTCTAACTGTTATAGTTGGGTGAACAAGGGGGTTAACAACGTCTTTTTGCGTGTATTTACCATCAACTTTGTAGTTTGCCTTTGAATTGAAGGTAAATGCCTCGATATCCATTGAAAGATATTATTATGTTTGCTACTATCACTAATGTTCAAAAAGGGAGTTGTGAACTTCAGAAGTCAATCGACAACTGCTGTGGAAAACGCCGGGTAGGCCTCGGATCAATCACCTTCACGGTTGGGTGGCGAAACTTCAGGGAGCGCGAAAGGTTTTACTATGTGAAGGATGGACAACACGTAAGTGTAAAGCTGCCTCCCGGACTGTGGGGAGCAAGACAGCTCATAGACTTTTTTTCCACAGAGCTTGGCGACGAAGCCAGTCTCTCGATATCGAAGGCTACCGGGCTCGCAACATTAACAGCCCCCGACGGCGCTGTGCTAACTATATCAGACCCATTAGGCATTCGCCTCGGTTTCAGCCGCCCACTTAAAAAGATTGTTTCCCCTCGGGGCCAAACATTTGTTGGAGATGTGCCTGTGGATCTAGCCTTTACCAAAACCCTCAAAATACATTTGAACCAGTTGAACACGTCGTACAACTTGTTAAATGGGGCCCCGAGCACACTACTTAAAATAGTGCCCGCCAGTGATTGTTATTTTGGGGAGACTGTGACATTAGACTTCCCATCCCCCGAGATGAAAGTTTTGGAATCTGGACACATCCACGAATTTAAGGTCTCTATCCTGGACGACGAAGCGAGAGAGTTGAATAACTATTATCCGATTTCGGTCGTTCTAGAAATTTGGAAGAATTAGACACAAGCTACCCAAATTTGTAACAACCAACATTATGAGTATATACGGGCCAGATAGTTCTTCCAATTCCAATCGCGATTGGTTGTCCCCATCGAAATACAAGGATGGTTCAGGTATTGGATTCACCCCCACAGAGAGTGATTTTTTAACTACCGGGAAAACCGTAGCACTGGTTGATGACACTCTAAGCACAAGTTCACCAAGAGGCCCGGACGGGGATTGAGGAAGTCCGGACAGGTATTGAGAAAGTCCGATCAGATACACAGACGGACATTACGGAAGCCTATGGGATGTTGCGCTCTGAGGACCAGACAGCACTTACTGAACTAGGCGGAAAAATAACCGAATATCTGGAAGAGGCCCATACAGAGTTTATGGACGTTTCCGATAAACTAAACCGAGTTCGTAAAGACGCGAACAAAGCACTTGAGGATACCTCTGAAAAGGTTCGTGCTGAGGCCCATACCGCTATCGAGAAGCTTGCCGCATTGTTGGACACATCTGTAGAGCAGTTTAAGTTATTATGCCGCAGAAAACCCATCATAATAGTTTGGGCTGAGAAGCGGGGCCCATTGAATGAGGGGATCTATGAATATTCATTTGGTGCCAAAGCGAGCAATATATATGGGGGCTACGTCATGACATCTCCAGGTACACTTCTACGAATGGCGGTCTGTTCGGTTAATGCTAATGGTAAACCTGGGGGCACGGTCATCCTAAATATCGTACTGGGTTGGAGTCACTAAGCTCGATGGACAGAGTTCAGCGGTGGTTTTGTTCGCCGGTGACGATCCAATTAGACTTTCCAAAGGTAGTGTTATTAACTTTGTTACGAAAATCGCTGACCCAGCGAGTTCTTCCACTGTTGTGACATTGTAAATTTAACTCGATATATGAACGAACACCGCTTCCGAGCACGCTTCCAATTTTCAACCCCAATCCATGAACACTGTTGAAATTGGATGATATTGGTTTTGGCGAAAGAAGTTCAGATTTTAGTTTGGAAAATATCGTCGAGATGCAGCAGATTCTAAAACAAGAGGGGAAACTCGGAAAATGAATGCTAAAAAATATAGACGCGCGGCAAACATAGTGGAGGGGGCGAGCGCCGTGCTGGCAGCAATTTCTACAATGGGTGGGGCCGGAACAGCCGCATTATTGTCTACAGTCGTGGCAATTCCCATTGCAGGGGGTTTGAGCGGGGTAGCGGTTGGGGCGGGGTTGCTATGTATGGCGTTTAGAGTAGTGGGGAGAAGATTCGAAAATAAAAGTAGAAAGCACGACAGAATATCGGTTCTCGCAAGGTCTAAGAAAAATAGCATCGACGTTATCGTATCCAAAGCGTTGGCCGATAACAATATATCAGACGCTGAATTTGAGTTGGTGGTGGAGGAGATGTCTCGATATGAGTAATACTATTAGAACAAAGGCGCGCGCCGCCCTTCCCAAGATTGAGAATACTGATTGGGATAAATTTAGGTTAAAACTGGGAGATAAAGGGGGGGGGGGGAGTTACAACACCCACTGACCACCATACATTTCTATAACCGCAAACTGTCCGTACCAGGAAGTAATCGTGTTACCGCGTGACGCAATCACATCTCTCATATATATAGATCGCCTCGATAGCTTGGTGCATAAACCAATACACACCGTGGTCTCGATAAGGTGAAATGCACTCAGGCTATGCATCGACTGGTTAGCAAGGAATTACGTGCTCGCAAGCATTATCGTGTAGTAATAATTCAAATCAGAAAGTCAGTTATAAAGATATAACCGATATTTTCTCAATGTTAACCAGCGGTCGGGCAGGAACACCATTGATAATATATCGGGCATGTCTAACTGAACCATCTTTTTTTAATCTATCAGCAGACGACAATGTTCCAATTACACGGTTATGTGTATTTATAGCCTGAGTTTATTTCACCTTATCGATTATTGGGAAAACAGTGGGGGAAAAGTTACAACACCACCTTCGGTAATAGGCCTCGGTTTCGGCTACTATTTCATATTAAACAAACAAAACCTATAGGTAAACCAAAGTTTGATATGAAGCCATATACTTGTCTCGATTGTGGCAGAGAATCCGCGACATCGCGCGGATTGGGGGTACACAGGCGAAAGGCTTCGTGTAGACCCACCAACGTATTGTGCGAATGGTGTGGAAAATCAATGGCTAGCGTGCCAACCGTAAAGATACATAAACGCATGGCATGCCAAGGGGTTCCTGCAGAAATTAAATCTGATATCATTAAACATAGAAAGCGGGTAAACGGCTACGAACTCGATTTTTAATCTCAAACCACCAATTTATAGGAGTTCTTTACACTCTATAAATAAATTGTCGACCCTATATTAGAAATAGGACTTGCCGTTTTGTGGTAGGTGTGACTGCAGTCAGCACTGATAAGCCCTCCAACCTAGGTGGTATCATTTCCATCCCCACTATACTACTCCGGCGGTCTCGACATGCGGGCTGCGGCCATCCACTATGCACATTGGACAACGTAACCGGTTTTGGCGGCCATCTTAGACACCATTTTATTTCTAATATTAATTTATGGAAGCTTCAGTAACAATAACTAGTTCCCTAGATAATTAAAAATCAATTTAAATAATGTGTGAAGAGAAGGTAACATTTACTTTTTTGTCGGCCATCTTGGCAGCCATCTTGGATATTTGAAAGGATAAGCGACTCAGAAGTATTGGAAAGTTTAATACATGCATTGTTCAGTGATGTGCTGTCATAGTGCATGTGAATGTGATCATTATAGTCACCTGTATGCGCTTGGTCAATTTATGGCAGCCATCTTGGGCGCCATCTTGCATTCCGGATTAAGCTCCAGTGGGATTATGGGGAATTTTGATATGTTTCTCCTAATGATATTCTGGATCTATGCTGAAAAATTCAGCTTTGGCTTATTTTTTTCCCGATCTTAGGCGATTTCATGTCTAATACTATTCGCCTATTAGCTACGTTGGGAAATGTGGCAGAACGTGTCTACAACGTGAGCAAACGTGGAACAACGTGGCTAAAACGTTATCAAACGTGACAAAACGTGAAGTGGAAATTTTATGTTAGGACATGTTCAATATTCGCAACGTACTACAACGTGGCAGCAACGTAGCAAGCACGTGTTATAACAAACACACCTGTATAAGCTGAAGAATATGAATGATTGCTGCGCTATTTTAAGTTATCATTCGAGAAAACTACCAGACATGCCCGTCCAGGAAGCGATTTGTATTTTTTTTCTTCATTTTCCCAGCCCTCACAATCAGTGGTAAAATGTGCACTGTGTCATTAATATTGCTAAACCAACGCCCAATAGTCGATGGATTCTCGAAAACCTTCACAGTCGAGCTGTGAAGTCAATTTGTTTGATGTATTGACAGTATAACCCGTTCAACCTTGATGCGGAGCATACGTTTTCAGTTTGATGCGAAGACAATCTATACTCAACAAAACTAGAAACGTCCCTGTTTTATAGCCGGTGTAGCTCTGTCTATGTATGTACCACATGTTCAAAGTACATGTATTTTAAACCGTGGCGATGTTCAGAATACGATCGTGTAGAGTTTAGCCGATACACACGGTTTACATAGCGGCCAGTGACCGGAACGTTGATTTCCACTTTTTGCACGTGCACGCTATACTTGTGATCGATAAGGTGATTCAGTTCATGTCGTACCATTCATGCGATAGGGGCTATTCGAAAAATTAAAAAACTTTTTTAATTTTTCACTGTTTTCGATATGCCACGGCTTTCCGAAAACGAGCGAAATCAGGCAATTGGGATGCTTGCGGGTGGGATGGCCGCCAGGGCGGTCGCGCCTCGGTTTGGTTGCTGTCGGAAGACGATTGATCGTCTTGCAGCCCGGTACCAGCAAACTGGGGCTGTTCACGACCGGCAGCGACCTGGTAGGCCTCGTGTAACGACGGCTAGAGCCGATCGTTACATTACGTTGACGCACTTACGTCAACGTCGATTGGCAGCCACAGTCACTGCTAGGCGATACGGTGTCTCAGGGCAGACCATTCGCAACGGGTTACGTCGTAACGCCCAACCAATCCGGGCACGCCGCCCGTACACTGGTCAGATAATGACCCAACGTCACCGTGCTGCCAGACTGTTATGGGCGCGACGTCATCTGAACTGGAGAAGGGCTGACTGGAACCGAGTTTTGTTCACCGATGAATCTCGGTTCACAGTTAGTCATGCTGACGGAAGATTACGGGTATACAGGCGTAAAAATGAAAGATTCACCGATTGTTGCATTGTTGAGAAGAACAGGTTTGGGGGAGGGAGCGTAATGGTCTGGGGTGGGATCATGGGAAACCGGAAGACAGATTTGGTTGTTGTACAGGGCAACATCAATGCACAACGTTATGTTGCAGATGTGCTAAATGCACATGCCTTACCATTTATCCGTCAGCATGGTCCTGGTGTGACATTGATGCACGACAATGCCCGCCCTCACGTCGCCAGGGTCACCACTCAATACTTACAGCAAAACAACGTCGACGTCATACCATGGCCCGCGGTCTCCCCGGATCTCAATCCCATTGAGCACATATGGGATGAGCTGGGCCGCAAAGCACGAGCTAACCATCAGATTGACAATGTTCGCGATCTTACACGGGCGTTACAACGGGAATGGAGGAATTTGCCCAACGCACTGGTATTGCGTTACGTCACGTCGATGCGGCGTAGGATCATTGCATGCATTCACAGCTAGGAGATACGGTGTGTCAGCGCAGACCATCCGTAGTCGCTTGCGATGCAACGCGCTGCCAATCAGAGCACGACGCCCATATACCGGTCAAATAGTGACGCGACGTCACCGTGGTGCTAGATTATTGTGGTCGCGACGTCATTTGAATTGGCGGCGGGCTGAGTGGAACCGAGTTCTCTTTACTGACGAATCTCGGTTCACACTCAGCCATGCAGATGGTAGGCTACGCGTATACAGGCGCAAAAACGAGAGATTCGCCGATTGCTGTGTGGTTGAGAGGGACAGGTTCGGGGGAGGGAGTGTAATGGTGTGGGGTGGGATCATGGGGAACCGTAAGACTGAGCTCGTAGTCATACATCTCAATGCACATCGCTACATTGCTGAGGTGCTAACTCTTCATGCAATGCCTTTCATTCGCCACCACGGCCCTGGTATAACATTGCAGCAAGACAATGCCCGCCCGCACACAGCCAGAATCACAACTCAATACATGGCACGTAACAACGTCGACGTCCTTCCATGGCCTGCGGTTTCCCCTGATCTCAACCCAATCGAGCACGTCTGGGATGAGGTGGGTCGTAAGGCGATGGCTAACCACCAAATTGACAACATTCGAGATCTGACACGGGCTTTATAACAAGAATGGAAGAATCTGCCTAACCCACTAATTGTGCGTTACGTCACGACCATGCGCCGTATAATTATGGCGTGTAGTCATGCAAATGGTGGCCACACACGATATTAATCATACAGAATACAGTGGAAGTTTGTTTAGAGAGAAATCATGAAGCCCTAAACATTTTTTTTTAAAAATTAAAAAATCAGATTTTTTATTTTGACCCCTCCCGAATTCGCCGTAATGTCACTCGAAATCTTTTCATCGCAACAAAATTTTATCAACTGATATGGATTCACAAGTGATTAAACTTAATTTTCTGTACGGTTTTAGTACCACCATCCTTATAGATTTCCAGCAATCTTTCCCTGAATATGGTGGGACGTTTCTAATGTTGCTCAGTATATATATAATCCATGTACATATATAGACCGCGCACCGTCTGATCACAAAATATACTGGACTCACCGAGATTGACATCGGTCCATACATAAAATGCCCCAGCTGCTATCAATCTCTGCGAAACTCCGGGACGGCTGGTGTCGTGGCGATATCGTTGTCGGTAACCGTAAAGTCGCACCGAACCTCTGCGATATCAGCCGTTAGAAACAGTAATAATATACAAACAAAACATACAATTACCCAAGGCACACACATTATTAGAAAATAGCACCGTAATCGAGTCAGCAATGACTTTGGCTGAACATGGCCTCTACGTGAATACGTCACTATCCGAATAATTGCATAGCGGTCTGGTCGGAGGATGGGTAGCATAACTGAATCGGGGTAGCTATAAGAACGCCAATGCCACTAACTGACGGCTGATGTCACCAAAATAGCCAACAACTCCAGGACACGCTAACGATCTCCTGCAAGCTACTTGCCCCAAAACCGGCCAACATGCATTATAGATATAATCCCAAGTCTGAAACAAGTGCCGCTATAATATAAACTTGTATTTTAACTGTAATGTAGTTTTAAAATATATTGGCCCGATAATACATCAATACAAACCATATAGGAACACATACATCTAGGTCCACACTGTCGCCGAGGAGTAATCATAACACACATATGTATATATGTCCACGATATGTACATATGCATAAATGCATAACATAACCAGGAGTCCCATCTCCAATACACGAAACATATAGGGACCATATAATTGATGCTGCATAACCATACATGTTCTTCTCCCAATATTTGGTGTAGCACCAATGCATCACTAACGAAGCGACACCGAGAGGACCGCATCCAGGTACACCGATACTTGTTTAGTAAGTAGACACATATCACCGACTCTCACTAGGTCACAACTGGTCTGGTCCATCCCAGGCAAGCGTTCAGGGAGTTCATAATCTGCGGACGTAATACACTCATGTCACCCATCAGTCCACTCAGTCCATCTTATGATGGACAGCGCGAGACACGGGAGCGGCTCATAGCTCCCTTACGTGTGTCTCGTCCCGAATGGCAGGATGACAGATTTTTGTATTTTTACTACATCCATGCACGCAATAATAGTTTACTTCCTCCCAATATGGACGATCCCTTACACGCATATGCATTATGCATGTACACAATACTCCGCACAACAGTATGTAGTGTAGATACGAATATGCATAACATAAACAAGTATAAACTCGCACATCCATTGTGTCCGGTAAAATCACTAAGGCGACCAAGTCAATATATGAAGTCATAGAAGACAGAAGCTGATCCCGCTGGTTGAAAGCCTAGAGTGCTTGGTGAACCCGGGTATCTCAAATAACCGGTTGATCCACTCCATACAGACACTACAGCAGAAGACAGAAGTACAAGAACGGAGGAACACTGCATGCATTAATATACCTCCAAGCGCCGAACTGTTTCTGTGCAGTTAGTGGTCGAGCCGGGCATAGTGATCTCAACATATTGTCCATATAGTTAATCATCATAAGCTGGCCCTATGGGGACCAGCTATTTCGCCCTTATGGCAGTAGATGAGCCAGGTCAATATGACATTGGACATAACCCCGACAGACACGCGTAGATAGGCACGCACCCGCAACATATACATACATAATCCAGATAAGGGTATCTGAGACAGCTCACTCAAACACAAATCAGATGCGGTCCTCGCGGTGTGGCCAGACGCCTAAGACACCAACAAAGAGAAGAACATAACCAATGCAGCAGCGCAACATGTCTGAGAAGCCAGAAAACCAAGCCGGAGGTGCGAACATTCAGGGAGGCGATAGAGCGTTTAATCCTAGATATTTACAACACATGGGCAAGGAACTGTACTTGTTCGACGGCGTGTTTAATGGTACTACGTACATACACGTTCGGGAGCTGAGTCGGGAGAATAAGAGGCCTACTCTCAACGGAATAACGCTCACATTACAAAGGTCAAACGAACTATACTCTATATTACCGGAAATTTTAATTCACGTCGATCAATTGCGAAGAAACGAGCCCATATTCTGTCGACGACATATAGGCGGGAACTGGTTCGTTACTATGGAGACGGGGTACGATACCGTACACATTAGAAAATTCTGGATACCGAACAATGAAACGAGTATACGTGCCACGAGAAAGGGGGTTTCCTTGACATTTAACCAGTTTGAAGAGCTGACAAATGGACTCCGAATCCTGGATACGTTTGTGCCGGAACTAAACCGGGTAGTGCCGTGTTACTTATCCGGCAAGCACGTAAGAGATGTTTGTAAAGAATGTTCGCCAAACAATACTAGCGGGGCATAGCGCTCGTTTTCTCGCGTTCATGTATATGTAAATAATAAAAGTATTATCCATGTACCACCGTATCAGTTTATCATTTGCTCCCATTCAGTTAACATCATGCGCATCACAAGCGTAGTTTATGGTGCTAGTTTAGGTTGCCCGATTGATCTGAGAACCCTCAGTAATTTATTGGGTGACGCTAAATATGACCCGAGCCGATTCTCTGGGCTGATATGGCGTCACGATCGTATAAGAGGATGTTGTCTAGTGTTCCGTAATGGAAAAAAAAGTTGTTTGCAACGGGTCGGCTGCTAGTTTTAAAGATGGCGAGATCAGACTGACCCGGTATGCCAGAAAACTACGACGTTTAGGTTACGAGATACGCTTTATCAGACGTCAAATTAATCACGGTTTCCGCTTGTCATACGCTGAGTGGATCTATCGACTGTTCAACGTTTTGTAGGGAAAGTGGTTCTAGTTACGAACCAGAATTGTTTCCAACGATAATGTTTAAGAAAGAGAAAATACATTTCTCTTGTCATCTGAACGGTAAGCTGTTAATTACCGGTATTAAATCGGAGGAAGATTTGGAAGACGTCGTCTATCCCACCCTCATTGAGCTAGAGCTATATACGTCGTAAACAATGGCCACCTACGAACGATATTTAAAATCTATTTATTACGATCCTAAACATCCCGCCTCGTACTCTGGTGTGGAAAAGTTGTTTAAGGCAGTGAGGAAGGCTGGTAATGTTGTGCTAGACAGAAAGAAAATCAGAAAATGGCTAGAGAAACAAGAACCGTACACCGTGCACCGTCAAGTTGTACGGAAGTTCACTAGAAGAAAAGTGATAGTACCATACATCGATTATCAATGGGAGCTGGACACTGCGTACATGACCATAATTACACAGAAGACAACGACGGGATTGGATATTTCCTGCTGCAGATTGACGCGTTTTCTAGATTTATTAGAACGTTTCCCATGATTCGCGTGAAAGGAGAGGCTGTGACTCGTGCAATGGCCGAGGTGTTCAAACGGAACAATGTACCGGATAAGATACACACGGATCGGGGTAGCGAATTCAAGAGTCGAGTTTTCCAGAAACTGTTGAAAAAACATCATATTGATCACTTCTACTCGAACAACGAGACTAAATGCGTTATTTTGGAGAGGGCGATCAAGACGATTAAATCTAGATTGGCTAGATATATGACTCATCATCAGACACATAAATGGATAGATATTTTACCCTCGGTCACCGATAGTTACAATAAAACATACCATAGATCAATCAAAATGGCACCGGCGAGCGTTACCAATCGCGACGAGATATCTTTGTGGAAACTACGATACGAAAACCCGAAGAAAATTGCGAAACCATCGCCTGGATACAAGTTCAAGGTCGGTGATACGGTGCGGATATCGCATTTACGGCGACCGTTTCAACGGGAATACGATGAGCGATGGTCGATCGAATACTTTTTGGTCAATACGCGTGGTAAAAAGCAGAATATCGATTACTATACGATCACAGACATAAGAGGGGAGGTAATCGGTGGAACATATTACGCTAACGAACTGAGCAAGGTATCCGTAGATGACGATACCAAATTTAGAATAGAGAAGATTGTGCGCAAGAGAAAGCGCGAAGTCTTAGTGAAGTGGTACGGATGGCCCGTCAAGTTTAATAGCTGGATACCCGTGACAGATATAGACACATATAAGACTGACAAAAGTACATAAATCGATCGATCATGGATAGTTTTTATCTGTTTCTGAACTGTAGAGACTCGTTAACTGTGCATAAGAACAACTCAGCGTCAGCATTTGACATGGAATTGCCAAAAGCGTACGTATTGGATGGAAACTGGGAGTGTGGTTTGAAGGAAATAAGTTTAACGTTCGCATTCCAACCCGAATCTGATCGACTTTACATGTGTTGCGATTTCCTAGAGGAGTCGTACGTTAGGAATACGTTAATTCCAGTGTTGAGAAACGTGACTGTTGACGGCGATAGTACTCGTACCATAACATTCTCGGAACCATTTTATGTGAAAGTAAAGTCGACCGATCTGAGAAGATTAACAGTGTTTATTAAAGATTCGGAACTGAAACCAGTCAATTTCGAACATAACGATCTATATTGCGTTCTACACCTGCGAAAAACATGGGCTCGATAGAAGTATTCGATTTCAAACAAAGAAAGTGGATACCGTACGTCCCAGATTTCGAAAAGTGGCAAAAGCACTTCTGGGATATTCACGAAGGACGAGTAAAACCGGATTATAAAGGCCGATACAGAGTGGGTAGCGGATCCCGGCAGAATGCGGTTGTAGACAATAACCAAAGCAAAGTCGAGGTTAAATTGGTTACACCGGTCGCCCAAGCGTTGGAAATGGCAAAATCAGAACTCGCTCGCGAAGAAATGCATAAGAAGGCGAACGAACCAGCGAATCCAAGAAAGAGAAAATCGCGGTACACAGTCTATAAGAAGCCTAAGAAACCCCACAAGGCTGAACGCGTTAGCAAACGATCAGCAAAGGGACACGATCAATTGACCGGTTAATTATGGGCGAGCATCATATACAAGAACTATCGATTTTCGAGTCACCACCCACCGATACGACCGTGCAATCGAGAGAATGGATCGAATATCGACCGGCCAATCAAATCACAGAGGGTTCGGCATTGGAATTTAACATATCCGCTCAGTCTTCCGCGTATATAGACTTGAAAAGGGGCCAACTTCGTATTAAAACTACGCATTACTAATGAAGATGACACCCCATTACGGAAGCGGAAAAGGCTGGTTTGGTCAACTTGCCTTTGCACTCCATGTTTAGTCAAATCGATGTCGCCCTCCAGCAAACGCCAGTCAGTCAACTGGGGAGTCAACTATCCTTACAAAGCTTATATCGACACGATTCTGAACACGAACGAGGTAGTTCAGCGAAACTAACTTACTAGCCAGATGTTCTACATGGACAATGCAAGTTTTATGGACGAATTCAAAATGAATGGTGGTAACTCTGGATTGTATTCGAGATCTCGTAAAACTATCGAGGGGAAAATCGCTGACTTGGAAGGACCTATATTATTAGATTTGTTCCAACAAGACCGTTTGATCGTCAATGGTGTGGAACTATCGTTGAAACTATGGCCCAGACGTAACGCTTTCAGATTAATGTCTGAGGCACTGATTGCGGGACAGAAGGTTCAAATTGTCGACGCTAGTTTCAAGTTATGCGTTCAAAAAGTAAATCCGGCCGTTTTAATGGCCCACGGAAATATGATAAAGAAAATCCCCGCCGTCTATCCGTATTTGCGTTCAGAGATCAAAGTGTCGTCGATAGCAGCCGGACAATATAGCTTTAGCGCCGATGACTTATTTCAAGGTATTGTGCCTAATAGGCTCATTGTGGGACTAGTGGCTAGTGCCGCATATGCCGGCCATTACGAAAAATCGCCATTTAACTTCAAACATTACGACTGCAACTCTGTGGGCGTTTACGTGGATGGACAATCGTACCCGGCCAAACCGCTACATCCGGACTACGAGAATGATATATTCGTGGACTGCTATAGAACCATGACTACATTCCGCGACGATATAAATATCAACATGAACGAATATAAGAACGGTTATTGTCTATACGTATTAGACATCAATCCGTATTATACGTTCAATACGAAAAGGAAAGGTCATTGCCCACTCGAAATTACATTCGCCAAACCATTACCCGAGAGTGTTAGTGTACTCATGTACGGAACATTTCCGCAAGTGTTAAACATTGACGATACCAGAAGTATATTTATACAATGAACAATTTCGAAATTTTGGACATCGTAAATCGATACGATGTTATCGTATGCGCCACGGACGAATTGTCAATATTGTCCGACAGACCCGGGCTATATATAGTGAACACGGACTACAGTTGGAATGGTGGATCGCATTGGGTGGCATTCAATTTCCAGAAACACGGACCCAGCGAATTCTTCGATTCTTTAGGACACGAACCGGAATATTATCACGATACATACAGAAACGCTTTGATCGCCAATGGACCGTCATACCTCGTGTCTTTGGTACCCATTCAAACAGACGATTCCGACGTGTGTGGACAATATTGTATATACTATGTCCTGTGTCGAGTGAGCGGACTATCTATGTCGGACATCGTGTCAACATTTAAAGATAATGACCGTGTGGGGAATGATATTAAAATGAAATCATTTGTAAATAGAATCAAACGATAAATGTTGCGTATATGTATTTATTAGATCTATTAAAATGGCATGAAAACACGAATTATAGTTTGTTTACATCTATAGAGATATCCATTGTAGCGTTTTTGACTTCTTTTCACGTTTATTGCCCGCACCACCAATCTTCTGCGGTCTCCCTGGGGGAAAGTGTAGTTTCGATGCGGAATGCTGCTTAATAGTTTGTCGTTTCGGGAATGTAACATCATTTATCTCCCCTCCTCTCGATGCGGGACGTTTGGTGACGGGTTGTCGTTTTAAACGTTTGAATGTAACATCATTTATCTCCCCTTCTCTCGATGTTGGACGTTTGGTGACGGGTTGTCGTTTTAAACGTTTGAATGTAACATCATTTACCTCCCCTCCATTAGTATTTACCGGTGTAGTCCGTTCTACGTTCCGCTGAATTAATCTCTGATATTTTTCGTACGGGATCAACACGGATTTCCTCATTGCGCTGCCTCAAATGCGGTTGAACGATCTTGAGTAACGTTAATATGTCCGAAGCCTTCCCAACTAAGGCCTTTTTCTTGAGTTTATATCCTATAGTCGGATCACCCAATAAACGGATCGTCCGCTGTCGTTGTTTCAGCTTGGTGCGTTGCGTAGTGTTAAGAGGTATTACGTAACGTAGCACGTTGTGGGCAATCTCGGTTAGCGCCTTTAACTGTTTCCGTGACACCGTGTTTAGTAACTGCGTTCTCTGATCTCTCGATGCTATCAGGAACAGTCGAAGAAAATGCCACTGTTCCGTAATGTTTTTCATGATGCTGTTTGAGCTCGCACTCTTATACTATATGGTATAAATCACAGGGTCTTGTCCGGGAAATATATTCGTTCTTATGCGATACGCTCGTCATCGCCGTGCGGAGAGGTATCCACTACCAAATATCCGTACGGTCGTTTTAAAGCATCTTGATACGCTTGAACAAACGTTTTCGCTTTGCCCGGGAATAATTGTCGACCTAACGTAGATATCTGCGAAACATCTCGCATATTTTTCATCAGAATCAGGTACCACGTGTTCAACGCGATAGTTCGCGCGTGTTTGCCTTTGCCGTATAAGTTCTGTGTGATGAAAACAACGCTAATTGTTCTATGATGACACCCCTGCGTGAATAAAAGTTCCATATCCGGGTTCTGCACCACTTCGTGAGCTAGATCGTCCACTATAATTAATCTGTGTTGACGATCGCTAGTTAATTCGTCGAGTTCGACGGAAGAAAGCAGACCTTGTCTCGATGTAAAATTCGGAATAGTTCTCTCCATTGCCTTGGACTTAGTGAACATGTAGTACGTTATAGTAATTTCAATATTCAAATAGTCTGTGTTTTGTATCGTGACATGTTGCACTATTTGTGCGTTGAGATTTGTACAATATGGGGCACAAAAGTCCATAAAAAATTAAAAAAGTGCAA
The DNA here is from genome assembly GCA_029237695.1 of Conchocele bisecta. Lineage (NCBI taxonomy): Eukaryota > Metazoa > Mollusca > Bivalvia > Lucinida > Thyasiridae > Conchocele > Conchocele bisecta. The sequence goes on from CM055273.1 coordinate 12,506,503, forward strand.
AAAAAAACAAAACAAAATGGACAAAAGAAAATATACATAAAAGACCCCCGAAAGAAAATACATATCATTTGATTCACCATGTTGTAAATACGATACGGCCTAGCAAATACCGAGGTCACATTATACACGTAACCAATAAGACGCGGACTATACACATTGATATTATTGCATAGAATCGTTTCTGTATTGGGCGTTCGGTAAACTGTTATACCCGTATTATTTTATGTCAATATTATTTAGCGTTCGTTCAAGCCATTTACGTTTTCGATCACTCGCACGTATTTTTCCATAGAGCCCGTATTATTTTTGGGCAATACTGGATGTATTTTATGAAACACGTCTAATTTCCTGTAATGGTCGTTTAAATTGCTGTTGTAATGTCCTTTTTACATTAGGTCGTTGGTTTCATAAACCATCTAAATTTCGTGATACGTTTGTGTAGTCCCATCTAATTGGTATTTCATGTTGTATATATATATATATATATATATTGTTGTATACTCGAACGTGCATACGTGCACTATTTATCGAGATATTTATTCACGTGTCTGAGCACTACATATCGCTTACGTTTGAGTATATTTTAAAGGTATAATCAAACGTCAGTAATCGGTGCTGAGGTGGCGTTTGTGTTTGTTCAGAATGTAGTTATTGTACAGTCTATAACACAAATGAACGGACGGAATCAAACCCCGTCCGCGATGCCCAATATGTAAGTGTTTTCATTGACATATACTCATTGGACATCGAATTACGCTCAAGCCGGTGATAATGGTCAGTGTAATAATCCAGACCGAAGTGTATAAGAACACTAACTGCATAAGGTTTTAAAACAAACTATAAGTAATGGAAAACGAAAGAGGCGATCGGTGGACTTTCATGGGAAGTAATATCCCAAAATCTGAAATAGTTTATTTTTGCCAGATCATCATCGTGTACATTATAGCCATCGCTGCTGTAGTAAATCTGTCAATAGGTAACGCGTTGACGGAGATTTGGATCAGTCTACTTAGCAGTTGTATCGGGTATGTATATTCTGCCTAATCCCAAACTCAAATAACGATGTCAACGACATTGCTTCCCTTCGAACCGTGTTCCAGTATCTGCATCAGTGGGATGTCGGGAAGTGGCAAGAGTTACCTAACTTTCGAGTTTCTTAAACATTTGAAGTATATGTACTCCGAGACCCCGCCCATAGAGATAGTGTATTGTTACGGGATTCATCAACCATTGTTCGATGAAATGGAGAGAACTATTCCGAATTTTACATCGAGACAAGGTCTGCTTTCTTCCGTAGAACTCGACGAATTAACTAGCGATCGTCAACACAGATTAATTATAGTGGACGATCTAGCTCACGAAGTGGTGCAGAACCCGGATATGGAACTTTTATTCACGCAGGGGTGTCATCATAGAACAATTAGCGTTGTTTTCATCACACAGAACTTATACGGCAAAGGCAAACACGCGCGAACTATCGCGTTGAACACGTGGTACCTGATTCTGATGAAAAATATGCGAGATGTTTCGCAGATATCTACGTTAGGTCGACAATTATTCCCGGGCAAAGCGAAAACGTTTGTTCAAGCGTATCAAGATGCTTTAAAACGACCGTACGGATATTTGGTAGTGGATACCTCTCCGCACGGCGATGACGCGTATCGCATAAGAACGAATATATTTCCCGGACAAGACCCTGTGATTTATACCATATAGTATAAGAGTGCGAGCTCAAACAGCATCATGAAAAACATTACGGAACAGTGGCATTTTCTTCGACTGTTCCTGATAGCATCGAGAGATCAGAGAACGCAGTTACTAAACACGGTGTCACGGAAACAGTTAAAGGCGCTAACCGAGATTGCCCACAACGTGCTACGTTACGTAATACCTCTTAACACTACGCAACGCACTAAGCTGAAACAACGACAGCGGACGATCCGTTTATTGGGTGATCCGACTATAGGATATAAACTCAAGAAAAAGGCCTTAGTTGGGAAGGCTTCGGACATATTAACGTTACTCAAGATCGTTCAACCGCATTTGAGGCAGCGCAATGAGGAAATCCGTGTTGATCCCGTACGAAAAATATCAGAGATTAATTCAGCGGAACGTAGAACGGACTACACCGGTAAATACTAATGGAGGGGAGATAAATGATGTTACATTCAAACGTTTAAAACGACAACCCGTCACCAAACGTCCCGCATCGAGAGGAGGGGAGATAAATGATGTTACATTCCCGAAACGACAAACTATTAAGCAGCATTCCGCATCGAAACTACACTTTCCCCCAGGGAGACCGCAGAAGATTGGTGGTGCGGGCAATAAACGTGAAAAGAAGTCAAAAACGCTACAATGGATATCTCTATAGATGTAAACAAACTATAATTCGTGTTTTCATGCCATTTTAATAGATCTAATAAATACATATACGCAACATTTATCGTTTGATTCTATTTACAAATGATTTCATTTTAATATCATTCCCCACACGGTCATTATCTCTAAATGTTGACACGATGTCCGACATAGATAGTCCGCCCACTCGACACAGGACATAGTATATACAATATTGTCCACACACGTCGGAATCGTCTGCTTGAATGGGTACCAAAAACACGAGGTATGACGGTCCATTGGCGATCAAAGCGTTTCTGTATGTATCGTGATAATATTCCGGTTCGTGTCCTAAAGAATCGAAGAATTCGCTGGGTCCGTGTTTCTGGAAATTGAATGCCACCCAATGCGATCCACCATTCCAACTGTAGTCCGTGTTCACTATATATAGCCCGGGTCTGTCGGACAATATTGACAATTCGTCCGTGGCGCATACGATAACATCGTATCGATTTACGATGTGCAAAATTTCGAAATTGTTCATTGTATAAATATACTTCTGGTATCGTCAATGTTTAACACTTGCGGAAATGTTCCGTACATGAGTACACTAACACTCTCGGGTAATGGTTTGGCGAATGTAATTTCGAGTCGGCAATGACCTTTCCTCTTCGTATTGAACGTATAATACGGATTGATGTCTAATACGTATAGACAATAACCGTTCTTATATTCGTTCATGTTGATATTTATATCGTCGCGGAATGTAGTCATGGTTCTATAGCAGTCCACGAATATATCATTCTCGTAGTCCGGATGTAGCGGTTTGGCCGGGTACGATTGTCCATCCACGTAAACGCCCACAGAGTTGCAGTCGTAATGTTTGAAGTTAAATGGCGATTTTTCGTAATGGCCGGCATATGCGGCACTAGCCACTAGTCCCACAATGAGCCTATTAGGCACAATACCTTGAAATAAGTCATCGGCGCTAAAGCTATATTGTCCGGCTGCTATCGACGACACTTTGATCTCTGAACGCAAATACGGATAGACGGCGGGGATTTTCTTTATCATATTTCCGTGGGCCATTAGAACGGCCGGATTTACTTTTTGAACGCATAACTTGAAACTAGCGTCGACAATTTGAACCTTCTGTCCCGCAATCAGTGCCTCAGACATTAATCTGAAAGCGTTACGACTGGGCCATAGTTTCAACGATAGTTCCACACCATTGACGATCAAACGGTCTTGTTGGAACAAATCTAATAATATAGGTCCTTCCAAGTCAGCGATTTTCCCCTCGATAGTTTTACGAGATCTCGAATACAATCCAGAGTTACCACCATTCATTTTGAATTCGTCCATAAAACTTGCATTGTCCATGTAGAACATCTGGCTAGTAAGATAGTTTCGCTGAACTACCTCGTTCGTGTTCAGAATCGTGTCGATATAAGCTTTGTAAGGATAGTTGACTCCCAGTTGACTGACTGGCGTTTGCTGGAGGGCGACATCGATTTGACTAAACATGGAGTGCAAAGGCAAGTTGACCAAACCAGCCTTTTCCGCTTCCGTAATGGGGGTGTCATCTTCATTAGTAATGCGTAGTTTAATACGAAGTTGGCTCCTTTTCAAGTCTATATACGCGGAAGACTGAGCGGATATGTTAAATTCCAATGCCGAACCCTCTGTGATTTGATTGGCCGGTCGATATTCGATCCATTCTCTCGATTGCACGGTCGTATCGGTGGGTGGTGACTCGAAAATCGATAGTTCTTGTATATGATGCTCGCCCATAATTAACCGGTCAATTGATCGTTTGCTGATCGTTTGCTAACGCGTTCAGCCTTGCGGGGTTTCTTAGGCTTCTTATAGACTGCGTACCGCGATTTTCTCTTTCTTGGATTCGCTGGTTCGTTCGCCTTCTTATGCATTTCTTCGCGAGCGAGTTCTGATTTTGCCATTTCCAACGCTTGGGCGACCGGTGTAACCAATTTAACCTCGACTTTGCTTTGGATATTGTCTACAACCGCATTCTGCCGGGATCCGCTACCCACTATGTATCGGCCTTTATAATCCGGTTTTACTCGTCCTTCGTGAATATCCCAGAAGTGCTTTTGCCACTTTTCGCAATCTGGGACGTACGGTATCCACTTTCTTTGTTTGAAATCGAATACTTCTATCGAGCCCATGTTTTTCGCAGGTGTAGAACGCAATATAGATCGTTATGTTCGAAATTGACTGGTTTCAGTTCCGAATCTTTAATAAACACTGTTAATCTTCTCAGATCGGTCGACTTTACTTTCACATAAAATGGTTCCGAGAATGTTATGGTACGAGTACTATCGCCGTCAACAGTCACGTTTCTCAACACTGGAATTAACGTATTCCTAACGTACGACTCCTCTAGGAAATCGCAACACATGTAAAGTCGATCAGATTCGGGTTGGAATGCGAACGTTAAACTTATTTCCTTCCAACCACACTCCCAGTTTCCATCCAATACGTACGCTTTTGGCAATTCTATGTCAAATGCTGACGCTGAGTTGTTCTTATGCACAGTTAACGAGTCTCTACAGTTCAGAAACAGATAAAAACTATCCATGATCGATCGATTTATGTACTTTTGTCAGTCTTATACGTGTCTATATCTGTCACGGGTATCCAGCTATTAAACTTGACGGGCCATCCGTACCACTTCACTAAGACTTCGCGCTTTCTCTTGCGCACAATCTTCTCGATTCTAAATTTGGTATCGTCATCTACGGATACCTTGCTCAGTTCGTTAGCGTAATATGTTCCACCGATTACCTCCCCTCTTATGTCTGTGATCGTATAGTAATCGATATTCTGCTTTTTACCACGCGTATCGACCAAAAAGTATTCGATTGACCATCGCTCATCGTATTCCCGTTGAAACGGTCGCCGTAAATGCGATATCCGCACCGTATCACCGACCTTGAACTTGTATCCAGGCGATGGTTTCGCAATTTTCTTTGGGTTTTCGTATCGTAGTTTCCACAAAGATATCTCGTCGCGTTTGGTAACGCTCGCCGGTGCCATTTTGATTGATCTATGGTATGTTTTATTGTAACTATCGGTGACCGAGGGTAAAATATCTATCCATTTATGTGTCTGATGATGAGTCATATATCTAGCCAATCTAGATTTAATCGTCTTGATCGCCCTCTCCAAAATAACGCATTTAGTCTCGTTGTTCGAGTAGAAGTGATCAATATGATGTTTTTTCAACAGTTTCTGGAAAACTCGACTCTTGAATTCGCTACCCCGATCCGTGTGTATCTTATCCGGTACATTGTTCCGTTTGAACACCTCGGCCATTGCACGAGTCACAGCCTCTCCTTTCACGCGAATCATGGGAAACGTTCTAATAAATCTAGAAAACGCGTCAATCTGCAGCAGGAAATATCCAATCCCGTCGTTGTCTTCTGTGTAATTGGTCATGTACGCAGTGTCCAGCTCCCATTGATAATCGATGTATGGTACTACCACTTTTCTTCTAGTGAACTTCCGTACAACTTGACGGTGCACGGTGTACGGTTCTTGTTTCTCTAGCCATTTTCTGATTTTCTTTCTGTCTAGCACAACATTACCAGCCTTCCTCACTGCCTTAAACAACTTTTCCACACCAGAGTACGAGGCGGGATGTTTAGGATCGTAATAAATAGATTTTAAATATCGTTCGTAGGTGGCCATTGTTTACGACGTATATAGCTCTAGCTCAATGAGGGTGGGATAGACGACGTCTTCCAAATCTTCCTCCGATTTAATACCGGTAATTAACACAGCTTACCGTTCAGATGACAAGAGAAATGTATTTTCTCTTTCTTAAACATTATCGTTGGAAACAATTCTGGTTCGTAACTAGAACCACTTTCCCTACAAAACGTTGAACAGTCGATAGATCCATCAGGCGTATGACAAGGCGGAAACCGTGATTAATTTGACGTCTGATAAAGCGTATCTCGTAACCTAAACGTCGTAGTTTTCTGGCATACCGGGTCAGTCTGATCTCGCCATCTTTAAAACTAGCAGCCGACCCGTTGCAAACAACTTTTCCATTACGGAACACTAGACAACATCCTCTTATACGATCGTGACGCCATATCAGCCCAGAGAATCGGCTCGGGTCATATTTAGCGTCACCCAATAAATTACTGAGGGTTCTCAGATCAATCGGGCAACCTAAACTAGCACCATAAACTACGCTTGTGATGCGCATGATGTTAACTGAATGGGAGCAAATGATAAACTGATACGGTGGTACATGGTATACTTTTATTATTTACATATACATGAACGAGAGAAAACGAGCGCTATGCCCCGCTAGTATTGTTTGGCGAACATTCTTTACAAACATCTCTTACGTGCTTGCCGGATAAGTAACACGGCACTACCCGGTTTAGTTCCGGCACAAACGTATCCAGGATTCGGAGTCCATTTGTCAGCTCTTCAAACTGGTTAAATGTCAAGGAAACCCCCTTTCTCGTGGCACGTATACTCGTTTCATTGTTCGGTATCCAGAATTTTCTAATGTGTACGGTATCGTACCCCGTCTCCATAGTAACGAACCAGTTCCCGCCTATATGTCGTCGACAGAATATGGGCTCGTTTCTTCGCAATTGATCGACGTGAATTAAAATTTCCGGTAATATAGAGTATAGTTCGTTTTGACCTTTGTAATGTGAGCGTTATTCCGTTGACAGTAGGCCTCTTATTCTCCCGACTCAGCTCCCGAACGTGTATGTACGTAGTACCATTAAACACGCCGTCGAACAAGTACAGTTCCTTGCCCATGTGTTGTAAATATCTAGGATTTAAACGCTCTATCGCCTCCCTGAATGTTCGCACCTCCGGCTTGGTTTTTTCTGGCTTCTCAGACATGTTGCGCTGCTGCATTGGTTATGTTCTTCTCTTTGTTGGTGGTCTTAGGCGTCTGGCCACACCGCGAGGACCGCATCTGATTTGTGTTTGAGTGAGCTGTCTCAGATACCCTTATCTGGATTATGTTATGTATATGTTGCGGGTGCGTGCCTATCTACGCGTGTCTGTCGGGGTTATGTCCAATGTCATATTGACCTGGCTCATCTACTGCCATAAGGGCGAAATAGCTGGTCCCCATAGGGCCAGCTTATGATGATTAACTATATGGACAATATGTTGAGATCACTATGCCCGGCTCGACCACTAACTGCACAGAAACAGTTCGGCGCTTGGAGGTATATTAATGCATGCAGTGTTCCTCCGTTCTTGTACTTCTGTCTTCTGCTGTAGTGTCTGTATGGAGTGGATCAACCGGTTATTTGAGATACCCGGGTTCACCAAGCACTCTAGGCTTTCAATCAGCGGGATCAGCTTCTGTCTTCTATGACTTCATATATTGACTTGGTCGCCTTAGTGATTTTACCGGACACAATGGATGTGCGAGTTTATACTTGTTTATGTTATGCATATTCGTATCTACACTACATACTTTTGTGCGGAGTATTGTGTACATGCATAATGCATATGCGTGTAAGGGATCGTCCATATTGGGAGGAAGTAAACTATTATTGCGTGCATGGATGTAGTAAAAATACAAAAATCTGTCATCCTGCCATTCGGGACGAGACACACGTAAGGGAGCTATGAGCCGCTCCCGTGTCTCGCGCTGTCCATCATAAGATGGACTGAGTGGACTGATGGGTGACATGAGTGTATTACGTCCGCAGATTATGAACTCCCTGAACGCTTGCCTGGGATGGACCAGACCAGTTGTGACCTAGTGAGAGTCGGTGATATGTGTCTACTTACTAAACAAGTATCGGTGTACCTGGATGCGGTCCTCTCGGTGTCGCTTCGTTAGTTAACTGAATGGGAGCAAATGATAAACTGATACGGTGGTACATGGATAATACTTTTATTATTTACATATACATGAACGCGAGAAAACGAGCGCTATGCCCCGCTAGTATTGTTTGGCGAACATTCTTTACAAACATCTCTTACGTGCTTGCCGGATAAGTAACACGGCACTACCCGGTTTAGTTCCGGCACAAACGTATCCAGGATTCGGAGTCCATTTGTCAGCTCTTCAAACTGGTTAAATGTCAATGGAAACCCCCCTTTCTTCGTGGCACGTATACTCGTTTCATTGTTCGGTATCCAGAATTTTCTAATGTGTACGGTATCGTACCCCGTCTCCATAGTAACGAACCAGTTCCCGCCTATATGTCGTCGACAGAATATGGGCTCGTTTCTTCGCAATTGATCGACGTGAATTAAAATTTCCGGTAATATAGAGTAGTAGTTCGTTTGACCTTTGTAATGTGAGCGTTATTCCGTTGACAGTAGGCCTCTTATTCTCCCGACTCAGCTCCGAACGTGTATGTACGTTAGTACCATTAAACACCGCCGTCGAACAAGTACAGTTCCTTGCCCATGTGTTGTAAATATCTAGGATTAAACGCTCTATCGCCTCCCTGAATGTTCGCACCTCCGGCTTGGTTTTCTGGCTTCTCAGACATGTTGCGCTGCTGCATTGGTTATGTTCTTCTCTTTTTGTTGGTGTCTTAGGCGTCTGGCCACACCGCGAGGACCGCATCTGATTTGTGTTTGAGTGAGCTGTCTCAGATACCCTTATCTGGATTATGTATGTATATGTTCGGGTGCGTGCCTATCTACGCGTGTCTGTCGGGGTTATGTCCAATGTCATATTGACCTGGCTCATCTACTGCCATAAGGGCGAAATAGCTGGTCCCCATAGGGCCAGCTTATGATGATTAACTATATGGACAATAATGTTGAGATCACTACTATGCCCGCTCGACCACTAACTGCACAGAAACAGTTCGGCGCTTGGAGGTATATTAATGCATGCAGTGTTCCTCCGTTCTTGTACTTCTGTCTTCTGCTGTAGTGTCTGTATGGAGTGGATCAACCGGTTATTTGAGATACCCGGGTTCACCAAGCACTCTAGGCTTTCAATCAGCGGGATCAGCTTCTGTCTTCTATGACTTCATATATTGACTTGGTCGCCTTAGTGATTTTACCGGACACAATGGATGTGCGAGTTTATACTTGTTTATGTTATGCATATTCGTATCTACACTACATACTTTTGTGCGGAGTATTGTGTACATGCATAATGCATATGCGTGTAAGGGATCGTCCATATTGGGAGGAAGTAAACTATTATTGCGTGCATGGATGTAGTAAAAATACAAAAATCTGTCATCCTGCCATTCGGGACGAGACACACGTAAGGGAGCTATGAGCCGCTCCCGTGTCTCGCGCTGTCCATCATAAGATGGACTGAGTGGACTGATGGGTGACATGAGTGTATTACGTCCGCAGATTATGAACTCCCTGAACGCTTGCCTGGGATGGACCAGACCAGTTGTGACCTAGTGAGAGTCGGTGATATGTGTCTACTTACTAAACAAGTATCGGTGTACCTGGATGCGGTCCTCTCGGTGTCGCTTCGTTAGTTGTTAACTGAATGGGAGCAAATGATAAACTGATACGGTGGTACATGGATAATACTTTATTATTTACATATACATGAACGCGAGAAAACGAGCGCTATGCCCGCTAGTATTGTTTGGCGAACATTCTTTACAAACATCTCTTACGTGCTTGCCGGATAAGTAACACGGCACTACCCGGTTTAGTTCCGGCACAAACGTATCCAGGATCGGAGTCCATTTGTCAGCTCTTCAAACTGGTTAAATGTCAAGGAAACCCCCTTTCTCGTGGCACGTATACTCGTTTCATTGTTCGGTATCCAGAAATTTCTATGTGTACGGTATCGTACCCCGTCTCCATAGTAACGAACCAGTTCCCGCCTATATGTCGTCGACAGAATATGGGCTCGTTTCTTCGCAATTGATCGACGTGAATTAAAATTTCCGGTAATATAGAGTATAGTTCGTTTGACCTTTGTAATGTGAGCGTTATTCCGTTGACAGTAGGCCTCTTATTCTCCCGACTCAGCTCCCGAACGTGTATGTACGTAGTACCATTAAACACGCCGTCGAACAAGTACAGTTCCTTGCCCATGTGTGTAATATCTAGGATTAAACGCTCTATCGCCTCCCTGAATGTTCGCACCTCCGGCTTGGTTTTCTGGCTTCTCAGACATGTTGCGCTGCTGCATTGGTTATGTTCTTCTCTTTGTTGGTGTCTTAGGCGTCTGGCCACACCGCGAGGACCGCATCTGATTTGTGTTTGAGTGAGCTGTCTCAGATACCCTTATCTGGATTATGTATGATATGTTGCGGGTGCGTGCCTATCTACGCGTGTCTGTCGGGGTTATGTCCAATGTCATATTGACCTGGCTCATCTACTGCCATAAGGGCGAAATAAGCTGGTCCCCATAGGGCCAGCTTATGATGATTAACTATATGGACAATATGTTGAGATCACTATGCCCGGCTCGACCACTAACTGCACAGAAACAGTTCGGCGCTTGGAGGTATATTAATGCATGCAGTGTTCCTCCGTTCTTGTACTTCTGTCTTCTGCTGTAGTGTCTGTATGGAGTGGATCAACCGGTTATTTGAGATACCCGGGTTCACCAAGCACTCTAGGCTTTCAATCAGCGGATCAGCTTCTGTCTTCTATGACTTCATATATTGACTTGGTCGCCTTAGTGATTTTACCGGACACAATGGATGTGCGAGTTTATACTTGTTTATGTTATGCATATTCGTATCTACACTACATACTTTTGTGCGGAGTATTGTGTACATGCATAATGCATATGCGTGTAAGGGATCGTCCATATTGGGAGGAAGTAAACTATTATTGCGTGCATGGATGTAGTAAAAATACAAAAATCTGTCATCCTGCCATTCGGGACGAGACACACGTAAGGGAGCTATGAGCCGCTCCCGTGTCTCGCGCTGTCCATCATAAAAGATGGACTGAGTGGACTGATGGGTGACATGAGTGTATTTACGTCCGCAGATTATGAACTCCCTGAACGCTTGCCTGGGATGGACCAGACCAGTTGTGACCTAGTGAGAGTCGGTGATATGTGTCTACTTACTAAACAAGTATCGGTGTACCTGGATGCGGTCCTCTCGGTGTCGCTTCGTTAGTTAACTGAATGGGAGCAAATGATAAACTGATACGGTGGTACATGGATAATACTTTTATTATTTACATATACATGAACGCGAGAAAACGAGCGCTATGCCCCGCTAGTATTGTTTGGCGAACATTCTTTACAAACATCTCTTACGTGCTTGCCGGATAAGTAACACGGCACTACCCGGTTTAGTTCCGGCACAAACGTATCCAGGATTCGGAGTCCATTTGTCAGCTCTTCAAACTGGTTAAATGTCAAGGAAACCCCCTTTCTCGTGGCACGTATACTCGTTTCATTGTTCGGTATCCAGAATTTTCTAATGTGTACGGTATCGTACCCCGTCTCCATAGTAACGAACCAGTTCCCGCCTATATGTCGTCGACAGAATATGGGCTCGTTTCTTCGCAATTGATCGACGTGAATTAAAATTTCCGGTAATATAGAGTATAGTTCGTTGCACCTTTGTAATGTGAGCGTTATTCCGTAGGCCTCTTATTCTCCCGACTCAGCTCCCGAACGTGTATGTACGTAGTACCATTAAACACGCCGTCGAACAAGTACAGTTCCTTGCCCATGTGTTGTAAATATCTAGGATTAAACGCTCTATCGCCTCCCTGAATGTTCGCACCTCCGGCTTGGTTTTCTGGCTTCTCAGACATGTTGCGCTGCTGCTGATGTTATCGACTCGAGAACCGACCGAATAATGAATGTCCGTCAACTGCGCATGCGGATTTAAACGTTATATTCTATCCAATCAGCGTCGACCACCCATCATCCAATCGTAACTCGTCGATCAGTCAGTATTCATGCCGATAGCGTCATCGATAGAGGGAAGTTGTCCTTTAAGGACTGCCCATTGTTCAGGGGAATACCGGCGATTGATGCCGAGTTGTTGATAAATCTCCTTATGTCCAGTATAACGTATCCGCTTAGGTCACACACCGTTACATACGTCGTTTCACCGAGATCGTAACGTTCGCTGTAATCGCACGCCATCGCGTTACTACTGGATGTCGTGACGTAATCGATCAATCGATCACCGCGATCCGTTGATAATCGTCTGATCAAAATCAACGTCGGGATGGCTAGAGCTATGAGTATCATAACCGAAACGCCGATCCATTTCGCAGCGGCTATGTGTCGTTTGGCATTCTCCGATCTCATTCCCAGCATGCGAGCAGTTTCTACATTCATTTTGTCGATTTTCCCAAGACTCTATAAAACTACTGGCCGCTTCCCGACCCTCGAATTTTAAATTATAATAAGGTATCAGCGTCTTCGCCACGTATTCGTGGAATAAATATATCCAAATTAACATCGTCTCTTCTTATAGGACGCAGTTAGGATTGCACTCTGCGCAGTATAGCGGTCCGAGTAAATTGGCGTGATCCGGCTGCATGTAACACGGTTGGATCGTAGTGAGTTCTGGTACGAACCGTTCGATGTCGGGTATTAAACTCACGAGTCTATCAAATTCATCGAACTTCAAAGCGATACCCGTTCGTGTGGGTTGTATATCGTTTCCTCCGTCTGGGATGCTGTATTTTCTTAAATTAACTGCTTCAAATCCTCTGTTTATGTGTAAGTAATAGTTCCCTCCTAGATGTAGTTCAAAACGCACATCGCGTCCATTCTTATGTTCCAGGATCGTCTGTACTATATCCGTTAAGTTCAACACGAGCTGATTCCATCTTTGTAGTGACAAGCGAAACTCACTGACTGTGGGTAACGCGAACTTTCCTTCAAACGCGTATTCCTCAAACACCAATTCGCTGTAATGTTCATATTTTCTGATATCCAGATGAATGTCGTTTCCTAGTCGACACGTACCGCTAACGGAATACATCTTGCTGCTTGTAATTTAAATATATATACTTTTCTCTATATATAACCCGCGACGCTATCTCGAGTATATCCGAATTGAGAATGTCTATAAAGTAGGACGTCTGGGGGGTACTTCTGCTATCTCGGCGAAGTATCTATCAAGAATGATTTAATCTCGGGAAAAGTACCGTATTTATAGCTATTAGGTCGTCAGTTAAGTAAACGTGTTTCAACATGTCGAGACTTGTTATTAAAGCTAAATACAAATATGTTTCTAGCCAATAACGCGAATATTAACCCATTGTGATATTTTAAATATCCAGGCATCAACGGTATCGATCCGTATATCGAATACGGGTAGAAATTGTCGTCTGCTATTAACGGGTATAATACGGGTGAACGCCCTTATTTTCTTGACAGTACCGACCGATACGGTTAATTTACTATATACGTGTACCTCCTCCTCCCTGGCACAACCCTTTAACGCGGGGAGATGGTACCTATAGTAACACCCCGTTCGCTGCCCGCGAAAACGTTCGAGCGTTACGTCACCGAACACGCGGACGGACGGACGAACGGACAATTACCGACGAATACGCACGCGTATATTTCGAGGTATACGGCGGTCTATCGAGGATCGTAAGACCCCTTTTCGCGGGAATCGATAACGGTAAGGAAAGTCGTATTACCCCCCATGATCGAGAACGATAACTCTCAACGATCGTAAGACCCCTTTTCGCAGGAATCGGCAACGGTAAAGGAAGACGTATTACCTCAAAGGACCAAGAACGATAACTCTCGCATACCCTAGATATTCGAGTTATCGATTAGTCGATCCCCATACGTTTACGTTGTAAATTCCGCCCTCCGCCATGGATGCGGATGCATCGTAGATTGAAATGCTCCGTTCTCACTACTTATAACAATGTAACGGCTGAGTCTCCATAATAGCATGAGGACTCACACTCGGCCCTTGGCACGGTCTGACATATCGGCATTGTGCAATAGAATGAAGCAACTAGGTTAAACTCACCGCCTCATCGTCTCCTTCATTTAATGCACATACTTCGACTGTATCGCATATATTAGTAAATTCTGAAACAAATGGGCCAACGGCCATTGGGCTGATATTTTATGAGCTCATATGCCCGGGTATGGCAGGTCTTCGAGACATTTCCCACCCTTAAATATAAGAAACACACACACACACACGCGACCGCGCGCTTACACATACACACCCACTCACTCTCACTTTCTAAATTAGTGTGTTCCCGCCATGTAAAGTCCGAGACCAATTACGGGCGATAAATTCAAGCTGAACTGAAGATGTTGTTTAATGTGCACTTTTCTAGGCGCGGATTCAGGAATTCTAGATAGAAACGTAGGGGCGTGACCAAAATAATATTATTTAAATATAGCCTACCGACCGGGTGTGATAGGAGGGGGCGTGGGCGAGACATGCTCGTCAAGAAAAATGTAATCTAATGTCATACTTTCTGACGTGTTTCAGTCATAATTTCAACACTGTTCACTGTTTTTCCTAAGAAATGTTTAAAAACAGCAAAACAGACACCCTAGCTGTATATTTACGGACTTTATAAAGGAACATTCCTGATATTTTTCGTGTTCTTCTTGGAGATGAATTCATATAAGCAGCAATATTGCTAATTGTTTTCAAATCTTGTATATTCGTGATTTTGAGGGCTGGGAAAATGAAAGTTGATCAAAAATCGCTTCCTGGAAGGGCGTGTCCGGTAGTTTTCTCGAATGGTTTGGGAAACTAGGCAATCTCGCAAGAAGTATGCATATCCTGCTGAAATCGGAATCATTAGACGTCTCGAAGGATCTCACAATATAATTAGTCTGTTATTTCGGTAACTCAGCATACACATTGGGAGATCATTCCTTTTCGGGAATCTCCATATTTATTGAGATCTCCCAAAACAAACGACGTCCCAATACATAGAGTTATTGCGGCTGTCATACATGTAATTCATGCACTGCATCTTTATGATACTGGTGGTGGTGGTGGGTTCATTTAAAGACATCTACTGGCATTTATCCATGCTGAACATTGCTATGTGAATACATCTCTATGCTGCTCGGGTTCCTCGTTGTCGTTACGCTCTAGCCTCGGTGTCTCCACGTTGTGCCTCGCTGCCACAGAGCGTATCATAACGTACAAGAACGTACCAGAAACGTAGCACAACGTTGTACAACGTAGCATAACGCAGCTCATAGCGTAGTTACAACGTATCACAGCTTGACACAGCGTGGCATAACGTGGCATAACGTGTGGCATAACGTGGCACGGGGAACGTGGGTACAACGAGGCCACAACGTAGCATACCGTAGCACAACGTGTCAACAAACTCAACAGAACATAGCAACCGGCGGGACGCGTTATGTTTACGTTCTGTCACGTGTTGTCTAAGTGTAGCCATGTTGTACTACGTTGTACCACGTTCTTGCCAGATTGTAGTACGTTGTGGGAAAAACAAGCGAATTGTGTCAAAAATTAAAATTTCCAGTTTCATGTTTTGTCACGTTTGATCACGTTTTATCCACGTTTGCTACGTTGTAGCCACGTTCTTCCACGTTTCCCACCTTAGCATAACGTGGCGGCCAAAACGTGACACTATGACTGGGGAATAAGAATGTAGATGTTTCTCGGGTATTAACTGAACAGTGGTTACAGCGTGGCGGCAGCGAGGCATAACGAGGCACAACGTGGCGACAACGAGGCTACAACGAGACTACAATGAATTGACTGCGTGGCTAGCACGTGCCGACAACGTGGCACAACGTGGCACCCGGCGAAATTTGCAAATCGTGGGGGTCATCAACGGGGCACAACGGTGCGACCAAAACGTGACACTATGACTGGGGCATTACATAAGTGGTGAATAGATGCTATGAGCCGAGACAATCGGCTGAACAGTTTTGAGTTCAATGGCCAATCATTGGCAATGGGCCCGCCAAAATGTAAGTTGTATATATCAGAGTCAATGTCGACTGACCATAAATGCCCGTTTCTGGTGGCCTAGCTCATGTTTTGTAACTGGCGAATAGAGTTTGGAGAATATTTGACAGACGAGATAGACAGGCCATGTCGCATTTATCAAATTGTGCTTGTGACTGGAAAAGTGGGGCTTATGGTTTTGCAGTGTAGATCCAGATCAGCCTGTGCATCCGCACAGTCTGATCAGGATCTGCACTGTTCGCCATACCGTCAAAGAAACACCAAGCATGCTTCTAACAAGCAATATAGATCGTTATTAGGCTATAGGAGTGAACTATCTGATCGGGAGCTACACTGGTCACAAATCCCGAAAAACACCATTTCTCCAGTCACATCCACAATTCAGTTCCACCAATAACACGTACAGCAGCCAACAGAAGGTGTTTGTACACACATCTCCTGTAAAATAAATTAAATATAAACTGGCACAAAATGTAAGTTCAGTAATGTATTGTACATTGTATATGTCACGACAATGAATCGTCCAATGAAAGGAGCAGGAACAAGGACATCCAGACCGATGACGTCAGTCAGACTGCACCCTGGGAACACAAAGAACAGACCAATTAGTACGGTGACCAATTCAGGAAAGGGATAATATGCTCACTGACGCTAGTCTGGCAAATAGTATAGACCAATGATGGGTCACAGTTCCAAATTCCAAACCCTTAGAATGATGGGAACAAAAATAGTCGTCTGATGTTGTTTTACATTCTGTCTCATTTCTAACTCAAAACATGGTTTGACAGCACTTTAGAATCATTTCCATTGCAAAGATTATAAAGTGCTGTCAAACCATGTCTTAAACCAACTCAAAACTTTAATAAATAAAATTGAAAATAAAAAATAAGCAGTAGGCAACAAAATTTAGTTAGCATGGCAATGGTTAATACTATTAGCCTACGTGCCATTTATATGGTGTACTCGTGCCTTACAGCTTGATTTGATGACTATAACAAATAAAACTAATCCACCAACGATTAAACGATCGTAATGCTATTAACTATAATAAAAGAAACATATGTGTTCACCCACAAATGCGTACACGAGTGCTTCCCATGTTTAAACATATTTTTCTGCAATTATAAGGAACCTGAAATCCTGAATTCCGTAAATATCCTCAAAATTTCCATCAGTGATAGACAGAAATACAGACATTGACATAAAGGCTGAATCAGGATGCACTCTCTTAGTCTATATCAATTTGTGTAGCTCTTCCGTTCCTATACTATTTTCTAGACTAGAGCAAGTGAGCATGGACACAGGGCAATCTCTTGGACAGACAGATACAAACCTCGAATTCCACCTTCACCTTGGACATGCAGGTCGCATGAGCGGGATATAAAATTAATTAGATAGTGATACACACATTACGTAAAGCATATCAACGGTTGCAGAAAAAACAGGTACAAGAAAACATTGCCGCAAATGCTACGGACCGGACCCGTTTATCATGTTTATCCCCCGAACAGACAGACGAGACCTATGCATTCATGGGGCATACTACAAATGCCTGAGGCACTCGATGCACATGTATCATGGAGCAATACAATGGGGATGGGATGTGTGTCCAGTGCAGCACCTGATCACATAGCACACATAGGCCGGATAACAATATATATTGCCTCGGAATTCCTACGCGTTTCCTAGCCTTGCCTGATAAACTTGATACCACAAGACGCTAGCCTGGTAAATTGCTCGTTATAAGCATGGCATGGATGGAATGAAGAACATTTCAGATCAGGATCAGACTCTACCTACACTGGTCACGAAACCCATAAGCCCCATTTCTCCAGTCAATGCCACATAATGTGTGATGGAGATGTAAAACAAAACATCTAACGCTGAACATTTAGATCACGGTGAATAGCAATGTCAGCATTTTATACAACTTCCACTGTGAGCATGGTGAGATTTTAAATTTGCATGCTGGGAAATTGTGAGCTATATACTTATGGAAGGTAATATCCGCCATAATTCTATGTGACTTGATTCTTGCGTGCTGATGACATTACAACTTATATTCATGTTATTTCATTCGTCATTTGTATTTATTACATTTGAAATCTGCTTGTTGTAATTGTATTTGTCTTTCTTACATGTCCATTCTGCTGATTCCTTTGTTCATTCGTCTTATTTACATTACAGATCGCACTGCTGTCCGCTCAAGTAATTCTCCCTCTAATAAATTATAGTCCGACATCTGATTGGCTGTTCAAGTCACACCTCCAATGCCGGTGTTGATGTAAGATTTCATCCACAAATTATCACAGTATAGGTTAGAAGACATCAAATAGTTTTACTATGTACTTTAACCGAATCCCATCCAATAAGGTCAGTCTCTCCTACTTTCACTATTCGTATGGATGTTGTGGGACCTACTTGTACATGACCTGCAGCCGGTCTGTACTGGTTCTGCATGAATTAAACAATAGATTCTCTTACTCCTAAGAAAGAAAAATCCAACCTCGTCACGTGTTTACATTTTGTATTGGCCACGGAAACTCTGTTTACATCACATGACCAACACCCCCACATATTCCTCAAGTGAAACTGTGTAGTAATGAATCAAGATTTGCAAGCAAACTGTGTCAGTGACCTCAAAACACCCGCACGATTGTGTTCATACTGGACTACCATTACCCCCTTGACGATTTCGCACCATTTATTATTCTCTAACCTATATTAACTAAATTGCATTGACTTAATAATGTGTTTTATACATACATGTATCCTCATAATTAACTTACATATCTACGTAATTGAAAACAATCACAGTTTTATAATAAGTTACACATATGGTAACTTACACAGGTGGACTGTCAAACTGGCCCGTTACCGATGCAAACCAATAATCGTCAGGGATCAGACTAAGTTGGCCCACCACCATTGATTTTCCCTAAAACACTAACCCGTTACCACATAGTTTGCTATTCTCTGCTACTTTCATTTTTCTTATGGATGTTGTGGGACCTATTTTCCAATACCCTGCACCCATTCTGCTCTGGATCTTGACTAATTAAAATATAGATTTAATTATTATTGAAGCTGGGGTCCCATCAAGTAGGTACACATTTTTCTTCAAGGAAATTAAATAAGTGTATAATTGCAACTAGTCCACCACTTTTAATAAATTACGAGTGCCAGCTACACAGATATAATTATTTAGTAATCTTTAATGTACCCATAGAGACTCGCGGTGGTATCAAGCTAATTCTATATGCAAATGATGCAGTATTTTTACATTATTTATATCAACTAAATGTTGAATACATATATTTATCGACATATCATAAAGTATGATATCGCACATCAAAAAATATATAAATGGAATAAATAGTTGCTTCCGTTATCATTTTAAGGAAACACGGTTATCGCCCCTGATATGAAACTGCCATTTTGCGTTTGATATAAAAAGTATAATCATGTCAATTAGTACGTCTGGTAATGGTAAATCAATGTTCATTTTGCCAGATTGAAAGAATAAAGAAAAACATGTCTCCCTATATTATAAACTGGCATGTAGCACTCTATGTTTAAGGTTAGAGAAATTGAGTATGCAAAAGTAGTCCGGCATAAAAAATAGTCCGGGTGTTTTAAGGTCACAGACACAGTTTGCTTGCAAATCTTGATCCATTACTACCCAGTTTCACTTGAGGAACATTTTGGGGTGCTTTCAACACCAGTTTTCAGCATATTTGAAGCATTTAAAAGAAAACACTGAGCCTGTTGGTCACGAGATGTAAACAGAGTTTCAGTGGCCAAATAATGTAAACAATATTGGGGGACATGACGAGGTTGGTCCCACAACATCCATACGAATAGTGAAAGTAGAAAAGACTGGCTGGGATTCGGTTAAATTATACAGTAACACTATTTGGTGTCTTTTAACACAAACATGGCGCAACAGAAAAGGCGGCATCAATATACATCAACACCGTTAGCGACATGGAACCAATTTAGAGAGCAACGCATTGTACGACAGGTACCAGCATATTAAATAATTTTAGGGAGAACTATTTTAAGTTTTAGCAGCGCACCTGGCGTCATAATGGTTGTTCCCAAATTACTGTTGCAATTATTGTTGTCAAGGGGCGTGGCCTAGCGAGCTGACAAGCGTATCGCAAAACAGCGATGCAATAATCAATAATGAAACTCCGGATGTCACTAAGAATGTAACATCAAGCCACATGTGTCATGTAATTAAAACGAACGCATTGGTTCAATTGTAACTGTACGAATAAATGAAACATCAAGCCAAATGCGCATGCAATAAAGACAAATACCGGTACAACCAATACGATTTCAAATGTCATAAATACAAAAGACGAATAGAATAGCATGGATATAAGTTGTTTTTGTTTGTTTGTTGAGGTTTAACGGCCTATCAACAGTTAAGGTCATTTAAGGCCGGGTCATTGGGTTTGGTACTAAATCCCATATATTACCTGTGCAAGTACAAGTACATGTTCAAGTACATGTACAAATGGGGGAAAATCCCAAAATCAGAACTGAATATTTACAATAACAAAACTATATATTCAGCCCTGAAATCAGAATAATCATGATCTGATGCCAGGTCCTCGCCACACCAGAATCACTTGGCCCCTCCCAAAAGCAGTAGGATCAGTAATAATCTTACTACTTTTATAATGAGCAATAACCCAATTCAACTCCCAGGTAACTAAAGAGCCAAATATAAAAACATACCCGAGAGGATATAAGTTGTAATTCCATCAGCAGGCAAGCAAGCACATATAATTGTCATAAATACAAACGATGAATGCAATAACACGCATAGAACGTGTAATGTCATCCGAAAGCAAGCACCAAGCCACATAGAATTATGGCGGATATTACCTTCCATATATACTAGTCCAACTTTCTAACCCTCACCTCCATATTATTGCAATGATTTTTTTTCGCTGAGTAATTATATGCCAACATCTTTTTGAAATAGTTAAGCACAAACCATAATGCATTGAATGAGTGTTTTGCTAGCAAATATGACTTCTGGACATAGTTTAGTTATTGCACTTTAATTGGTAGGGGTCAAAACATAAAGTCACAAATTGGACGGTTTCCCTGTGTGCCATTTGGACATTATCATCTTCATTATTTTCGCAAAATAGTGATGCATGGACGCATGAAATGATGTGCATGTTGCTCAGTTCCATAATAATGGTTCATCTAAGGTCTATGACGATATTCCAGCACATAAGCATCGGTGGTGGAGACAAAATAGCATATACCAGAATCATAGTTGTGCACCACGTCGACAAAAAGACGATTAGCAATGTGTTCACAACGACATGCATACCCTGTTATAACAGCCAGGCGTATGTGTCTTACGGAGATACATTTCAAAAATTCACACAGATATGCATAATGGAGAAATAGAAATAATATGCAACATTTACGGAATACGAGACCCATTGTGCTTACGATGAGAAATACTCACAGACATTTCTGGCCTCAATAGGGACGGATATTTCTCATAAAACATTACAGAATTTACCAACATTTAACATCATACCCTATGCATTTATGCAAATTCTATAAGACAATGACTGCTGTGATACATGTAGATTGGTTGTTGTGCATGATACTAGAAAGTTTCCAATTGTGTGACTTTTAGTTTTGACCCCTACCAATAAAATACAACTAAATGAACTACATGTATTTCTGTAAATCATTTACAGGAATAAAACGTCCAGTCAATCCATTGAACATTAGTTTCAACTATTTAAACAAGTATTTTGAAAATAAATACTCACCAGAATAAATAATGCAATAACATGTGGGTGACCGGTTAGCAAGTACGACTAGTATACATAGTTAAACAAGAGTGACGTAAGTCACAAAATACGCTCGTCGCAGATGGGCCAGATAGTGAAGATGCAGAAATGTGAAGCTGTCACCAAGGCAAGAAACATTAATGAGAATTTTGAAAATCTATAGAATTATTTCTTGCTCTTGTTGCGATAAACAGGTACACTAATTTAGGTAGAGATGTTTATATATATAATTGAATATAAAAATGTAGGAAAAATGGCTAAGTTAAAAAGGTGATATTTCTGTTCAAAAATATTGTTTCGGCATACAAACACCAAGGTGCACATCTTCAATATGTGTAGAAGACGTGTGTATAGTCTCAGATCGATTGATTGAACGGTTTCAGAGGAGTTGTGTACACAAACTCTGTACCCTATATAGAATTGAATACTAAAATATAGAAGAAATGGCTAAATTAAAAAGGTGATATTTGTTTCGGCATAAAAACACCAAGGTGCACATTTTCAATATGTGTAGAGTGAGTGAATGAGTGAATATGGTTTAACGTCCGCTTTTCTGACATAGAGGTACAAGCCTCAGGGAGTCTACACGCAGACGGGTCAACGGGGTCGTGTCCCGTATCCACCTGTCCGAGGGGGGTAAATCCCAACTTCAGAACTCAATATTTACAATCAAAATATATATTCAGTCCTGAAATTAGAACAACCTGATCTGGTGCCAGGCCCTCGCCACACCAGCATCATTTATCCCATCCCCTAAAAGTAATAGGATTAGCGCTAATCTTACTTTTATATATGGGGCATAGCCCGACTCAACTCTCACATACAAGAACGCCAAAAATGTACACGAGGGCCAAATCCGGTATAGTGGGTTCCGGAAAGTATGAACCCAATCGTTAAGCCAGTTTAGTCGCCTTTTACGACAAGCAATGGCTACTGCAGCACTATTCTCAGGATCAGTTGATCCCGCCCCGGTGCCTGCACGGGGCCAATATGTGTAGAAGACGTGTGTATAGTTTCATATCGCTTGACCGAACGGTTTCAGAGGAGTTGTGTACACAAAATATGTACCCTATATAAAATTGAATACAAAAATGTAGAAAAAATGCGTTGTGTACACAAACTATGTACCCTATATAAAATGTAATACAAACATGTAGAACAAATGGCTAAGTTAAAAAGCTGATATTTTTGTTACAAAATATTTTTTCGGCAGAAAAACACCAAGGTGCACATCTTCACTATGTGTAGAAAACGTGTGTATAGTTTCAGGTCGATTGACTGAACGGTTTCAGAGGAGTTGTGTACACAAGCTATGCAGTTTCTTTCTGTCCGCCGCCCGCCCTGCAACAACTAATTATATATTTTTTTTATTTCTCCCTGTAAATACCATGAATATGTCTTGGAATTACATTACAGTTTATTCCAACGAAATGATGAAATTTCAAGACATATTTACAGAGAGAAATAAAAAAATACTCGGTAAATATCAATTATTTTATTTTCAGCCCCAGAAAGTTGCTATATAGCATCACGTGTCATTGTCCATTTGTAAAAAAAATACACCGCAGATATCTTTCATACGGACATTTAAGTTTTTCACTTGGAAATTTAAGTTTTCTGTTAGAAGTGTTGCAGATATCTCTGAAATACATTGTTGAACCCAATGGAAATGATTCATAAGTGTTGTCAAACCATGTATTTGTTGAGAAAGAAAACATAATCTGCAACAACAGCAGACATAAATTGTGGATCCCGCATGCTAAGGGTTAAATGTGCATGCCCATTAAGTAGGCACAAACTGTTCTTTATATCAGAGACATCATCTGAGATTTTCTGGCAAATTAAACAAATATTCACCATTACCCCACGAGTAGTATATAGGGAGTCAAAATGATACCACCTACGGTGGCATCATTTCCACCCCCATATACTACTCCCACCACCCCCTAAAAATCAAAAATTGGTTAACGAGGAAATTATCTCCCATCACCCCGAAAAATCCAAAATTGGTGTCATAAATACATCATGTTGTTTTCACGTCCAATTAAACAGATAAAACAATAGTCTTAAAAAGGATTTATTTTTGTCTCGTTGTCATAAATACATCATGTTTTTTTTCGACAGTAAATTTATGAATTTCTTCTAATAAGTTTCCGATTTAAATGCGTCCTCACGCAATAGTCTATATTCCAACTCCATATTTTCCTCCAGCCTCCGACAATAGCTAAATTTTTATTCCGTAGATCAGCAACTAATTCTACCAGCTCTAGTCTACCACGTTCACCTGTAGCCACCTGACAGCGTAGTTGCTTATGTCTACAAAGAGTTTGGGCACTAACGAATTTACAAGGGCATCTGGGGCATTGAAATTGCGGGGGGACACAAGGAATTTTTCTACGTCTCGCTAGATGCCTTCGTAGATAGTCTTTACGCGTAAACGTTTTACAAGTCTCACACTCCATTATATATGTATATGTATATGTTTATATTCAATTGGTCGTGAAAAAAACATAATGTTTTCAAGACCAATTGAACAGATAAATTTCATAGGTTATATTACAGAAAATATGATAACGTCAGAAATAGAAAGTTTGAGAAGAGAAGCCGAATCTCTAGGGATTACTTATAGTACACGGTTGAGAGTTAGGGGGTTGAAAAAGCTGATAAATTCCACAAAGAATGAGGCGTTTATGAAGCGGTTTACCCGCGCCTATAAAAGAGGGGCATTTAAAGACCTCTCACTAGCGGAGGAAGTTGGTAACAGAATTCAAAAAGAAAGTATTGCGGAGCTAAGGGCTAGTGTAATTAATTCTAAAGAATTACCTTCAAGCACAAATAATTTGAGACACACAGGTGACCAAATACAAAATAATAAGAAAAAATCTATAGTTCGCGCGAGTGGAAAAAGGTGAAGAAATATTGGGGGCTCACGATGAAACATTGGAAAAGGTAGAAAATGGAAGACGGGTAGTTACATTATCCTTTCGTAAAAACATTAACATTAACGAGTCTGAACGCATGTCCGATAAACTCGCTCCGTATCTAACAACCAATTTTTATTTGAGATATTCATATTCTTACAAGCTAGAACATATGGAGGAAACTAAAAATGGAAAACCTAAAACTATAATATTTCACAAAAATCTCGGTGGTAGCGAACCACTATCATCAATGAAAACCGTTAAAAAATGGCTGTCAGATAAGGAGCAAACACGAATAATGTCCGATAAAATAGACAGACCCACCATACAAAGTGGAAGTGTTTGTAAGATGGGTAGAGGTTTTTGTAAAGCTAATACAGGGTAGTAGGGGAAAAGATTTGGGACTACAATCCAAAGAAGCAGCAGGAGGAGAACTTCCAGAATGGTTGAGGAATAGAAAAGGTATGTATTCTTTAGATAAGTATAATGACGATCTTTGTCTGTTCAGGTGTCTAGCTATGCACCTTGATAAAAAGATCAGACCTGACAGATGTACAGAAAAAGCGGAAGAACTTAGTAAGCAATATTTCGGTAGTAATGTGGTTTCACCAATTCCTTTTTCAGATCTATAAAAAGGTTGAAGAGTTTTTTAAAATCGGTATAGAAGTATATCAACCCACCGAATGTAATGTATGGTGGTTGAAAAAGGTACCAGCACACTATAATGAAATAGGTAATAAACCAATGACAATAGGACTGTTTAATAATCACGCATTTCTGATAAAAAACCTTACAAACCTATCTAAAATTTACGCCTGCAATAATTGCAAACAGAAATTCACGAAAGCGAGTAATATGAAGAGACACGGACCAACATGTATGAGAGGTGAGACAAAAGTAATATGTGATGGTAATTATTTAGAGCGCCCGCGTTCGTCGTTCGAGAAAGCGTTCTACCCAAAAGGTTCTAACAGTTATGGCGCGATCGATTGGATGTACTCTGTGGAAAAGCGGGAGGGAATTCACATTCACCACGAACAGTGTGGACACGGAGGTGAAAGATGGATTTTAGGAGCTCCGGTAGATGGATACTGTCCAGAAACCAATACCGTATATCAATATCACGGCTGTTACTGGCACGGGTGTGAGATTCATGCAAAGCATAAAAAAGAAGAACGCGCATCCACAATGAGAAGAGATAAAGTTATTAGAAAAAGCAAAGAATTCAACCTAGTAGTTATGTGGGAATGCGAATTTCAAAGAACGGGTAAAGACATAAAGATCGGTTGCGACACTACTCTTTATCCATATCAGATAGTATACGATTTTGAGGCGTAACTCCAGTCAGAAGTTGAAACTACCGGTAATAGTTTAGAGTACGAAGCTGAGCACGTTCCGGTAAGCGTTAGTATAGGAGATAATTTATCAGGAACAGTAACTCATATTTGTGATAAAGATCCCGCAAAACTTATAGAAAAATTCGTAGAAGATTTGAAAGTCAGGGGAAAAGCTATAAGAGAAGAAGTGTGGTCAAGATATAGGTTTAATACAGAACATTTACGTAAAAACCAAATCGCCAAGATCGAACAGTGGATAGAGCAAGTGCCGGTTATAGGTTTTAACAGCAGTAAGTATGATATAAACTTAATAAAGAAATACCTAGTAGGCGAACTGGCATCAACAACAAAGAAAGTAATGGTCGGAAAACGTGCAAACGCAACAATATTTCTATTTACTCCAGAATTTAGATTTCTTGATGTAATACTTTATCTAGGACCTGGTGTAAGTTACGATAGTTGGATAAAAGCCTACGAATGCAAAGGACAGAAATCTTTCTTTCCTTATGAGTGGTTCGATTCTCCAGACAAACTGGATTACCCAGGACTACCGGATATAGAGAATTGGTATTCCAAACTATCTGGGAAAATGTTAATAGATGAAACAGAATTAAGTAAATGTCGTAGAATTTTCGAAGAAAATAATATGAAAATTTAACGATTTAGATGTAGCACCGTTCCTAGAAGCGGTGGAAAAAATGTGTGAATTTTATAAACACAGAGGTGTGGATATTTTCAAAGATGCGGTAACACTACCTGGAGTAGCTATACAATATTTATTGAGAGGAACCATTAAAGAACAAAAAATTATACCGGAGGATGCTCTATATGCACCAACAGAAGAAACATACGAAATGATGAAGGACGCTCTAGTTGGCGGTCCATCAATAGTATTTACACGCTATGCAGAAGCTGGTGTTTCAAATATTAGATCTAATTCCTCATTTGGAATTAACAAACCTTGCAAGGCTGTTTTGGGGTACGATGCAAACGCGTTATATTTATCTACGTTAAATAAAGAGATGCCGTGTGGGAGAGAAACTATACACCATATAGATACCCCACATAACCCTAAATTTATTAAAAAGTTTTGTAAAAGAGTTTTATCTGGAGCCTGGTTTGGGTTTGCGGAGGTGGATATAGAAGTTCCACACAACTTAAAACATAAGTTTTCTGAAATGTCCCCAATATTTATAAACAGAGAAGTAGAGGTTGATGAAGTTCCCACACACATGTTAAAATATTTAAACGATACTGGCCGAACAAGAGGAGATGGAAAAAAATTGGTGGGATCTATGACCGCCACTAAAGTATTGCTGTACGCGCCACTGTTGAAATGGTATTTAAAACACGGCCTAGAAATAACTGGAGTTCATCGGTTATAGATTATATTAGCGGAAAACCATTCGAATGGTTCGCAAAAGAAGTTACAGCCGCAAGACGAACAGGTGATGTAGAACCAAATAAGAAACCAGTAGCCGACATAATGAAATTATTAGGAAACTCGTGTTGTGGAAAAATGATAGAGGCAACGGAGAGACATTTAAATACGACATATACACAAAACGAAACCTGTGTTGACAAAGCATTAAGATCTGCATTCTTTGACGATTTGGAAGAGATAGGAGATGCGTACGAAATATCTTCAAGAAAACCCAGGTGTGCGGTAAAGAGACCATTCCATTGTGGAATAGCGGTTTATCAACTAGCTAAATTGAGAATGTTGGAATTTTACTACGAATTTCTAGATAAATACGTAAAAGGAGAAGACTTTGAATTAATACAGATGGATACAGATAGTATGTATATAGGAGTTAGTTTAAAAACGATAGAGGAATTGATTAGACCTAACTTACTAGACGAGTTTGAAAAAGGAAAAAATAAATGGTTGGCTTGGGATAAATGGAGCGAAAGAGAGCCCGGACTTTTCAAAATGGAATTTAGCGGGGATAGGGCGATAGCGTTATCTAGTAAGTGTTATTTCGTAGAAAAAATTAATTCTATTAATAAAAACTCTGCGAAAGGAATGTCCAAGAGAACTAACAATTTAAATTGGGATAGATATAAACGAGTACTAAGTGAAACTACAGAAGATGGAAAACACATTATAGATGTAGCACAAAATAGAGGATTTAAAATGAAAGACGGCGTTATTAAAACGTACTGTCAACAAAAATTAGGACTCTCGGCATACTACGATAAAAGACGCGTGTTACCAGACGGAATACATACAGAACCTCTATTGATTTAAGTAATCGGGGGTAACTGGGTGTCAGAAGGTACCATAAGAAGTTCTTCGCGAACAAAACAGCGAGATGGACCATCAGCCAAATAATAGAGCACGGGCTCATCGGGTTTGGTAATAGAGCGATCCAGATGATATACATTCATTGACCACACGGGATCAGTCGCGCGGCGGCTGCCACCTTCAAGCTCTCCCGGTTGATAGAGGTACCGGACGTCAATATCTGATGGAAGCCGCTGCTCCTCTAAACCAACGGGTCGCCCGCGCGAGACGGCAGAAGGCTCGCCCGTCACCCTTTTAAACTTGATAGCATCTACAGGCTTCTTACCTATCAATCTGGTCACCTCTCCGTTCAGTGCGGAGACCACGGCGGGCAGTCTGGCCACCCACTCGGTCGATTGCGAATGAGGGTTTACAAGTTCTTTGGCATATTGGTGTCCGAACAATCTCTCAGCCAGGGTTCGATTGAAGCGTTCCACGATCCCCTGGTCCCGGTGGATGCTGACGCGGCCGCGTCTGATAGAAACTTTATGCTTAGACAATAGATGAGAGACCGCGCCCATGAACTCGCGGCCGGGATCGACCTGGAGAAGATTCGGCCATTTGAGAGGACTCCTCTTATATATTCGGGAAAGAGCCTCGGCCACTTCCTTAGACTCTTTAGTGGCCAACGGCTCAGCCCCCTTATAACGACTCGCTACGTCAACGATTGTCAGTGCGTACTTGTACGTTTTGCGACCGACGCGATCGTGAGGTAGAAACAGGAGATCCGCTTGGTGAACTTGGTTCGGCACCGGCACGTCGAATTTCGGGCGCGGAATATTGTGAGGCGCGGGTAAATAGATCTGCCAGATGGCCTGCTTCTTGAGCCATTCCTTGACAGCGTTTTCTGAAACCTTGGTCGCCGCCGCGAGGTTCTTGATGGCCGCGAGTCCCTTTCAGTAGCCGCGTGGGCTATAGTATGTATTCGACAGCTTGCGCGTTAGTTTGGTATCAAGTTTGCGCGTGTTCATCGTATGCGAAGTATTCTAATATATCGGACAATCTCCAACATGCCCTCGCCAGTTTCGTCCGGTAACTGCGTCGTTAATAATAAACCTTTGTTGGAAGTTTTCGATGCAGCCCCAATCGCGTTTGGGATTGGAACAGGAGAGGGGAATCTAATTTCATCCAATCTCGATTGGGAGTTGATGGAGGAATCTAACATCCGCTTTGCGAAAAGGGTTGGGGCCTCTTCTTTTCGTCCTCGCGCCACGTCTCGAGACAATCTCGGGCCAGACGAATCATACTCTTTGCACCAGGTAAACGATGTTTTTGGGCAGTGTAGCCTACATCGATCATAGCGTCATAAAGTTCGTCAACTAACATCGTTCTATATATATATATTTATAAAAAAATTTTTTAATTAATTAAAATCTCGATTGAATATAATAGCCGACGAGACCCACCACACCCATTCCCACGACGATGAACGCGATCTCGCGGTCCTTTTGGGCCTCTGACGGTACATAGAAATCTGAAAGTTGGGGCTCGGGATCCATTGGATCGAGACTTTTATGCGGATATGCCAGCGCGTACTCGCGGTTGGCTTCTTCAACGTTCTGAAAAGTTTGCGCGGCGTGATTTTCGCGGCGAAGCTCTTCATTGACCCAGTCCAGATGGGCGGTTCGTTTTTTCGACCACGCTTCCTTTGCGCTATTGAGTTGTTCTACAGCTAAATCATGACGCTTACGCTCCTCATCCACGTTCGAGCTTTTCATTTTAGAGAATATAAAGTTGCTACCGCTGAACGCCAATGCGTTTACAAGCGCACCACCTACATTACTGCGATTGAAGCCATTTATTTCCAGTAAATATTAACTGGTAGAATTCCAGCTTTAAACTAGATTAATCTCGGGTCCTAACTGCGGCCGCTTACAATCTAAGGTCGCGAGCCCTACGTCTCTCACAGTAAAGTCCAATTTTGGAGCGGATCCTCCTAGGGCCATCTTTGATAGTCGAGCATACCCGATACTGAAACCCGATATCACCACGGCGTGATAAAGCGCATTCACTAACATTTTACCATCTTGTTCAGCCATTATTGCATATAAAAGGGGTCGCGATCAATGTTTAAATGGGGCGCGTCCAATCGCGATTGGTGTTTCGTAACTTTCTTCTGAACACTGGCTGGTTGTTTTTTCGATAATAGGGGGTATTTCCACACGCACAGGGCACCAACAACTGCCAGACCACCACCAACAACCCAACTCCAATTCACGAATTTGGGTTCAATCGGATTCCGCCAACCTCGATTGGGTGTTGAGTGAGCTTCCAATTCGTGAATTTGGGGGTGTTGTTGTACTCAACTCTGTCTTCAGATGTTTTGCTGTCTCCGTCCCCGATTGCAACGACTGTTTAGCCTCTCGAAGCTCGGCGAAGTATTTTAACTTTGATTTTTTAAAACTTTTCGGGTGGCAGAGCCGCCCCGCCCGCTCCCAGCTGCCCTGTCCTTTTGGGATTTTTTTATATGCGGTATGTCATCCAGTGGCGGAGTTGGGTTCGATTGTGTTGGAGCAATCTGGTTCAACTCCGTCACTCTCGTGGGTGTGTCTTGTGTCATCATTTCAGGGTGCTTATAGTTCGTGGCATATATGTCCAAATTGACAGTGTTTACCCGTGGTCAACGCGGTTGTTAGTGCAGCTAAGTACATTCCAAACTTGTGATAAATTGAGCAGCAGGCTGTTCTAAGAGTGTGACCTATAAAAGGGTCAGTCTCTAGATCGTCAATCAATCCCGCGGTGTTTGGTATAGGGAGAAGTATACTAACGGCGGTTGCGTACAAATGAATAGCCGCCGATCCGAGAGTTTTTGTCATCTCCGCACCTAACCTAGTTTATTCGTATCGCGCATACATTTTATCGATCTCCGCATCTGACATCTTATCCACCTGAAAAACTGAGAGACGCCTACCGAGATAATGCTCCGATTGTCCCCCAGCAACCAGCGCAGCTAGCCGCTCTCGTCGCGCCGCATTTTCATTTTCATTCGGAGTCGTTGCACTCAACCCAATACCAACCGCCGTTGGAGTTGATTCCGATTGCTCTGTCGGATCATTATCTATGTTGGCAGTCGGAGTTGAGGTTTCTTCTATTAGCTGATCGAGAAGTTCGTCGCAGTTCATTTTTCTTAAAATTAATTTAACTATTCTAACAAGTCTCATCACTTTAACATATTGCCAAGCGCACCACCCGATACTTATGATCACCATTATGCTCGCAACAAAGCTCACAGCAGAGCACCAAATTGTTAACATTGTTAACCATTGTTCAGCATTTGTTCAACATTTGTTAAGCATTTGTTCAGCATTGTTCAGCATTGTTCAGCAATTGCTAAGCATTGTTCAGCATTGTTCAGCATTTGTTCAGTAATTGCTAATTAATTATAAAATTAATTGATAACTTCGTAAGTAGTTGGTTGATCAGTCTTTAGCAAAAGCTTGGCATGCTTAGTTTCCGAAAGCATCCGTCTAACCTCCAGGCGCTCCTCGCGCGTTGGGATAACGTCATTCTCTCGAAGACAGTCATCGAATGAGTCTCGGTCCTTGCAGTGAAAGAGGGCGACCCATTTCGTTTGTTCGCGCAGATCCTTGAGGACGGCGTTGTACTTTTGAGTGGATATCCATACGCTTTGCCTCGCATGGCGGCCAGAAAATGCGAGCTCGGAGAGCATGTCCTTCTTTTTGGTCATCGCCGCCTTGGCCGAGCAATCGTCAATCACATATAGGGTGGGCTCACACTGGAATCTTTGGTATAAACCACGCAACCAATCGTGAAGCCTATCACCCGGGTCAATAACGTATACCTCAGGATCGGACCATATCCAAGGGCGCCGCTGATAAGTATCGTTGTGCCGCACAGTGGGACACAGGATCACAATATGACGAAAGGCATCGCGGTAGGAGCCCTCGAGCAAGTCTATGGATGAAAACCGTTTTTCCACATCCTGTCTGCCCACATATTATGGCAGAGTGAGCATCTCCAATCGTGAATTGGTATTGATTGTTAATTTTCTTAATTAATTCTTTAGAATTATCAAATTATTAATTAATAAAACGTTAGATGATTTTTTTATTAAATCAGTAGAGTGCTGAGACGTATCGGCCATCTTCGATGTTGAGTTGTGCGTCTGTAATTATATATAAGTACACGTTCAATGGCCCGGCTCCGTCCGCCTCTTTGGTTATCTGGATCGTCACACCCTCGCTAGCGTTCTCAACTTGGCGTCCGCTGCCGTGTATTTGGTCATCGTCGCTGGCTCGCATGTCTAGCCATAACGCGTATTTGGTATTCAGGAACTCCGCGAGGGAGACGGCTGAGAGATGTAGGTCTTTGGCAACTGCGGCAACCTCCGGAGAGCGCTTAGAGCCGGCAGCAAACTGCTTTCTTACTTCGTCCCACTGCTGGTGCGCGCGAAGACCACCCGCGCTGTAGAGTTGATTGTTGGGGACTCCCTCGATCGTCACCTCTACCTTCGTGATTTTGGGGTTATAGAATCTGTCGGTTTTTCTAACACCGAGCGCTACCCGAGCCTCCTCGAACAGCATCAGTATACCTTTCATCGAGCGGGCGGGTACGTTGACGTTAATATTCCACAATGTGTCGCCTTTGTCTTTCGTCATCTTACGATGGCGAAGAACTCGGTCGTAAAGTATGGCAACGCGCCCGGCGTACTGGGTTCTGATCAATCGCGCGAGTTCGGGCATCGTGACCATGTCGTACTCCAGCGAAACATTATCGATCGTATACGTCGATAACAAGTCGCTGGCTATGATAACTCGGCCGTAGTCGTTGAACGTTAGTTCGTATTCGAGGCGGTCAGCCAAAGCGCTCTGATAGTAGGGCATGTGACTCTCCAGCAACTCAAAGTCGAGCGGGATGTAGAAGCGGTTGCCGTAAGCGCCCGCGACCGCGTTGTCACTAGCGTTGTTATCTACCTTGTTAGCAGCCCCGATTCTAAGTTTGGTTACGTTCTTATTTTTGCTGGTGTCAATACCTTGATAGACAGCGTTTTCACGCTCGTGTGACGTCTTCCACAGGTCCTGATAGCAATGGTAGACGTCGCTGTCGTCGATCGACATCACCTCATTACCAGAAATCTTTATCATGGTCTTCTTGACGATGGCGCGACCCAGGTTCTGAACGACGGTTCGGTCCGCGTCCGTCGACGTTAGCGAAATAGTGAAAGCTAGGCGAACAGTACCCGGCACAATGACGTCGTTAGCTCCGAGGTTGGGGAAGCGGACTAAGAGCTGCTGGTTCTGGTCGATTGTCGATGGGTTGTTCGTAATAACGACACTCTGTCTCACACCTTTTGCCCCGAGGGGCTCACGCAGTCTGCGGTATGGATTGAGTTTGCGACCGTATTGACTCGAAGACATAATTAATTTTATTGAAACTATTAAACCTGTATTGTTTTGTCTTTAATATAATAATAATTATTAAAGATGGCTGGTCTCGATATTGGCATGGACGAATTCGATCGCACTACGGGCGACCGAGAATATTACCTAGCAGATGATGATGATGATGATGATGATATCGATCCATCTACCCGCTTAGAGGGCTTGGACGATGATGACTACTTCGATAATATGCTCGACGAAACGTCCTTCATAGAGTACCCATCCGAGGCGAGTACACATTTCGAAACGTGGGAGGTCAATTCCAAAACTCCGGCATGGGCGGGTGGTGCCAAGATTCCTGATGGGATCTCCAAGAATGAGCTGGCGTCTACCAAGGAAACGGAAACTCTGGTGAAACGGTGGGAGAGAATAAGTGTCTAAAAGCGGCATCAAGGCCACGTTGGAGTTTCGCAGCACTAAAAGAGGAGACCTGTGGGTTAAATGGGGTAATACCTGGAAGTCGCTGACGTACAAGAACAACCCAAACAAGTTCCTCAAACCCTCTTCATTGAAGCGATATGGAGTAATCTTCGCTCGAGCTCTCGGAGTGCTCGACGACATTCAGGCGCCGCTGCCTACAAAAATGGTAAAAACCCTACAGTCTACCGACGAAACGCTCGAGAAGACGGCCGCCACTATAGAAACGATCGAGCTCAGCGAGATCCCTCGCGTAGCCACCGACGTTATTAACACGATTGAAACCACGGTCAACGAAATAAACGGCACAAAGTTTGACCCACCGTTACCTCTTCGCGAACTCTGGGGACTCGATAAGGTTCTGCAAACAACTCGGGGCGAACTAGTTAATAACCTCTCCAAACTCTCAGCGCTGGACAAACATATCGCTCTAGAAGAAAGAAAAATAAAGCAAGCACGGGGCGATAGAGAATCTACCGAGCGGATCAACAAACTCCTGCGGTCGTTGCGGGACGAAAGAGAAGCTCGATTGGAGGCTGCCTCGACTAACCGTGAGACGCTTTCCGGTCAATTAAGTCGGAGCCACGAAACAATCTCGAGGGTCCTGCACGAGGACACTACACTCGGTGCGCGTATTCGCACTCTGTTCAGAGAGAAGGGCGTCACGATAATAACCGTCATCGCGGCTTTCAGCATGATTATATCGACCCTAATTCTATCTATATCGTCTCTAGTTCTATCTATCACGGGTGGTTCAGCACCAGCTCCAGCACCAGCTCCAGCTCCAGCTCCAGCACCAGCACCAGCACCAGCACCATCCGGTGGGGTAAAAGAATGGATAAAAAAACAACTAAAAGCCCTCGCCAATCTCCTGGCTAAATTAGCAGGAAAGTTGGCTGCCGCACTACCTGGACTGATCGGAAGTATCGTTTCTTACTTGCTATCTATATTATCAAAAACGGTCGGATGGCTCGCCAATAATACTTGGGCTTTAATCGTGGCAATCGCCGGTCTCCTATTATTCTCTGTCAGAGAGTTCCTACAACCAAAGCGTAAATAATCCGATCGCCACGAGGGCGATGACGAGCCCTAATTTCTCCTCCTCGTGTGTTGTGCTTCCAATTTCACCCAATTTGTAATTGATTAGTGTTTCTCCAATCGCGATTGGTCTGTTGATGGATCTCGATGGTTCATCCAATTTACGAATTGGGGGTACTGGGTTCGATTTACAAATTTGGGGAGGTGTATCCATTTTGTGTTTTATGAAATCGGTTCCACTGTTGAACCCGATCATGTTGGGGGTGCGCTTGATGATATCCGTGTTCACGTTACCGTTGTGGCCTATTTTTTGATTGGCGGTGGCGATTACGATCTGATTATTGTAACCGTCAACCGGGTCGTCTCGTAGTATCATATTGCTCGGCGCCATATAAAGACCTATTCCAAATACATAGTCTACTGGGGTGCTGGCATTCTGCAAAACGTCTTCATAATTCTGGATCGCCTTCTCCAGGTCCACCCTAGCTGAGATGGCGTCCTCTACAAGTGCCAAGAATTGTTTTTGTGCATCAAACGCTGTTCCATGCCCAGTATAGAACTGCGAGTTTGCTTCTGTGCGCCGAGGATGGCCCAGACGTACGTGCGAATGGAGTCGTTGACGCGAGTAACCCCGGCCTGCGTGAACCCTAGACCCGTATCTAACATAAATGTACCCCACGCGTTCTGAACCTCAGCAGCCTGCTGTATGTAATCGACGTGAGCCAGTTTCGGAGGTAACATTTTACAAGAAAACACGCCACAGTGCCGACCTCCAGACACTTCCGGCCCGAAAGTCATAGTCGCGGGGTCAAAATTCCCGGCGTTCCGACTGACGATGTGGTCACCGGAGTGATCGTGTCTAAAATCAGTCTGTGTCCAATTCCCGGACTGGCCGTGAATGAGAACGTCCCCGAGGCCGGTGCTGGTAGGAAATGCTTTCTGTCTCCAGTCCGCGTCTTTTGAAACGTTAAATTCGTTACACAGTCTTTCAAAGGCCATACGGTCGTATGCGTTGGAAATGGGATCCCAGGCGTCGTCTTGAGGTAGTGAAATACCTAGTTCTTTGAGAATCCTCCTAATAGTAATACGTGTGAAAGTTGTAGACACTTCGGAGCATGACATTCTTGGATGTCAGATGGTCTTTATATGAAACTCCACACCCGGCTGTTGCGCACCATACAGCGAAATTTATTTGGTTCTGCCAAAACTGCATCGGTGTTGCTTTCCACCCGTTTACCACCTCCATCGTAGTAATCTTGGGCAGCCTATATTGTTCAAAGATATTAGGGAAGTTGGTGGCAAAGCCACTGTCCGGTCTAACCGTTACGGTTGGGTGTACAAGGGGGTTAACAACGTCTTTTTGTGTGTATTTACCTCCGACCGCGTACTTTACATTAGAGTTAAAGCTAAATGCTTTGGTATCCATTGAAA
Organism: Conchocele bisecta; assembly: GCA_029237695.1. Classification (NCBI taxonomy): domain Eukaryota; kingdom Metazoa; phylum Mollusca; class Bivalvia; order Lucinida; family Thyasiridae; genus Conchocele; species Conchocele bisecta. The sequence goes on from CM055273.1 coordinate 12,543,411, forward strand.
GATATTATTATGTTTGCTACTATAACTAATGTTCAAAAAGGGAGTTGTGAACTTCAAAAATTAATTGACAACTGCTGCGGAAAACGCCGGGTAGGCCTTAGATCAATCACCTTCACGGTTGGGTGGAAAAACATTGAACTGTACAAGGAGATCAACCCAGTCGGGCAGGTAATAGACGGACTGTTAGAGACTATCGTACCCTTAGATTTTATTGAAGCAGCTGTCGCATTACGTCCTGGCCTTTGGGGTTTCAGAGATGTCCAAGCTTTAATCACAAAGAGTATGCCTGATTGTGTCACGGTCACAGTCTCAAAAGCCACGGGGATTGTGACATTGGACGTTGATAAAAAATTAGAGATCACTCCGGGGTTGGCCTCAATGTTAGGATTTAAATATGCACCCCCTTATAACGAGGATGAAGGGCGAGTGTTCCCGTTGCACTTTGTCTTCCCCGTGGGTTATTACCACGGCGATACCCCAGTAAACTTCGCCTTCACGAAATCTCTCGGGGTGCACCTTGATCGGGTGAACACATCGTACAACACGGTAGACGGATCCCCCAGCACATTACTTAAAACTGTGCCCGCCAGCGACTGTTTCTATGGCGAGACTGTGACCTTAGACTTCCCACACCCCGAGATGAAAGTTTTGGAATCGGGACACATCCACGAGTTGAAGATTTTCTATTCTTGATGATAAAGGGCGAGAGTTGAAGAACGATTACCCGATTTCGGTAGTCCTAGAAATTTCAAATTAATTATTTAGAATTAAACGTATGTTCGTATATATATTATCAACATTATGAGTATATACGGACCAGGTAGTTCTTCCGATTGGGTGACAAATTCAAATAATTTGGAACCGGCAGAAGGGGGGGATCATCCCGACAGAGGCGACTTTTTAACTACCCAAAAAACAAAGGCCTTGATCAATAGAACTATATCGGGGACGGACGAGATTCACAAAAGTCTACTATCACAACTTAGAGAATATGCCCTGGCTGTGAATACACAAAGTCGTGAAGAAACGCATACGGAACTAAACGAACTAGGTAAAAAAATAACCAAATTTAGAAAAGAGGCCCGGTTGGGGATTGATAAAGCCCGAGAAGACCGCCAGGTTGACATTACGGAGGTTTATGCTGCGTTGCGCTTAGAAGACTCTCTCAGCAAAGAAGCTACACTTGCTGAATTAGACGGGAAAATAATCGATTTTCGAAAAGAGGCCACGTCGGGTATTGAGAAAGCACGAGAAGACCACCAGGCGGACCTTACGAAGGCTTATGAGGTGTTGCGCTCAGAAGACTCTCTCATCAGAGAAGCGGCACTTACTGAACTAGATAAAAAAATAACCAAATTTCGAAAAGAGACCCGGTCGGGTATTGATAAAGTCCGAGAAGACCACCAGTCGAACCTTGAGGAGGCCCTTCCGGAAGCTTATGATGCGTTGCGCTTAGAGAACTCTCATAGTAAAGAAGCGACACTTACCGAACTAGACGGTAAAATAGCCGAATTTCTGAAAGAGACCAGGTCGGGGGTTGAGGGGGTCCGAGAAGACCACAAAGAGGCCATTGCGGAGGCTTATGGGGCGTTACGCTCAGAGGACTCTCTCAACAGAGAAGCGGCACTTACTGACATATACGAAAAAATAACCGAATTTAAAAAAGAGACCCGGTTTGATCTTGATGGAGTCCGAACGGGTATTGAGAAAGCCCGAGAAGACCACCAGGCGGATATTACGGAAGCTTATAGGGTGTTGCTCTTAGAGGACTCTATCAACAGAGAAGCGACACTTACTGAACTAGATGGGAAAATAACCAAATTTCGAAAAGAGGCCCGGTCGGGTGTTGAGAAAGCCCGAGAAGACCACAAAGCAGCCCTTGCGAAGGCTTATGAGGTGTTGCGCTCAGAGGACTCTCTCATCAGAGAAGCGGCGGTTGCCGAACTAGATGGAAAAAATAACCGAATTTCAAAAAGACCCGGACGGTGGGTGTTGAAAAAGCCTTAGAAGGCCACCAGACGACCATTACGGAGGCTTATGATGCGTTGCGGTTAGAGGACTCTATCAACAGAGAAGCGACACTTACCGAACTAGATGGAAAAATAACCGAAGTTTCCGATAAACTGAAACATGATCGTATAGCCGCGACCAAAGCTCTTGAGGAGGCCTCTTATGAGATTCGTACTGAGGCATATAACGCAAACAGGGCGCTTGCCGGAATAGTGAAAACAATGAAAACACCAAAACGTGTCATAACAGTTTGGGCTGAGAAGCGGGGCCCATTGGTTGAGGGGCACTATGAATATTCGTTCGGTGCCAAAGCGAGTAATAAATATGGGGGATACACTATGACAGCTGCAGGTGAAGTTATCCAAATGGAGGTCTGCTCGGTTAATGCTAATGGTAAACCTGTGGGCGCGGTCGCGATAAATATTGTAGTAGATGGGGGAAGAACGGGGGGTTGGAGTCACTAAAATCTAGTAAAAGATAGTTCGACGATTGTTTCGTTCGCCGATAATGATCGAATTAGACTTTCCCAAAGTAGTGTTATTAACTTTGTTACGAAAATCGGTGACTCAGAGAGTTCTTCCACTATTGTCTCATTGTTAATTGAACTTATTGTGTAAATACTAATATATTGAAATAAATTTAAATATGAACGAATCACCATATCCAACTCTCAATACCACTCCACCAACACTATATCCAACTCTCAATACCACTCCACCAACACTATATCCAATTAACGAAAGAAGTTCAGATTTTAGGTTGAATAATATCGTCGCTATGCAGGATATTTTAGTTAGAGAATGTGCAAATAGAAAAAGACACGCTACAAAATATAAGCGCGCGGCGAACATAGCTGAAGCATCTAGTACGGTTCTGGCAAGTGTTTCTGTGTTGTGTGGGGCGGGGACTGCTGCAACGCTATCTACAATTGTAATGGTTCCACTTGCAGGGGTTTTGAGTGGAATTACCGTTTTATCTGGAACACTTTGTATGGTAAATTAGGTTCGGCGGGTGGAAAACTCGAGAAAAAAAGTAGAAAACATGATAGAATATCCGTTCTCGCTAGGTCTAAGAAAAATAGCATCGACGTTATGGTGTCCTTAGCGTTGGCCGATAAGAAAATATCAAATTTAGAGTTTGAATCCGTGGTGGAAGAAATGGGGAGATATGAAGAATTAAAAAATGATATAAGGATCAAGGCGCGCGCCACCATGCCCAAAATTGAGTGTACTGATTGGGATAAATTTAGGGTAAAACTTGGAAATAAAGTCGGAGGAAATATTACAGCACCATTATAAAATAATTTTTAAAAAAAAATTAATTTTATAATTTTCTTAATTTTATAATTTTCCTAATTGGTGCAGTAAACAAATTTACATACCTATACAACATGTGTTTTTCACTGAGAATTATAAATTCAGTCGAGGATTACACTGTACACACCGTCTGTGTAATTGATACACTCGGCTCTGTTTACCTTGGTTATCAATTTACGTATGGGCCATAACCCGTGTAATTTATACACTCGGCTCTGTTTACCTCGGCTATCAATTTACGCATGGGCCATAACCCGTGTAATTGAAACATTGTCGTTACAACATAAATGAATTACTATGTAATAATAGGGGGTGTTCAGCTTTAAATTATTAAAAAAAATATAAAATTAATTATAAAATTAACAAAATAACGAACCATCCCATGTTTTCTTTCGCCAATAGGTATTAATAAATAATTATAATTTGCACACCATTTGTATGTTGTATAGGAAACTGATGAGTATATATATGTTTGTTGACCTTACAACAATTGGTCTCATCTCGTGCATGCCATGTTGTTGATCCGGTATGACGTCCGTCTCGTCTGTTTAATGGTAGCAGTTTATAAATATGTGTGTATTTGGCGATGTAATTGCAAAGCTCAAAGGTGCCGGCCTAAAAGATTTCTGCCTAAGAGCTTTGCAATTTCGGAAACCAAATTCACACATAGGCTCGCCTTACTTCGCTGGTTTCTCTTAATTAGAGGAATTGGCAATGGGGTTCAAGGCGACCCGTAAAACTAAACTGTGAGCCAACAGATGCGTGGGCTTAAGAAAGGTCCCAACACCCCAGTGGCTGGGTGCCGGCTAGAAATCTGCCCAGTCGCTGGGGGTGTTGTGCGCGAGTGGAGGCTTTTGCTATTTTTTTTTAATTTTTACAAATTATTAATATCTTTATAAGGGATGTCGTAGAAATGTATATTCGTAAACGAATCGTTGGGTTTTAACAATTTTATATAATACACCTTAGTTTCATATCCGATACGCATTATCCGTCTTAATGTTTGTATTTGCCTCTTGTATAGTTGACATAATTGCCGGTATAATATTGTAAATGCAACGTTTTTATCGGAGCGTAATAAATTACGCTGGTATTTCATGTATTCGATATCGCCTAGTGTTCTCATTTTATAGAATTTATATATAGGACTATAACCCCGTATTCTTCATAAATTTCTTCAACACAGTTATTAAAAACTTTCAATTCCAATTGTATTGTATTATCCATTTTCTCTAATAGTTGTTTTTTTTCTGTTCAATAATTTCCAATTTCTTCTAATAATTTTCCAATTTCTTCGTTAAAAGCGATATCGTAGAAACGCATATCCGTAAACGAATCTTTGATTTTAAACTGTTTTATAAAATTAGTTTCATAATATTTCGGTAGTATTTCTCCTATCCAATTGATCCTATTTAGTCGCTTCATTACACAAATTTGATCCTTATACCGGCGACATAATTGCCGGTTTAATATTGTAAATGCAACGTTTTTATCGCAGCGTAATAAATTACGCTGATATTTCATGTATTCGATACAACATAGTATTGTCATTTTACTGTGTTTTAATACTGTAGAAACAGCGTAAAATTCTCCATAAAAGTCATTACAAAATTCCAATTTGTTGTGTATTTTATTATCCATTTTGTTATAATATTTTATTATAACCTATGGGATTTATATGTTCAATTGGACGTGAAAAATACATGATGTATTTATGACAACGAGACAAAAAATAAATCCTTTTTAAGACTATTGTTTTATCTGTTCAATTGGACGTGAAAACAACATGATGTATTTATGACACCAATTTTGGATTTTTCGGGGTGGTGGGAGATAATTTCCTCGTTAACCAATTTTTGATTTTTAGGGGGTGGTGGGAGTAGTATATGGGGGTGGAAATGATGCCACCGTAGGTGGTATCATTTTGACTCCCTATATAATACTCCACGTATTAATTGGCATTATTATACATTTTATATCAGACGTAAATTTCCACACTGATATCAGGGGCGATAACCATGTTTCTTTAAAATGTCAACGACATTACTATTTATTCTGTGTATTTATTTTTTGTTGTACAATGATCACACTTTATAATATGTCAAAAATATTATTTGCTTAGGTGACGCATTTAATTAGTATAAATAATTAAAAAATATTATGCCTCATTTGCATATGAGAATAGCATTATACCACTGAGCGTGACTATCAGTAAAATAAATATTACTAAATGATTATATATGTATAGCGGGCACTCGTAATTTTTAGAACTGGTGAAATAGTAACAGAATTATACACTTAGTTAATTCCCATAAACAACATTTTGTGCCTACTGAGTGGGCATGTACCTTTAAGAATAGAAATCACCTTCAAAAACAATCTGGTCACCAGCAAAAGTGACATTGAAAGCACAATATACCAGTATGTCCATCGTCAAATGAATGACATGTATGTCTTGCATGACAATATGCGGTTAAAAAAATATCAATTAGATGAGCAAACAATGATCAAATCAACAGACAATCTGGAAGCCGTAATAACCGAACTAAACATCAAGCATGATTTTGTAAAAGAAAGCACATGGAAAGAAAGTGTGCCAGGTATATATGAACACACGATGAGGTGAAAACGGAAATATAATGCTCCCCAACTGCCAACCTAAACACACAGAACACAACATAGCTTGTAAAGCTAATGCGGCATATAAATATCCGGTTACAATGGGTGTCTAACTAAATAGGAATGCCTACAGTTTCCGATCGAGCATGATAAACCTCATATTAAAACACCTAGCATGGCAATCTATGTATCAGGTAACATTTATGATAGACGATAGACGATGAACAAATGCAAACTGGTTTTCGTTGAACAGAAAGCTAACAGTGCGTTATTTCACCTGGGTCAGGTGGTAGAATTATGCGACACCACTCGACCAATGGCAGGTCAGAAGTAATTGTGTTCCACTAGTCAATGCATGAAATGACAGTCTGTTATCAGTCAGCGTGTACTATAGCTGCAATAATTTTCCTCTGGTTAAAGTTTAGTAAACTGTATATTTTATACCTTTAAACAAATAATCTTTGATGTAGAACTAGTAAATTGCCAAAAATAATTGAACAGGGAAATCATTTTCCCATGGGAGCCATCTTTTCTCTAGTTGTTGTTCAACATTCAACATAAAGAAATAAGCCTTCAAATGTACAAGATATATGTAAATGTCAGATAAACACTTTGACACAGTAAAGTAATCAATCTCTGCATGTGTATTTTTTTTATTAATACATGTAATGTATTGATACAGCTTTGACAATTTTATATTGTTAACATATCAAACACGCCGGATAACCAATTGCAGAAATCAGTCTTCCATGTGTTACATTAAAGAGATGGGGTTAAATTGCTACCCTCGCGAGAGGTATAGAGCGGGGTAGCGATTTTGTTTCTACGTGGTCAATGCATAGCAGTTACCTGATAAATACACCACGAGCAAAGCTGGGCATCAGCCAGTGCAGCTTGATCAAGGTCAACACGGTTTGCTATGGAAATGGGAAACATTCCCGAGGACTCAACACAAATATAATATCAGTATCAGGCTCAAAAAGTGTGCCAGCTAATCAGGAACTACGATTGTCAAGAACTCAATAAGCCCCCTTTCTGGGGCGATTCACATGTAGCGCCAATACCACAAAACTGAATTGTGGATGTGACTTGGAGAAATGGGTCTTATACCATTTGTGGCCGGTGTAGCTCCAGATCAATATAGAACACTCCCGTTGCCTGATAACGATCTATATTGCTAGTTAGAAGCAGACAGGTGCTTCATTGATGGAATGGCAAACAGTGTAGATCCTGATCAGACTGTGCAGGATGCACATGCTGATCTGGATCTACACTGATCGCAAAATCCCTAAGCCCAATTTCTCCAGTCAGCCACAATTATGCATATCACCCTCTGGAGAGAGAAACAGATGAAGTAAACTTAACTTACTCTATGTTATATTATGCCATGTCCTGAAAATGAAAGTGTTTACATGATAGTCCTACCACTGAATATCAATACCAACTGGGGTGGCAAATTCTCCAAATGCCAAATCATGATAAATGGCTAAACACACTCAAATGTGCGTAAAAGTATGCTTCTCATGTAGAAACATTAGTATTTTTCTGCAATTATCAGGAACCTCAAATCCTGATTTCAGGACATATCCTGAAAGTTCCGACCCAGGACCAATATGCCAGTAAATGTTTCTAAGCATCAATACCATGGCTAAATGGTAAAGCTATGTACATGTATGTGTGTACGGGTGTGGTACAGATAAATGACATTATATTTGAAATTATTAAAATATAAAACAAATGAGTGTGTTCAATAAATATACACATTGTGCTTACTTTTGATATGCTTCATTGCCATTTGTCTCCGAGGAGTATGTTTGTTCATGATTGTAAAGCACCCACGCGTGTCTTGAAGTAGTTATATGCAGTTTCTCAGTGGAACCTCACTAAACCGGTTTACAGAGGTTCCACTGTATATAGACAAAACTATTAGCGACATCTAGCACTGTAGGAACATACAACGAGCAAACTGTGACATATTCCCCTATTGTGCCACATAGTTTGTTAGGATTTTCTTTATTTTGGCGCCAAAATCACAATATTACGGAACAAAGAAAATAATTTCAATTTCAACACATTTTTTTTAACTTTCTGTTGTTTATTTGCTATGCATGAATCTGCAATCCGTGTTATTTTGAATTTTTCAGCCAATACAAACATGACACACGGCTAACTAGAGCAAGTGAGCAAAATACCCTCAGCCACCACCTGGTCTGACCAACAAATATATTCTAAGACATTTGAACTTCACCTTGAGCATGAAAGCCGCATGGGTAGGCTATAGAATGAAAATATTGATGGTGATAAAGGAGTATATGAAGTTTTAAGTCAATTTGATGGTACCCGAAAACGTTAATTCAAATCTTACGGATGGACGGATGGACTCACAGGTTTGATTCCCACATCCAAAAAAAATTACTTTTCTTTCCTTAATTTTCTTTGATGTAAATGCGAACGTTATATATACAAACTATATACAACCATAATTAGTACCATAATTTAGTTTATATTGGTTTCTGACATGTACCAGAATCGGCACAAATATGTGAATAAAAATGTCAACTACTCGTAGTGATAACAGCTGGAACATGGTCATCATTAAAAGAAACCGCAGTCGTATTGATGAAAGATAAGATTAACCGGAGACCTCATTGGCGCCGCCATTACTGCCATGTAAACAATAGACCACATGATCTCATACCCCGATACATGCTGGCCGATAAAACATCAGTGGGTGAGTTATAGAATGAAAATGTGGATGATGACAAATACATGAAGTAATACGAAGTTTCAATGCCAATCTGACTTACGGTACAGGTACAGAGATAGTGTGATTGTTTATTGGTGTTTACGGCCTATCAAGGCCTGACCAACGGGTTCAATCCCATTTTAACCTGCTGAATTGGGGGGGGGGGGGGGGGGGGGAGGTGGGAGGTGGGATCCCAAAATCAGAACGGAATATTTACATCGAGAAAATATATATATATAAATTACTGAAATTAGAATAACCTGACCTGGTGCCAGGTCCATACCACACCAAAGTCACTTGGCCCGGGCCCCTAAAATAGGATTACAAATAATCATAACACTCACATAAGGGGTATAACCAGATTCGACTGTCGCATACAAAATGCAAAAGACGTATGTAAGTGCCAAACCAGGTGTCCAGTCAGAATTCCGGTATTAGGATGAACCCCGATCGTTAAATTAGCCATCGCATGCTCCCTCCTGCCACACACAGAGATAGTACATGTATTGTAGATATCCGAAAACTTTAACGCAATTCTCAGACAGACAGTTGTACAGATGAACAGACGGACAGGATGGCGACTACATGTACAAAAACAAAACATAACTAGAAATGGACGCTTGTCGACAAGCGCATGTGTATCCCCCTCCCCAGATACACAAGTAGTTTGAAAAAAGGGTGTTCGAGTTATGCTCCGGAGACAAAATCAGTGACGGAAAAAACAAAAGGAGATAACTAAAAAAAATTAGTGATGCAAGAGTTTTCATTCTTGCGTGACACACCTTTAGGGTTGTGGTCTATGCATGTGTGAAGTTTCATGAAAATATTCCAAAGGGTGTTCGAGTTATGCTCCAGACACGAAATCAGTGCACGAAACAACAAAGGGAGATAACTAAGAAATTAACGACGCAAGAGTTGTCATTCTTACGTGCGACACACCTTTGGGTCGTCTTCTATGCATGTGTGAAGTTTAATAAACTAGAAAAATGTGTTCATAGAACACGGATGTCCCACATATCGCTTTGATAATAAAATAAAATGGACCGGAAAATTTCCAAGTCAAAATTTTTCTTTTACCTGAGAGTTAAAGTTTTTGAAGCACCAAGTATGTGACCTTGACCCTGGGCTTGGCGGGGACAGGACAAACGTGGATTTGGCACAGGGCGGTAGAGGACCATTAGAGCAATGCATATATGAAATATGAAGCTGATCCGTGAAAGAAAACAGAAATTATAAGATATTTACCTGAGCGTTAAAGTTTTTGAAGCACTAAGTATGTGACCTTCACCCTGGGCTTGGCGGGGGCAGAACGAACGTGGATTTGGACAGGGCGGTTGAGGACCATTAGAGCAATGCGTATGAATATGATGATCCTTTGAAAGAAAACAAAGTATAAGATATTTACCAGGGCGGTTAAAGTTTTTGAGCACCAAGTATGTGACCTTGACCCTGGGTTTGGCGGGGCAGGACGAACGATGGCAGGGCGGTAGGACCATTAGCAAATGCGTATATGAAATATGAAGATGATCCATGAAAGAAAACAGAAAGTATAAGATATTTACCTGAGCGTTAAAGTTTTTGAAGCACCAAGTATGTGACCTTGACCCTGGGTTTGGCGGGGCAGGACGAACGTGGATTTGGCACAGGGCGGTAGAGGACCATTAGAGCAATGCGTATATGAAATATGAAGATGATCCGTGAATGAAAACAGAAAGTATAAGATATTTACCCGAGTGTTAAAGTTTTTGAAGCACCAAGTATGTGACCTTGACCCTGGGCTTGCCGGGGGCAGGACGAACGTGGATTTGGCACAGGGCGGTAGTGAACCATCAGAGCAATGTGTATATGAAATATGAAGCAGATCGGTCGAAGGATGAAGACATTATGAGACAGTTACCCGAGTGTTAAAGTTTTGTGACGGACGGACGGACGGACGGACGGACGGGAGTACGGGACGCACGTTCCTACGAATGAATACTTGTTGGGTTTTTACTGTATAAAAATACCCAACAAGAGTACCCAACACTATCCTAACCCTACCCAATAAGATCCCCGTACGCTTACAACAAGTACCCATTCGTGTGTGCGGACGGACGGACGGACAAGGGTAACACTAAATGCCCCCTCCACTATCGTGGTGGGGCATAACAATATTCCAAAGGTGTTCGAGTTTATGCCTGGATACAAAATCAGAAGCACGAAACAACAAAGGGAGATAAGTAAACAAGAATTCCGCGGAATCAGATGCCTCGCCTTGTCCCGCCTTGACCTCGAGCCTGGGGCCCGAAAGCAATTTTCACTGGCGCCCGAACATATTATACAATATTGACTATAGTGACCATAGAATTATCAGATTATATTCTATGGCTCACTAGTCAATAATTGTTTTATTTTATTATGATAATAGTCTGTATATAGCACTTACGACCTTATGCTACTAGACAAAAATTGAAAAATAATTAAAAAAAAAAAATGATTTTTTTTTTTTTAAAAATTAAAAATAATAATGCTTGCTACTGGAGCCCAGAATTTTTTGTAATAGTCCTACATATATCTGCACAGGTCCACATAATGCCACAATATTTTCAACACAGTTTACGGAAATGAAATATACAATAATATGCTCGCTACTGGAGCCCAGATTTTTTGTTAATAGTTACGGAAATGTAATAATGTACCTGTATAAATTACCTGTAATAAGTTAGTGGTCAGTTAAAAAATTGAAAAAGATTGTAAAAAAAAAAATGCAAAAAAAATAATTAAATTTAAAAAAAATAAAAGAATAATGCTCCCTACTGGAGCCCAGAATGTTTTTTAATAGTCCTATATTTATCTACATATCATATATACAGGTCCACATATTGCCACATATTTTCAACACAGTTTACGGAAATTTAATATAATCATTTACCTGTATAAATTACCTGTAAGTGGTCAGTGGTCAGTTGCACATGCTAGCACATGCACAGGTGAATAGTCTGTATATAGCACTTACGACCTTATGCTACTAGACAAAAATTGAAAATAAATAAAAAAAAAGAAAGAAAAATGAAAAAAAAATGAAAAAATGAAAAAAAAACAGAAAGAAATGAAAAAATGATTGTGAAAAAAAAAAAAAAAAATGAAACTAGAAATGTGGCCTGTCGGCACACGAATGCCCCCGCTGGCAGCAAAGAAAACAAGGCATATTTGAATGTGGATTTGTCACAGGGTGCATGAGACCATTGAGCAATGCGTGTGTGAAATGAGAAGCAGATTTCGAGGGCAAGGTAAACAGTAAATTATAAGGCATTTACCCAGCGTTAAGGTTTCGAACGCACCAAGTCTGTGACTTGACCCTGTCCTTAGCTGCGAGACGAATGTGGATTTGTCACAGGGCGGGCAGAGGAGCATTGGAGCAGAATGCGTGTGTGAAATGTGAAGCAGATCGGAGCAAGAAAACATAAATTATAAGGCATTTACCCAGCGTTAAGGTTTCGAACGCACCAAGTCTGTGACCTTGACCCTGGGCTTAGCGGGGGCGGCATGAATGTGGATTTGTCACAGGGTGGCAGAGGACCATTGGAGCAATGCGTGTGTGAAATGTGAAGCAAATCGAGCAAGGAAACAGAAATTATTAAGGGCTTTACCCACGTTAAGGTTTCGAACGCACCAAGTCTGTGACCTTGACCCTGGGCTTAGCGGGGGTGAGACGAATGTGTATTTGTCACAGGGCGGTAGAGGACCATTGGAGCAATGCGTGTGTGAAATGTGAAGCAGATCGGAGCAAGGAAACAGAAATTATAAGGCATTTACCCAGCGTTAAGGTTTCGAACGCACCAAGTCTGTGACCTTGACCCTGTGCTTAGCGGGGGCGGGACGAATGTGGATTTGTCACAGGGCGGTAAGAGGACCATTTGTGGAGCATGCGTGTGTGAAATGTGAGCAGATCGGAAAGGAAGGAAACAGAAATTATAAGGCATTTACCCAGCGTTAAGGTTTCGAACGCACCAAGTGTGTGACCTTGACCCTGGGCTTAGCGGGGGCGGGACGACTGTGAATTTGTCACAGGGCCTTAGAGGACCATTGGAGCAATGCGTGTGTGAAATGTGAAGCAGATCGGAGCAAGGAAACAGAAATTATAAGGCATTTACCCAGCGTTAAGGTTTCGAACGCACCAAGTCTGTGACCTTGACCCTGGGCTTAGCGGGGGCGGGACGAATGTGGATTTGTCACAGGGCGGTAGAGGACCATTGGAGCAATGCGTGTGTGAAATGTCAAGCAGATCCGAGCAAGGATTTAAACAGAAATTATAAGGCATTACCCAGCGTTAAGGTTTCGAACGCACCAAAGTCTGTGACCTTGACCCTGGCTTAGCGGGGGCGGGACGAATGTGGATTTGTCAGAGGGCGGTAGAGACCATTGGAGCAATTGCGTGTGTGAAATGTGAAGCAGATCGGAGGAAGGAAACAGAAATTATAAGGCATTTACCCAGCGTTAAGGTTTCGAACGCACCAAGTGTGTGACCTTGACCCTGGGCTTAGCGGGGGCGGGACGACTGTGATTTGTCACAGGGCCTTAGAGGACCATTGGAGCAATGCGTGTGTGAAATGTGAAGCAGATCGAGCAAGGACATAGAAAATTATAAGGCATTTACCCAGCGTTAAGGTCGAACGCACCAAGTCTGCTGACCTTGACCCTGGGCCCCTCTTAGCGGGGGCGGGACGAATGTGGATTTGTCACAGGGCGGTAGAGGACCATTGGAGCAATGCGTGTGTGAAATGTCAAGCAGATCCGAGCAAGGAAACAGAAATTATAAGGCATTTACCCAGCGTTAAGGTTTCGAACGCACCAAGTCTGTGACCTTGACCCTGGGCTTAGCGGGGGCGGGACGAATGTGGATTTGTCAGAGGGCGGTAGAGGACCATTGGAGCAATGCGTGTGTGAAATGTGAAGCAGATCGGAGCAAGGAAACAGAAATTATAAGGCATTTACCCAGCGTTAAGGTTTCGAATGCACCAAGTCTGTGACCAAGTCTGTGACCTTGACCCTGTGCTTAGCGGGGGCGGGACGAATGTGGATTTGTCACAGGGCGGTAGAGGACCATTGGAGCAATGCGTGTGTGAAATGTGAAGCAGATCGGAGGAAGGAAACAGAAATTATAAGGCATTTACCCAGCGTTAAGGTTTCGAACGCACCAAGTGTGTGACCTTGACCCTGGGCTTAGCGGGGGCGGGACGACTGTGAATTTGTCACAGGGCCTTAGAGGACCATTGGAGCAATGCGTGTGTGAAATGTGAAGCAGATCGGAGCAAGGAAACAGAAATTATAAGGCATTTACCCAGCGTTAAGGTTTCGAACGCACCAAGTCTGTGACCTTGACCCTGGGCTTAGCGGGGGCGGGACGAATGTGGATTTGTCACAGGGCGGTAGAGGACCATTGGAGCAATGCGTGTGTGAAATGTCAAGCAGATCGGAGCAAGGAAACAGAAATTATAAGGCATTTACCCAGCATTAAGGTTTCGAATGCACCAAGTCTGTGACCTTGACCCTGGGCTTAGCGGGGGCGGGACGAATGTGGATTTGTCAGAGGGCGGTAGAGGACCATTGGAGCAATGCGTGTGTGAAATGTGAAGCAGATCGGAGCAAGGAAACAGAAATTATAAGGCATTTACCCAGCGTTAAGGTTTCGAACGCACCAAGTCTGTGACCTTGACCCTGAGCTTAGCGGGGGCGGGACGAATGTGGATTTGTCAGAGGGCGGTAGAGGACCATTGGAGCAATGCGTGTGTGAAATGTGAAGCAGATCGGAGCAAGGAAACAGAAATTATAAGGCATTTACCCAGCGTTAAGGTTTCGAACGCACCAAGTCTGTGACCTTGACCCTGGGCTTAGCGGGGGCGGGACGAATGTGGATTTGTCACAGGGTGGCAGAGGACCATTGGAGCAATGCGTGTGTGAAATGTAAAGCAGATCTGAGCAAGGAAACAGAAATTATAAGGCATTTACCCAGCGTTAAGGTTTCGAACGCACCAAATCTGTGACCTTGACCCTGGACTTAGCGGGGGCGGGACGAATGTGGATTTGTCACAGGGCGGTAGAGGACCATTGGAGCAATGTGTGTGTGAAATGTCAAGCAGATCCGAGCAAGGAAACAGAAATGATAAGCCATTTACCCGAGCGTTAAGGTTTCGTACGTACGTACGGACGTACGGACGTACGTACGTTACGTACGTACGGACGCCGGTAACACTATATGCCCCCTCACCATTCGGTGGCGGGGGCATAAAAAAAAATGGAAAAAATAAGCTTAAAAATAATAATGCTTGCTACTGGAGCCCAGATTTTTTTTTAATAGTCCTATATTTATCTACATATATCTGCACAGGTCCACATAATGCCACAATATTTTCAACACAGTACCCAATGTAGTAATTTACCTGTATAAATTACCTGTGGTCAGCAGTGGTCAAGCACTGGACATTTGCACATGCAAGCCCATGCTAGCACATGGTTCTCCCAGTCTCTATTGTTCTCTCTACAGGTAAGGTGTACAGAGCACACGAGAAAAGGTGTACAGAGCAGACGAGAAAACGGGTCTTCATGCATTATTGTCCAGTTTGTAGAGTGCGCAAAACAAAAACGGGAGATAACTAAAAAATTAGCTACGCAAGAGTTGTCATTCTTGTGCGTGACACACCTCCGGGTCGTGGTCTATGCATGTGTGAAGTTTCATGAAAATATTCCAAAGGGTGGTCGAGTTATGCTCCGGACAGAAAATCAGTGCGCGAAAACAAAAAAGGGAGATAACTAAAAAAAATAGCTATGCAAGAGTTGTCATTCTTGTGCACGACACACCTTCGGGTCGTGGTCTATGCATGTGTGAAGTTTCATAAAAATATTCCAAAGGGTGGTCGAGTTATGGTCAATCAGTGCGCGAAACAAAAAAGGGAGATAACTCAAAAATTAGCTATGCAAGAGTTGTCATTCTTGTGCGCGACACACCTTCGGTTCGTGGTCTATGCATGTGTGAAGTTTCATGAAAATATTCCAAAGGGTGTTCGAGTTATGCTCCGGACAAGAAGTGTCTGCGGCGGACGCGGACGAGGACGCGGACGCGGCGCGCTGTCAAATCCATAGTATCCCCCGACGGAGTCCGGGGGATACAATAATAGGATATACATATAGATGTATATACAACAAAGAAAAACGCTTACAAAAATGACATTTATTATTTTCAAATCTGAAAATATTTTGACAAATAAAGATGCATGAGGCCTTACATAACAAATAAAACAAAGACAATGCAATCCACAGGCAAATATTCCAACACAGAAAAGTAGATACATGTATTACTGAGTATGTTGAGTATTTCCATGTTTGAACAATCAACGTACTTTGCATGCATGTCAGAATTATTAGTCTAACTCTAAGGTACATGTACAATCAAAGCACAAGCAGAGACATTATGTTATGATGGATATCAACATGCATGGACAAAACTATTCCGACATCTCACACTTTTTTTTCTGCATTGAAATAATTGCCATTCAACATCATTCAAATGTCACATGATTTTAATGAATGTAATTTTAACGGTGTCTTCATTTGTGTCTGTGACTGGAGAAACTGGGCTTATGGGTTTTGTGACAAGTGTATATCCATATCAGCCTATGCATCTGCACAGTCTGATCAGGATATGCACTGTTTGCCATTCCATCAATGAAACACTCCTAAAAGAAATATACATGTAGATCATTATTAGGCTATAGGGGTGTCCCTAGTGAAAATGTGACTGAGATTTCACTGAAATCCCAGTGAAATTCACTGAGATTATCATATCCCGGTGTTATTTCCAAATCTCAGTGAAATTCGATGAGATATCACTGAATTTCAGTGAAATCGCAGTGAATTCCCGGTTCAGCTTCCAAGTGAAATTTCACTGAGAATCTCAGCGAGATTTC
Source organism: Conchocele bisecta (assembly GCA_029237695.1). Classification (NCBI taxonomy): domain Eukaryota; kingdom Metazoa; phylum Mollusca; class Bivalvia; order Lucinida; family Thyasiridae; genus Conchocele; species Conchocele bisecta. The sequence continues at coordinate 12,560,045 of CM055273.1, forward strand.
AATGAAATCACGATCATTTCCGCCCCTGTCGCCCACGTTCCGACGACACTGTATTATGTGTCATAAATATGTTTATCATGTATTAACTTAATTGGATAATTAACTGAGGATTAACCAACTCGATCCCACTGATAAAAATTTGCAATGTCTGCGAGTGATTTGGTACCAGCGACCGGCTTAGAAATGATTTGCGGGCTGTTTATATCTCATGAGATGGATTTTGATTGACAGAAAATTGAATGACATACACGGAGACATTTGCATAATTAACATAGGACTTGCCTACGCGACGTAAATAATCCCAAAAATCATTAAATTATCCATATTATGCATATATTTATGAAAATTACAAAAACAAATATTTTATTTGATACCAAAATTGTGTTTCTGAACATAATATTGAGCTTCACATTCAATTTTCAAATGTACCCTTCCGCGCAAATTCTGTCCACTCACAAGTCGGCGCCATTTTGGAAAATCAAAATCCTATTCGCGCTATACCTGGTTGAGAAAATCTATCAACAGTTCGATCTACAAAGCGTTGATTGTTCCAGACATGTTGTAAAATTAAGGTAAGTATCTTAACTGAGGTTTATTGATGTTTTCTGTCACACATATTATGTTTAAACGGTTGAACTTATTAAATTGCCATCCGAAAGGCCGATGATTGCAACTTTCTGCTTCGACGAAAAGTGCGAAAGTTTTGTTTCAAGATTTACGTACGAAATCGATATATTCTGATGGAATCCTTTGATGTCGAGAACTAATAATGTTTATAACATTATTAATTATTTATTTCAATCTGATGTGGCTAAGTCTATTGTCAAACAAGAGTTGTCAGAAGACAACGAAGCTCGCCTGTTGGCAGCCTTCACTCAAACTTGGCACAGTTGCATAAAAAACATGAATATTATACATAATTGACTTGGGTTTAAGGGGCATGCGGTGGAAACTTGCATTGGGGCAGAGTTGCAAGGGGGTGAAAAAAGGTTTGCTATAGCATATTATAGCATATAATGATGACGCATGTATGAAGTATCAATGCGTTCCCGAAAACAAGTAAAACAAATTTAACCCAACGTTAAGTTATGAACGCACTAAGTTGGTGATTTTCTACAGTGTAGCTATTCACATGAGGAATGCCTGTATAATGCTAAGTTTGTGACCTTGGGGAGAGGTGTCATGGATTTGCTGTAGGGTACAATAGAGATCATCATGAATGCATGTAGAAATATCAAAGCGTTCCCTGTAGAACAGAAGTCACAACATTACCACAACGTTAAGTAGAACATGCAATTTGTGACCTTGACCTGGGCAAGGTTTGGTGGTTGTGATTTGCTACACATGAGAGGGTCATCCCTGAGAATGCAGTATGAAATATCAAGGCGTCCATAAAGGAAACAATGTTCTATACATTTACCCCAACTTAAGTTTATGAATGTGCTAAGTTTGTGAACCGTTTGACCTGGTAAAGGGTGCATGGATTTGCATAGCAATAGAGGTATCATCAGAGATTTTGCATATAAATATCAAGGCGTTCCATTGAAACAGATGATAGACTATTACCCGAACGTTTATAAGTTTAGAATGGCTAAGTTTGTGGACCTTGCTTGGGAAAGGGGGGGAGGTGGGCCTGATGCTATAGTACGAATAGTGCTCAGATGAATCAATTTGATTTGAATATCAAGGCGATTCCCTGTAAAAAAACAAAGTTATAAAAAGACATACCCAAGTCAATTGATGAATGTTTGCTATGTAGTGACCCGAACCTGGAGAGGTGGGTGGAGGGGGGGGGGTGGTCAGGATGCATACACTAGTATCATCAGATGAAGCATGTATCAAATATCAAAGCGTTCCCTGTAAAGAAACAGAAGTTACACAACATTTACCACAACGTTAAGTTTATGACATGCTCAGTTTGTGACCTTGACCTGGAGCAAGGGCTTGGTTGGTGGGTTGTGGATTTGCTACAGCATGATAGAGGGTCATCTGAGGAATGCATGTATGAAATATCAAGGCGTTCCATGAAAGGAAACAGATGTTATAATACATTTACCCCAACGTTAAGTTTATGAATGTGCTAAGTTTGTGACCGTGACCTTGGGGTAAAGGGTGGGTCATGGATTTGCTATAGCACAATAGAGTATCATCAGATGAATGCATGTATGAAATATCAAGGCGTTCCATGAAAGGAAACAGATGTTATAAGACATTTACCCGAACGTTATTTTTAATGTTTATGTTTTAATGTGCTAAGTTTGTGACCTTGAAACCTTGGGGAAAGGGGTGGGTGGGAGGTGGGCATGGATTTGCTATAGTACGATAGAGTTGCATCAGATGAACGCATGTATGAAATATCAAGGCGTTCCCTGTACAGAAACAGAAGTTATAAAGACATTTACTCCAACGTAGTAATGAGGGGGGGGGGGTGCTCAGTGTGAATGTGTATGGTGCTCGACCTCCTACGTTACGTATGATGTGGCTATGATGTGACGACTTGGGGAAGTGTGTGTGTTGGGGGGGGGGGGGGGGGGCGGTTCATGGATTTGCTATAGCACTAATATCAGAATGATGCCATGTATGAATGATTATCAAGCGTATGTACGACGATAGAGTATCATCAAGAGATGCAATGGATGAAATATCAAGGCGTTCCCTGTAAAGAAACAGAAGTTATAAAAAGACATTTACTCCAACGTTCAGTTTATGATGTTGATCTTGGGGAAAGGGGTGTGGGGGGGGGGGGGGGGTCATGGATTTGCTGTAGCACAATAGAGGATCATCAGATGAATGCATGTATGAAATATCAAGGCGTTCCATGAAAGGAAACAGATGTTATAAGACATTTACCCCAACGTTATTTTTAAGTTTTTGAATGTGCTAAGTTTGTGACCTTGACCTTGGGGAAAGGGGTGGGCCATGGATTTGCTATAGTACAATAGAGTTTCATCATATGAATGCATGTATGAAATATGAAGGTATTCCCTGTAAATAAACAGAAGTTACACAACATTTACCCCAACGTTAAGTTTATGAATGTGCTAAGTTTGTGACCTTCACCTTGGGGTAAGGGTTGGGTGGTGGGTCATGGATTTGCTACATCATGATAGAGGGTCATCTGAGGAATCCATGTCTGAAATATCAAGGCGTTGCATGAAAGGAAACAGATGTTATAAGAAATTTACCCCATGTTAAGTTTATGAATGTGCTAAGTTTGTGACCTTGACCTTGGAGTAAGGGTTGTGGTGGGTCATGGCTTTGCTACAGCACGATAGAGGGTCATCTGAGGAATGCATGTATGAAATATCAAGTCGTTGCATGAAAGGAAACAGATGTTATAATAAATTTACCCAATGTTAAGTTTATGAATGTGCTAAGTTTGTGACCTTGACCTTGGAGTAAGGGTTGGGTGGTGTGTCAAGGCTTTGCTACAGCATGATAGAGGGTCATCTGAGGAATGCATGTATGAAATATCAAGGCGTTACATGAAAGGAAACAGATGTTATAAGAAATTTACCCCATGTTAAGTTTATGAATGTGCTAAGTTTGTGACCTTGGGATAAGGGTTGGGTGGTTGGTCATGGCTTTGCTACAGCATGATAGAGGGTCATCTGAGGAATGCATGTATGAAATATCAAGGCGTTATATGAAAGGAAACAGATGTTATAATAAATTTACCCCAACGTTAAGTTTATGAATGTGCTAAGTTTGTGACCTTGACCTTGGAGTAAGGGTTGGGTGGTGTGTCATGGCTTTGCTACAGCATGATAGAGGGTCATCTGAGGAATGCATGTATGAAATATCAAGGCGTTATATGAAAGGAAACAGATGTTATAAGAAATTTACCCCATGTTAAGTTTATGAATGTGCTAAGTTTGTGACCTTGGGGTAAGGGTTGGGTGGTGGGTCATGGCTTTGCTACAGCATGATATAGGGTCATCTGAGGAATGCATGTATGAAATATCAAGGCTTTCCATGACAGAAAACAGATGTTATAAGACATTTAAGTTTATGAATGTGCTAAGTTTGTGACCTTGACCTTGGGGAAATGGGTGGGAGGTGGGTCATGGATTTGCTATAGTACGATAGAGTTTCATCAGATGAATGCATGTATGAAATATGAAGGTATTCCCTGTAAATAAACAGAAGTTACACAACATTTACCCCAACGTTAAGTTTATGAATGTGCTAGGTTTGTGACCTTGACCTTGGGGTAAGGGTTGGGTGGTGAGTCGTGGATTTGCTACAGCTTGATAGAGGGTCATCTGAGGAATGCATGTATGAAATATCAAGGCGTTCCATGACAGAAAACAGATGTCGTAAGACATTTAAGTTTATGAATGTGCTAAGTTTGTGACCTTGACCTTGGGGTAAGGGTTGGGTGGTGGATCGTGGATTTGCTACAGCATGATAGAGGTCAGCAGATGAATGCATGTATAAAATATGAAGGCATTCCATGTAAATAAACAGAAGTTACACAACATTTACCCCAACGTTAAGTTTATGAACATACTAAGTTTGTGACCTTGACCTTGGGGTAAGGGTTGGGTGGTGGGTCATGGATGTGCTACAGCATGATAGAGGGTCATCTGAGGAATGCATGTATGAAATATCAAGGCGTTCCATGAAAGGAAACAAATGTTATAAGAAATTTACCCCAACGTTAAGTTTATGAATGTGCTAAGTTTGTGACCTTGACCTTGGAGTAAGGGTTGTGGTGGGTCATGGCTTTGCTACAGCATGATAGAGGGTCATCTGAGGAATGCATGTATGAAATATCAAGTCGTTACATGAATGGAAACAGATGTTATAAGAAATTTACCCCATGTTAAGTTTATGAATGTGCTAAGTTTGTGACCTTGACCTTGGAGTAAGGGTTGGGTGGTGTGTCAAGGCTTTGCTACAGCATGATAGAGGGTCATCTGAGGAATGCATGTATGAAATATCAAGGCGTTACATGAAAGGAAACAGATGTTATAAGAAATTTACCCCATGTTAAGTTTTTGAATGTGCAAGTTTATGAATGTGCTAAGTTTGTGACCTTGGGGTAAGGGTTGGGTGGTGGGTCATGGCTTTGCTACAGCATGATAGAGGGTCATCTGAGGAATGCATGTATGAAATATCAAGGCGTTCCATGACAGAAAACAGATGTTATAAGACATTTAAGTTTATGAATGTGCTAAGTTTGTGACCTTGACCTTGGGGAAAGGGGTGGGAGGTGGGTCATGGATTTGCTATAGTACGATAGAGTTTCATCAGATGAATGCATGTATGAAATATGAAGGTATTACCTATAAATAAACAGAAGTTACACAACATTTACCCCAACGTTAAGTTTATGAATGTGATAAGTTTGTGACCTTGGGATAAGGGATGGGCGGTGGGTCATGGATTTGCAACAGCACGATAGAGTATCATCAGATGAATACATGTATGAAATATGAAGGCGTTCCCTGTAAATAAACAGAAGTCACACAACATTTACCCCAACGTTAAGTTTATGAACATGCTAAGTTTGTGACCTTGACCTTAGGGTAAGGGTTGGGTGGTGGATCATGGATTTGCTACATCATGATAGAGGTCAGCAGATGAATGCATGCATAAAATATGAAGGCATTCCCTGTAAATAAACAGAAGTTACACAACATTTACCCCAACGTAAAGTTTATGAACATACTAAGTTTGTGACTTTGATCTTGGGGGGTAAGGGGTTGGGGTGGTGGGTAATGGATGTGTACAGCATGATAAGGAGGGTATCTGAAAAAAGCATGTATGGAAATATCAGGCGTTCCCTGGAAGGAAAACAAATGTTATAAGAAATTTACCCCAACGTTAAGTTTATGAATGTGCTAAGTTTGTGACCTTGGGGTAAGGGTTGGGTGGTGGGTCATGGATTTGTACAGCATGATAGAGGGTCATCTGAGGAATGCATGTCTGAAATATCAAGGCGTTCCATGAGGAAACAGATGTTATAAGAAATTTACCCCAACGTTAAGTTTATGAATATGCTAAGTTTGTGACCTTCACCTTGGAGTAAGGGTTGGGTGGTGTGTCAAGGCTTTGTACAGCATGATAGAGGGTCAATGGTGAGGAATGCATGTATGATATAGCAAGGCGTTACATGAAAGGAAACAGATGTTATAAGAAATTTACCCCATGTTAAGTTTATGAATGTGCTAAATTTGTGACCTTGGGGTAAGGGTTGGGTGGTGGGTCATGGCTTTGCTACAGCATGATAGGGTCACTGAGGAATGCATGTCATGCCATGCTACAGCAATGTTAGAGGGTCATTTCTGAGGATGGGCAGATGATGATATAAGCAAGGCGTACCCCATGAAATAAAGACGGATGTATAAGAAATACAATGTAAGTTTATGAATGTGCAAGTTTGTGACCTTGGGGTAAGGGTTGGGTGGTGGGTCATGGCTTTGCTACATCATGATAGAGGGTCAGCTGAGGAATGCATGTATGAAATATCAAGACGTTGCATGAAAGGAAACAGATGTTATAAGAAATGTACCCCATGTTAAGTTTATGAATGTGCTAAGTTTGTGACCTTGACCTTGGGGTAAGGGTTGGGTGGTGGGTCATGGATTTGCTACAGCATGATAGAGGGTCATCTGAGGAATGCATGTATGAAATAACAAGGTGTTCCATGAAAGGAAACAGAAGTTATAAGACATTTACCCAACGTTAAGTTTGTGGACAACGCTGACGCCGACGACGCCGACGACGCCGACGACGCCGGGGGTATGCCATAAGCTCTTATGCACTTCGTGCCGGCGAGCTAAAAACATAAAAAAAATCCGTAAACATCTTGGAGAATTTCCGCGATTTCGTACCTACGTAGTTTCGTCCTTTTGCAACTTTTTCCAATCGATGTTACCGGAACCCGAATTTCGTGATATTTCAGTTGGGTATTAACTAAATATGCATAATTTATGCACATCGAAGTTCACAAATGGGTATTTTAAGTGAATTTAAAGTTTACTTTACTATTCTTCTAAAATATTGACATAAATCATTAAATGTTGTTTTGCAACATGTATTTTATTTTTTAAAGCAAACTGGAGAAATGGGGCATATGGGATTTGTGAGCAGTGCAGATCCTGATCAGACTGCGGATGCACAGGCTGATCTGGATCTACACTAGACACAAAACCCATAAGCCCATTTCTCCAGCCACAGGCACCATTAATACCTGTAACCCACCTTCTTTCCCTACTACCATATATTTTTCAGCAGTGAAAGACGAGCATGGATTATCCCGGCCCATACTGCCAGTCTCGGAACCTGACTACACAAGACGTTGCATCAAGGACATTCACAAACATAAAAACCTTGTCAAATGGACTGAAGACTTATGCAGAGAAAAAAAAGGCTAAACGAACATGAACTGAAATATGAAAGTGAAGCCGGCCGCAGACTTGTATCCATAACTTGGATACATTTACATTAAGAGTTAATTCTAGTTAGAGTTATTTTTATTATGCCCCCATGTCAGGGGGCATTATGTTTTGCAACTGTCCGTCCGTGTGTCCTTCACCGTTTTGGTTCACCTATTAAAGTTTTTTCTCAGCCACTGTAACACCTACAGTCATCAAATTGATTTCACTGAAATAAAGTGGGATCTCATTGTAATCTGGCGAGATCCCAGTAAAATTTTGAGAAATCCCAATGAGATCTCACTGAAATCTGGCGAGATCCCAGTGGGATTTCACTGAAATAAAGTGGGATCTCACTGTAATCTGACGAGATCCCAGTGAAATTTTGAGAAATCCCAATGAGATCTCAGTGGGATTTCACTGAAATCTGGCGAGATCCCAGTGGGATTTCAACGACATTTTTCAGTGGGATTTTAACAAGATCTCACCAGGATCACAGTGGGATTTTACTGAAATTCCAGTGAGATTTCAGTGAGATCCCAATGGGATTTCAGCCCATTGGGATTTCAATGGGATTTCGTTCACATTTTCACTAGGGGTGTAATTTGATCATGTAAAATGTCATAAGCCCCGTTTCTCCAGTCACAGCCACATATCGAGAATATTAGGTTAGTGAGTATTCATGTTTTAATTTCCTATTTAGTTGTTCAGGCTAGGGAAGGTGAACACATAGGAGTGCATGTTGAAAACATACTCAGGAAATAAAACAGAAATTATACAAAATTTACACCAATGTTATCTTTTGTTACGGAAGATGGACGTATCGACATTTGGACTAACACAGATTACTCCCCCCTCTCCAACGACAGACATATACATGTGTAATTGTGTAATGCACATGACAAGATTGGCTTCATAACTTAAAGGCACCGTGTCTCAGGTGATGGAAGTCCATGGAGTCTGTGTTTTATTCTACTACATAGTATAGTAGAGTTTGGTTCAGAAATAGGCTACAAATCTACAATTCAATTTGTTTTTACTAATCTACCGGTAGTTCATTCCTTTCTATGCATATCTGAGATCAAGTGCCTTTAAAGTACGGTCTGTAAACATAGTTATCTTATATGTAATGGCTCAAAGAACCTTCCAAACCAGGTTTTGTAAACAGGGAGAAATATATCTGGTATGTATGATAATCAACAAATCACCTAATAAACACTTACATTGCACATTGAGTGGTGACATGGACAAGGCACTTTGACAGTCAGCGAAGTGAATATGTACAAAGGTACTTGTACTAGTTGTGTTATCTAAACAAATACTGGACATTGGTCAATCACATAAAAAACAAAGTACAGGTTTGATCGCTTCTTTTCAGATTGCACACATGTTGGGTTTTTTTCATGGCAGTTTGGGAACATGACCCATACCTTTGGAATTGGGAATTTTCACATAATTTAATCAAATTGGTGAAAATATCATTTGTTAGAAAGTGAATTTTATAGTTGATCAATTAACGAATATGCTGAACAAACAAGAAATCATTACACCATGGATGTACCCTTAAAAAAATATTAAACATAACTGAGAAAAAACCCCATATTTATGCAAATTTCCCAGTCCCAGTCATTTGAAATTGACCTTGAGCACAAGGGTCGCATGGATGGGATTGAAAAATATTGATGATAACAAATAAGTACATCATGAATATGAAGTTTCAAGACAATCCTAATTAGAGTAACAGCGATAGTATGTAGACAAAAACTTGGACAAACAGACGGAAAGACAGATGGGGTGGCGAGTGTATATACATGAAAAGGTTTTGTTTTAGCAACCATTGTAGCCGCTGATATGGCCATTGTCGTTCATCGATGAGTCATAGTCATATCCTGCTTATAGAATAAGTGTGACTGTGAGCAATGGAGCTGCTGACATTTGTGACCAGTCTAGCTCCAGATCTGTTAGTATATGCCTGCAACCTGATGACAAACTATACTGTTTGGCAGAAATAAGACAGGTGTTGCACTGAATGAATGGCGAACAATGCAGACCCTGATCAGACTGCGCAGGCTGACCTGGGCCTACACTGGTCGCAAATGGCATAAGTCACATTCTCCAGTCACAGCTCAGTATCAACAAATAGAACTTCGTGATTTAAGACGGGCCCAGCAGCCAGACTGTCCACTACTGTCTGTTTCACGAACGCTGCCCAAATTTTACGGCTATACATGTATAAACAATGTAAAAACAATTTATTTTTTTTATAATATTAAATTAAAGCAAAATTTAAGAATGAGCCTTCTTTTTATTTTTTTTCGTGAAATTTTGCCAAATATTGATTTTATTGCGAAAAAAACAATTTCCCCATGTTAAATCCCGATAAATATTTAGAATTTCAGAAATACTGGACCAATTTTCAAAATTTAACTTTCGTTTTATTAGATCATTTTCAAGCTATCCAGCCAGATTTCGGAGTCAATTTAAAAACATACTCGATGACATTAAAACCGCAACTAGTGATATAACTGGCCAGTTGATAAACAAGGCGATCGCCGGGGAGTGTTTCAGCAGCTACCAATAGGTCATGGTTACTCAAATGACCCTGGGTGGTTAGCTATCAATGTGAAGAATGGTTAGGGATCATGTGTAAGCAAACTGCTAATGAAGTTTGGCGAAGACCCGACTAACGTATGAGGATATATGCAAAATTTGGACATACGTCCAAGTTTTGATGGAAATGACCTACATTTCATTGAAAGTAGTTTAAGGTCACCTGAATGATGCAGGGTGGTTAGGTATCAATGTAAGGAGGCTATTCAGGAAGTTTGGCGAAGACCCGACTAACGTATGATGAGATATGTGAAATGAAGACGTACATCCAAAGTTTTGATTTTATTTGTTTTATTGGTGTTTAAGAGCCTATCAACAGCTAAGGTCATTTAAAGCCGGGCCAACAGGTTCGATCCCGTATTTAACCTTCTGCATCGGGGGAAAAATCCCAAATTCAGAACGGAATATTTACACCAGATGACCGTGGCCCGCATGTCGAGCCCGCCAAGGCATATGATGGTGTCCGAGTGTATTTATTTGAAGTTTGAATTAAGGTTTGTGGAGATATAAGGTATGTAAAAGCTTTAACGCAAATTGTAAAGTCATTTGACCTTGATCTTAAGCATGTGGGTCGCATGGGTGGGCTATAGAATGAAAATATGGATGATAATAAAGAATTATTTGAAGTTTGAAGTAAATCAGAGTAAGTGTTGTGGAGATATAAGGTATGTAAAAACTTTAACAGAAATTTCAAAGTCATTTGACCTTGACCTTGGGCATGTGGACCACATGGGCAGGCTATAGAATGAAAATATGGATGATGAATAAGAAGTATTGGATGTTGGAAATAAATCAGAGTAAGTGTTGTGGAGATATAAGGTATGTAAAAACTTTAACACAAACACTTTAACATGTGGACCACATGGGCAGGTTATGGAATGAAAATATGGACGATGAAAAGTATTGGAAGTTGGAAGAAGATTGGAGTCACCATTGTGGAGATATAAGATATGTAAAAACTTTAACGCAGGTTTTATAATAACGCAAACTTCTAAGTCATTTGGCCTTGACCTTGGAGCACAGGGGCCGCATGAGTGGGACACAGAATTAATATATGGATGATGACCAGTAAGCATACAAAGTTTCAAGCAAATCTGACAAACGGTTACAGAGATAGTAGGTACATGTATGTGAAAACTTTAACGCAAATTTTGACAGAAACTTTAACGCAAACTTCTAAGTCTGACATCGGGGCACAGGGGCCGCATGAGTGGAATATATGGATGATGACCAATAAGCATACAACGTTTCAAGCAAATCCGACTTACGGTTACAGAGATAGTAGGTATTTGAAAACTTGAACTCAAATTTTGACAAAAATTAAACGCAAACTTCTAAAAGTCATTTGACCTTGACCTTGGGCACAGGGACCGCATGAGTGGGATACAGCATGAATAAATGGATGATGACTAATAAGCATATGAAGTTTCAAGTCAATGTGACTTAGGGCTGCAGAGATATAAGGTATTTAAAAAATTTAACGCAGATTTCGGACGGACGGACGGACGTTCCTACAAATGGATACTTATGTGACTAACCCTAACCTTTTCCTTTATTCATCCCTATTGTTCTGTAGCCACATAAACCCATTTTTAGCCACATAAAATCACGGAACAATAGAATATTACATAACCTATTGTTCTCCTAGCCACATATGTATCCATTTGTAATCTCGGACGGACGCATGGACGCACGGACACCCGGACGTCATTGTGATCAATATGTCTTGCTTTCCGCAAGCGGGCTCAACAAAAAATATAATCAGCCCTGAAATTAGAATAACCTGACCTGGCGTCAGGTCCATACCACACATGAATGTAAGGAAGCTAATGATAAAGTTTGGTAATGATCCGAATGGATCAAGAGATATGTGATATTTGGACTTATGTCCAAAATTCACGACGATGGCGACAACGGAATTGTGAACACTACGTATCACTTTCCACTATTGTGGGTGAGACAAAAAACATAGTTTGTGACTGGAAAAGTTTATGGCATTTGTAGCCAATACAGCACAACCTGTGACTGGAGCTAATGGGGTTGGTGGCATTTCTGGTCAGTCCAGAACCAACTAGATTGGTCAGTAAGCGAGGCTTACGGAATACCCCCCGCGTGGGCCCAGGTACCCCTAAATATGTAAAAAAATTTAAGTGTGGGCTTGTGACCTTGACATGGGGCTTAGCGGGGGCGGAACGAACGTGAATGTGAAGCAGATCCAAGCAAGGAAATACAAGTTATAACCGATTTCTCTGATGTTAAGTTTTGTAAAGAGACTAAGTATGTGATCTTGACCTTGGGATCAGCGGGGATATGTCACAGCATGATAATAGAGCCTTACAGGAATGCATGCATGAAATATTAAGAATCTTAGATGAAGTTATAACATATTTCTCTGATGTTAAGTTTTCTAAAGAGACCATGTATTTGACCTTGACCTTGGGATCAGCGGGGGTTGGACGTTCGTGGATTTGGCACAGCAATTTGTTAGGGTAGGGGCATGGTTTGCATGGTAGTAGAGCCTTACAGGAATGCATGTGTTAAATATTATTAAGCATTTTAGATGAAGGAAATAGAAGTTATAACAATATTTCTCTGATGTTAAGTTTTGTAGAGACTTTGACCTTGACCTTGGGATCAGCGGGGGTTGGACGGTTGTGGATTTGGCACAGCATGGTACATGTAGTAGAGCCTTACAGGAATACATGTGTGAAATATTAAGCATTTTTGATGAAGGAAATAGAAGTTATAACAATACTTATCTGATGTTAAGTTTACGGACGCACGGACGGACAACCTGACTCCAGTATACCCCCAACAACTCGTTGCGGGGGGTATTATTATGTGACTATCACTGGATAAACAGGGCTTAGGAAACTTGTGCTCAGTCCAGCACCTGATCCAGAGCTCCAGATAAGGTGCGTATTGGCATAGCTTACTCATTTATTTTAGCAGAATACGCATTGATATCAAAAGTGGGAGTACCAAATACATGTACACAGCAATGTGAAAATACGCATTGATTTTCAAATTGAGTAGTGGAAATACTGTAATAAAGTTAAACATTTACTTAGTTGAGCTTGCTTTTTGCAACTCAAATAAGTGAATTTTTAAATTAGTATTAATTTTTATCATTTATTCCCTATTTATTAAGGAAGAAAATCAACAATACATTTGTAAAAGTAAAATACGCATTGAATTTGAAATATGAGGGTATAATACTCTTTAGACACAAAACTTATCTGAAGCACTGCTGATCTATGACTGTGACAGAATAAATAAGGCATGTGCCATTTGTGGTGAATCTTGCACTTCATTCAGACACAACATGTGGTTCTGCCTACCGAGAATATAGATCACAACTAAATTTGTTAATGCCAGTCAGTATATCTGAAACAACTGTCAACACTTTCAAAACTGAATCACTGGTAAAAGGGAGAACTGCGACACATATAAATAGTATATAATGTGGCCATGCCTCGGGTGAATATAGAGGCAAACCAGCATTATCACACTGTATTCACTGTTGAACACATATAATACCCAACTAGTCAGTGTCATTTGATATCAAGTTTATCTTGTGAGGTGAATAAATGCAAGTCCTTCCAGTATGTTCATTGCCATTTTCACACACTTGGCATGAAGTCTGGGTTTCAGAACACAGGCTTAATAACTAGTTTGAGCAATTAACCCTTTCAACACCACAGACCTGTATTGTGGTATTGGCAAAATGTGTAGATCCAAATGACTGACAGGCGTCTCATCAGGATCTGCACTTTTTGCAAGTAATTTTTATATTTTTAAGAAAAAAAAACACCCCCTTTTCATAAATGGATTAGTCTGAAAATCATTTTGTGACGATTGAATTGGTTGCAAAATTAACATCAAAATCCATTCCAGAGTTAAGCTGACTATTATCTCAAGGTGTGATTTGTTGGACAATATTGGCAGTTGTCAGTGACAATCTGATATATTACTGATACAGGTATGGTATGCTGAATATTGGATGAAAAGTTCCAGTAAAATGTGTCGAGGAAATTACTTCTCATTTCATGCCAAATCTCCTGATTTCAGAGCTATAGTTGTGTACATCTCCTGTGAGCTTTCATTTATGACACACATGTTCAAAGCCTAATCTGATGAACTCAATATCAAAAGACAATAGCATGGTATACTATTTATCAGGTAACGTGTTATGATAAGATACACATGTACGCATGCATAACATCATTTTTGTTGATAGAAACACATACTTGACATGACGTCATTTGGTAATGTCACGTCACGTCATTTAACCAATGAACCATCAGCAAACAATATTTTTGAATACAGATTAACCCTAATACACCACATCAGCATCAACACCAGCCTGATACAGCATTTTGTCATCAGTCAGCTTGTATCTGATCAAGTGAAACAGATACCTGATAAAATGTGCCAGCTAATCTCCCGAGGTGACAACAACCATCTACACTAATGTACGCGCTAATCTTGCCAATACTTCTCAAATCTTTTCTTTCAAAATGCTTGAATATTGTGCTTGAAATCAAGCAGCTTGATTGGCTCAGCCTGATCTGTGATACAGCTCAGGCTCAGCCAATCAATCTGCTTGATTTCAAGTTGGTATTGGCAGCAGATGTTGCGAGACGTTGACATGTAGGCAAGATTACCGCAGGCGGTAGTGCATGCCCAGTAGCCGTAAGCAGTTGGATGTCGGGACAGGTCAAACAGAAACAAGCACTATACCATTGAACTGGACTCCCCAAGTCTGTCTGCCACCTGAAAATATAACGAAGATAATGATTGCATAAACTGGATGCCCACAGTGTATTAACGCCCACAGTGTCGTAAGTCACAAAATAAGTCTGTTGAAGATGAGCCAGACAGTGAAGATGCAGATATATGACGCTGTCACTAATGCAAGAAACCTTAAAGGTACATGCCCACTCAGTAGGCATAAAATGTTCTTTGTAGAAATTACATAAGTGTATAATTGTGTCACTATTCTTCCACCAGTTCTAAAAATTACGAATGCCCGCTATACCGGTATAATCATTTAGTAATATTTATTTTACTGACAGTGACGAGCTGCAGTATCAGGCTATTTTCATATGTAAATGAGGCATGGTATTTTTTAATTATTTATACTAATTAAATGCGTCACTTGAAAAAATAATATTTTCGACAGATTATAAAGTATGATCATTGCACATCAAAAAATAAATACAGAGAACAAATAGTACTGTCCGTTAACATTTTAAGAAAACATGGTTATCGCCCCTGATATCAGTGTGGAAATTTGCATCTGATATAAAATGTATAATAATGCTAATCACTATGTGGCGTAATTGTGACTGAATGTTTAGTTTGCCAGAAAATGTCTCAGATGATGTCTCTGATAAAAAGAACAGTTTGTGCCTACTGAGCGGGCATGTACCTTTAATGTGAATTTGAAAATCTATAGCATTATTTCTTCCTTTGTTGTGATAAACAGGTATGCTAATTTAGGTAGAGATGTGTGTAATGTAGAAATTATATAGAATTGCATGCAAAAATGTAGAAACAAGAATTCCGCCACAGAAGCGGTGTCGCGCATCCCGAAACATTTTACCATAACATGATCATGGGCATGCACATGTGCTATGTGTAATGTAGTAATGTGGGAAGTAAGCATTACAAAAACCGTCAGAGAAGTGCATGCTCAAAACTCGAAAAAGGTCAAGGTTCAAGAAACTTTTTGACATGTCTTTCAACAACCATGTGAAGGTAAAACATGTCAAGGTCATGTTAATGGCGGCATGGATGTGTTCCAAATACTTACGTGTATCAAGTGTCCAAATATTGAAGTGATCCATCAACAAGGTGTGGGAATTATTGTTTCCGAATGGCATGACGTCACGTTTTTTAGATGTGTTTACAGTAGATTTCATTTAATATCTTTCTAATGGAATGACGTATTTTTATGAAATATACCGCAACAAATGTGGTACACGTTGCCATTTATTGTATAGGTGGCTTTAATCTCATAATTATGTCGTTTTTATGAAGAATCGGTTATCATAAAATAAAATAACAAGAATTCGGCGGAATCAAATGTCTCGCCTTGTCCCGCCGCCTTGACCTCGAGCCTGGGCCAGAAAGCAATTTTCACTGGCCCGAACATATTATACAATTATTGACTAGTGAGCCATAGAATATCAGATTATATTCTATGGCTCACTAGTCAATAATTGTTTTAGTATATGATAATAGTCGGTATATAGCACTTACAACCTTAAGCTATTGGACAAAAATTGAAAAAGAATTTGAAAAAAAAAAAAACCGAGGCAAAGCCACAAAGGCATTTTCCAAGCATAGACACTTGGATAACATAATTATACCCACTTTTTGTAGACTAGATGACCGTGGCCTGCATGTCGCGCCTTGGGGCGAGGCATGGACACTACAACAAGTGGGCCATGATGGCCCTAATTCGCTCACCTGACTCCATGAACACCAGGAGAACGTGACATTGAGTTCATGTGCTTTAACAAAAATTGTGCTACTTTTAGATGGTGGTCATCTTGGATTAAGCAATGACTCTCATTTTACCAAATCTGAAAATGCTTCACCCAAGGATCTTAACTTACTATGAAGTTTGGCCAGCATCGGCCATGTGGTTCCTGAGAAAAAGACGTTCAAAATCTCGAATAAATGGACCTTTTGGCGGCATAATCATCCGATTCTGACAAATATTGCATCAGAGCAATCGCCTCATCAATACCTTCAATTTGATATGACATTAGCATATTCGGTAAAAAATTAAATTTGACCCCACGGGCAACGCCCATTTTTGACCCTGTGGTCACCATTTTCACAAATTTGAAAGAGCATTGTATATCAATCAACGGTTCATGAGAACGGTTCATGAGAAGAAGATTTAAGAATTTGTGCTATTTTTAGACGGCGGCCATCTTGGATTAGCGACGACCTCCATTTTAACAGATCTGAAAAGGCTTCACCCATGGACCATAACTTTTAAGTTTGGCCACCATGGGCCAAGCGGTTCATATGAAGAAGAATTTTGAAATCTCTAATAAAAGAACAACCTTTTGACCTTTCGGCGGCCATCTTGGATGACATAACCATCCAATTTCGACAAAAAATGCACCAGAGTGATCGCCTCATTGATACCTTCGATTTGATATATAACATGACCATATTCGGTCAAAAACAAAAATAAAATTTGACTCCACGGGCCACGCCCATTTTTGACCCCGGGGTAACCATTTTAACAACTTTGAAAGAGCATTGTACATCGATCATTCCTACCAAGTTTCGTCGAAATCCAGCTAGCGGTTCATGAGAAGAAGATTTTTTAAGAATTTATGCTATTTTTAGACGGCGGCCATTTTGGATTAGCGATTACCTCCATTTTAACAAATCTGAAAAGGCTTCACCTATGGATCATAACTTTTAAGTTTGGCTACCATGGGCCAAGCGGTTCATGTGAAGAAGAATTTTGAAATCTCTAATAAAAGAACATCCTTTTGACCTGTCGGCGGCCATCTTGGATGACCTAACCATCCGATTTCGACAAAAATTGCACCAGAGTGATCGCCTCGTTGATACCTTCAATTTGATATATGACATGACCATATTCGGTCAAAAATATAATTTGACCCCAATTTCACCCAACGGGCCACGCCCATTTTTTACCCCGGGGTCACCATTTTAACAAATTTCAAAGAGCATTGTACATCGATCATTCCTACCAAGTTTCGTCGAAATCCAGCCAGCGGTTCATGAGAAGAAGATTTTTTAAGAATTTATGCTATTTTTAGACGGCGTCCATCTTGGATTAGCGATGACCTCCATTTTAACAAATCTGAAAAGGCTTCACCCATGGACCATAACTTTTAAGTTTGGCTACCATGTACCATGGGCCAAGCGGTTCATGTGAAGAAGAATTTTGAAATCTCTGATAAAAGAACAACCTTTTGACCTTTCGGCGGCCATCTTGGATGACATGAACATCCGATTTCGACGAAAAACGCACCAGAGTGATCGCCTCGTTGATACCTTCGATTTGATATATGACATGACCATATTCGGTCAAAAATAAAATTTGACCCCAATTTGACCCCACGGGCCACGCCCATTTTTGACCCCGGGGTCACCATTTTAACAACTTTGAAAGAGCATTGTACATCGATAAAGAGCATTGTACATCGATCAGTCCTACCAGGTTTTGTCGAAATCCGGTTGGTGGTTCTTGAGAAGAAGATTTTTGTAGAATTTGTGCTATTTTTCGACGGCGGCCATCTTGGATTACATAATGACGTCATTTTAACAATTTTGTAATCCCCCTACCTAAGGACCATGACCATGAAGTTTCGTGACTATAGGCCCAATGGTTACCGAGGAGAAGACGTTTGAAAATGTTCACGGACGACGGACGACGGACGACGGACGACAGACACATTGCGGTAACAATAGCTCACAGGAGTCATTTTCAAAAAATGTCAGTTTTTTGGATGGTAAAATTCAACAGACAAAGGTATGTCTAAGCTATGATTTTATTGTTTAGTCAAACAAATGTGATATTAAAGAATAGGAAAACATCCGAATGCACGCTTAAACTAGTTATATTATGGCTCAAATTGATGATGACCTGGCACCGTATAGTCTTAAATGTCACTGGTGTTACCGTTACTAAAAGTTGTGCCAGACAATATATATTTAGCCTGGATAAAAGAGTGGTCATTATAATGCAAGATGTAGACCAGTAGCCTAACATTTCGGAAGAATTTTGGATCAAATGTGACATATAAGTATATCAATGAAATCCGAATGTCAGTATTCGCCAACACTTGCAAATGCTCTGTATATTAATACTCCAACATCAAATATAAGCATTGCCCATATACTGTTAATCATAAATAATCAGAACTGTGACTATATCTGAAGAGTTTAGTGATGTAATTGGCTTTAGAAAATACTATGCAATTAGGAAAATATCGATTTTCACCTGTGGTAACAACAGTGACACCAAGGTAACACTAGTGACAACAAGTAACACCAGTGACACATGCTTTTCATTTTTTGTCACACACATGATTAAGTACGTATTACTAAACAGAGATACTATAGTCAATAGTATTCATTATATTTAGCATCAATAACTTCAGTTAAAATGTAATGGAAACTCCTATTTGATCATTTGGTAACATCATTGACAATATGGTAACATCAATGACATTTGAGCCATAGATAAACTATTAAATGTCTTCAAACACAAACATTGGTTATAATTAGTGCTAGCAAAATTGTAAGCATATATTATTAAGGCAATGTCTCATATATTGGTCTGGAATCTGTTTTCTATCAAGATAATTATCAAACAGTAGCTGTCTACACTTCATTGTTGTTATACAAATACCGCGTGCATAATGCCTTTGAAACATGAATGCCTTTGAAATTCACAATCTCTAATATTTGTCCATTTAAACCACACACAAGCACGTGGAAGATGTGGAAAAACAATATAGTGATTTTACACCATAACATCACTTTACTAGCATTAGTTTATACTGAATAAGTAATATTTACTTTTTTATCTAATTGCATTGGAATACATTGGTACCATTTCTCTATGAACATAAACTTTAACCCCCCCACCCCCCACCCAGTGGATTTTACTTCACTGACCGTTCCCAGGCGGTAGCCTTGCTATCTTGTCTTCTTGTGACGTGTTTGTGTTTCTTCATTTCTACTAATAGGACCGTTGTTTTCGTAGCGATTCATTTTTGAGGGATCTGTTTTGTGGTGCATCTGTTGCATTTTGTGTTATTTTCTCTCCTTTTTTTTCTAGTTATTGCAGTGTTCTACACGACCACTTATAAGGTGGTGGCCCGCCACCTTATTCCGAGACACCCCCACCTTATAATTGTCAAACTAAAATGTTAATGTGCATAAATTAAATAGCAATTATCTTCCAAATCAACTTCTGGCATTGAATTCATCAACATATGTTCAATAAGATCACTTTTAAACATTTGTTTCTGTATTCCCCCTATTATTAAAGAATTTTCATTGGAGTCATTTTGCGTGTTAATTTTAGATATTTTCTAAATGCACACACCTTATAATTTCGGGTGGTGGAGAACACTGTATTGTTTTTCTTGAGTGCAGTTTTTGCCATGTTGAAGGCTCTGTGACCACCGCTGTACCCGTGCCGTAGTTTTCTATGGTTGTATTGTTACTGTTATGTTAGTCCTGCTCAATTCCCCCCTTAGGATTTATTCCTCTATTTTATGGAAAACATAGAAATGATCAATCCTTAAATGGATACATACAGTATGTAAGCAATAAAATATTTGATATCTGGAATAAGATGTAATAAGTTGATACCTAACCCTGTCACACAGGGGCAAGAGCTAAGTGACTCTGGTGTGGTGAGATGGACCTGCAACATTTATTGAGTTCTGATTTCGGAAGTTGTTCTCGTTATGGACAGGTTGAATGCATGATAGTCCATCCTGTTGGCCCAGCCTTACATGACCCTGGTTGTTGATAGGCTGTTAAACACCAATGCTCAATCTACTAACCGCCAGTATCATGATTCCCGACAATATCTCCTACATTGTCAGTTCCACTCACATCCACTTCCTTACTAACAACCACGGTTTAAACGTCCTCACCAACTCTCTTACATCGTGATGGTGACCTACATCCACATCCTTACTAACGGCCACATTCTCAAGTTCCTCGCCAATCTATTGTACATTGTCAGCTTCACCAACATCCACATCCTTAATAAAAACCACAGTCTTATGTTCTCCTCCAATCTCTCCTACATCGTCAGTTCCACTTACATGTATATCCACATCCTTACTAACGACCACAGTATAAACGTCTTCAGCAATCCATCCTACATTGTCATGTCGACTTACATCCACATTCTCACTAGCAGCCAGTCTCAACTTCCCCGCAATATCTGCTAAATCGTCAGTTCCACTTACATCCACTTCCTCACTGACAACCACAGTCTCAACGTCCTCAACAATCCATCATACATCGACAATTCGACGTACATCCACACCCTTACTAACAGCCAGTCTCAATTTCCCTGCCAATCTCTCCGACATTGTCAATTCCACATACATCCACTTTCTTACTGACAGCCATAGTCCGAACTTCCCGACCAATCTCTCATACATTGTCAGTTCTACCTACATCTACCTCCATACCAACAGCCAACGTCTCAACGTCCCCACTTATTTCAATATAGTCAGTTCCTACACACACATCTGTGCTACCAGGCACAATCCCTAATTCCACACCAATCCCGCCAACATCATCAGTTCCATCGGAATCCATGCAATAATAACAACCATAGTCTCAATATCACCACCGATTGGAACGGCATCTTCTCCACATATATTCATCTAACTCACGGCCATCATCTCCACCTATCCATCCTGTCAGCATCAGTTATACTTGTATCCACACCAGTACTAACTGCCACAGTACCAATCTTCTCCACCCATCAAAACATGACCAATTTCCTTAACTCGTATATAATTGATCATACTCCGGTCCAAAACAGGTTTGATTATTATAGCAATCTAAGAAGTGTTACATGTACCATTTTAGTCACTGGTGTTATCGAAATTTCTGAACGTATGTTTACCAACACATTACTTTATTATATCATACTTTTATGATTCCATATATCATTGATTTTCATTCATTCAATCATTTATATATTTAAACTTGTACACATCAGGAATATTGTCATAATAAATGCATAGGGATGCATCATTTGTCACTGGTGTTACATTTTCTTGTCGCTGGTGTTAACATATTGAAGCAACCATAATTTCCTTACGATATTACGCATCTGATGTCACTGTATTGTTACTATTCCTTTATTGCATATTTTAGCAAAGCGCTAAATGATCTAACATATACATGGAGACACTGGATGACCAAAACTATAATACGTGTCACTGGTGTCACTTGTTATGTCACTGTAGTTACAGCTATGACCAAAACCAAATTTCCTAACATGTTTATTGGATAATCAAGCAACTTGAGAGGCAATAATGTCACGCTATTTTATTCTTTATTATGTCAACATTTGGATGTGTCGTGTAAGCAACAGCATTCAGTGTAACATATTATGTTACTATTTATACAGTTATCGTCACTGGTGTTAGCATTTTCGTCACTGGAGTTACCACCGTTGCAAAAAAAGTATTTCCCGCAACCAGTAGTGCACTGTGTAGTACATATATGTAGTCGGTGGTGACATTATTTGATGCAGAATTACGTCATCAAAATGATGTATATCAAAGGTATGCACGCTGGCTTTAATGTCTGGAGTTTTTCACTTGTGTCACTGATGTTACTATGCCGTCAATGTGTTACTATTCTCATCACTGGTGTTACCGATGTGACAAAACGACTGCAATTTCGATAAAATATGTATCACTTGTGTTCTATATGTTACTACAACCTAGAAATATAACAATATATAACTATCAACCATAATTACTTGGACCTTAACATGTTTTTTTCTACAGTTTTGTCATTGGTGTTACTATTGCTGTCACTGGTGTTACTTTTTGCATGGTAACACCAGTGACAGTAACACCAATGACAAAAACATCATTATCAAACGATAGTTTGCATACTTGTCAGCGTTTGGTAAATTGTTAAGTGTGTCACCTCAGTTGGTCTCTTACTGGAAATTACCACACTGTTTGTTATTTCAAGGATGCGAATGGGTCATGTAAATTATGGGCAACATCAGTGACAGGTTAAAAATATACTGGGCTACATGGAAATGCTCTAACGTCAAAAAAATTGTCAACAATAATGATACCGGGTATCACATGGCTACATTCTGTAAACATAAAGTAGAGTTACTGACACGCTCTTTGCACACTTCCTGTCTGCAAAGGTAGGTAACTATTTCCTCCAATTTATGTCTGGGTAACACCAGTGACCAAAAAGCTGGGGACAGGTATATTTACCCCAATATATTTTAATTCTGTAGATATTAAGACGAATAAATACTTGCATTTTGACGAGTGAGTGCTGTTCTTGAAAAACAGACATTGACATGCAACTATAAGTGTGTATAAATGAGAAAAAAATTACCATAATCGGGCCGAACATCAGCTGGGGACAGGCCGTTTTAGGCACCCCGACACTACATAATCGGGAATATTTTTAAAATCGTTACATCTAACGCTGTACTTGGACTCTGAAAAGTGAATAGATGGGCTGTTCTATAGTTTAAACAACAAACGATATGTATGTTTAAAATATTGAAGAGCCACCATTGCCACAAAGTGTCAGGACAGGAAAACCGACAATTTTTGAAAATGACCCATATGAGCTTCGCTCAGGTGAGCTAAAAAGAGATATAGTAGATGGAAAAACATTAACCGGACACACGGATGTACGTACGTACGGACGGACAGACGGACGTTCTTACAGTACTATACTTATGTGGCTTATCACATGTTAAATATTAGCCACATAAAACGATTTTTAGCCACATAAAAGGATTTTTTAGGTGGCTAATTGTAACCAACCCTATCCTTTACTAAGTCCATAACCCTGTGTGGCTAGCCACATAAGTACCCTAATGTGTGCCCGGACGGACGGACGGACGGACGGACGGACGTTCTTACAGTACTATACTTATGTGGCTTATTGTCGCGTGACACGTGTATTCTTGTACATTCTGGAATCCGTATAATTGTATATTTGTGATGTGTGGTACTGTGTTGTATTGTTGTGCGTATTATTGATTTCACATCCCTGTGATTCCACATACCTGTGGTTTCACACACCTGTGATTTTTACACACCTGTGATTTAGCATGTACATTTGCCATGTACAATGTGCGTGTAATAAGGGGGCTTATGTTGTATTGGTGGAGATACGTTTATGTGTGTCCTATTTGCGGATTTAAATATACGTCTATTTTATGAGCAATGTTTTACTGATGTCACGCCATATTTGCCACAGACTATGCATGTGTGTGGTAGAGAACTCGTTGACTGCGTGTGCTGGTTTCGCTAGGGAGAAGACCTTTTAGTATTACGGATGTCCACTGTCCGTGCCATCCGAGTTTGTCCGCGTGTCAGTGTTTCACCATATAAGGGACCTTCTGTAGGTGAAGCCAGTATATAGCGCAGACCATACCATGGTCTGCCCTGTTATGTATGCTACTGGTTAGTGTTTCATCATAGCCTGGTACTGGCCAACACGGATATATCAGATCCCATAATGGTGATGTTTTGTGTCGTGATATTTCCGTAAATGACCACGATATTTGAGTTTAGTATGTGCTACACTCTCATTTGAGTGTATAGCCGTAGGACCGTTATGGAGGGGTTTGGCGAGGCCAAGAAGCGACCTTGGCATTGTCGAGACCAGTCGAGTAGATTTCGGATTATGAGATCTGGGTCTATAGTGTGCAGATTTATGGTAGTGTGGGGTATACCATGTTGGATGGTATTTATTCCACGAGGGCTGTACACTGGTTTGGGTTGAATTTTAAGGCGTGGGAACATAAATATTTAGCCAAGAAATATAACCACGGGTGACATGGCAAAAGCCATGGTTTTGTATGTATTTATGTGAGATGTCGTACGAGGGGTAGGCATATTCATTATTCCGTGCATGGTTTCACTGGTGCGTATATAAGCGATGTCTCGCTATGTGTTGGCGGGACACATATGTTCTGGTTACAGAAGACTAGTACTGTATTCACCAGTGACACGGAGGATTTTGGTATGTACCTACAACATTTTTATTTCAGCTGTGATTTGCCGTTGTTCGATTCCCGTTTTAGTCCGTTGTGCATTCTGTCTGTCTGTCTGTGCGTATTCGTCCAGTAATTGGAGATTCATTTCATTTTTGTAGCCTCTTGAGAACGCTCCAGCGAGCCACATTGGACGTTTTGGTCCACTCGTTTGAGGGCAGACCCCAGTCAGTGCAGAGTATCGGGTCGTCCGAGTGTCCGTACGTCTGTCTGGCGCAGTGTGTGTAGCAGCTCCGGGTACAGGCCTGTATAGAGCAGTGTGTGATAGCTACCTCGCGTTCAGCAGACAGTCACAGCCATAGTTTAGTGAAGTGAAACGCCATACACACATATCATATCATTATACTACCACCGAGTTGAATGTCACCTAAGTGAAACTTTTCCCGGCGTCTTAGCCAACGTGATAATCGCCATTTTGTATTATATCGGAACATTACATCCGGTCTACCACTTCCGGTATTACAACCCATTGATTCACCATGGATACTTTACATCCGGTCTACCACATCCGGGTTGCTACAGTCGAGTGATACCATAGGAACTTTACATCTGGTCCACCATTTTTCCGGAGATAATACTACCTGTGGAACTTTACTTCCGGGAACCAGCTTCCGGAACATTATCGTTATTGACTATCATGTGATGTAACCACATCCGGCTTTGACATTGACATTCATACTTTGGAAATATATTGCATAGGCAATACATATGTATACTTTGATAGTGTATGGTAATACTCCTATCATGGCATATCATGGCTAAAGGATTGTAGTAAGACTACATATATTGTTTATGGATTAATCCACTTGAAGTTGGATTATAGCCATATTGTTGACTAGACCTCATATTGCGGGTGAGGCAGACCTTGGGACCTTGATACTCAGAGGTTACACTATCTATTGAGATACGCCAGCACTGGGGTAGCTCAGATGATTGTCATTTGTCCTCCAATGTTCGTTATGCCATGTTATACTTGTATGTTATTTCACTTTGATTAGCGATCATCAAAGTACTTGTGCATTCATACTATTGTCCACTACGGGACCATTGAGATACCACATACCAAGTTTATTCGTCTATAGCTTTTAAGTTGCGTTAAAGTATAACAGTCGATTGGCTTACAACCTTGTAGTAATTGAATAGTATCATGCACAGCACAGTGATGTTCGCATATCAATGTATCATGTATTCCTGTGTGTTCCCCATGTAATATAGTGTACATTATAAGTGATTAAGTGACTACGTGTACTTATTACTACTGGCTGGATCCCTTACACTTCAACTGCATTGTTACCACTTTTCGTTCTGTCAGATCAAGCTATATTGGCCATACGTCATAACAATGAAGTATACTTGGTTCATATATAATTGGGGGAGACAATTTGTCTCGATCATTCCTGACCTTGGTAATGACCTTGACAATGGTGTCAGAAGTGGGGTTTTGTTTCCTCTTTTTATAATCAGTTTCTTCAAAGCAGTTGAAGTAAGGAGGCTAGAATAGCTGTACCCCTAGTGTCGTCAAAATTCAATCTTGTATTTGTTTGCCTTGGGAGTTAATGTAAGATGCCCTCCAACACTTAGGCACTAATACATCACCACATACATGATCTGACTACCTAGGTACAGAAGTATAGAGTTGAGACGATCTTGTGAGATAGTCGATGTAAGGGTCATTGTAATTTTTGATTTGTCAACAGTACCTCCCTGTGATGATGGCACAGCGGGTGTTCTAGGTTATCACTAGACACTTCTATATCTGAGGCGAGATTACTACCACTATTATATTGTGTATGAACAATACTATATCCTGCCAGGTGTCTATAACCAGTCCCCAATATTTGTGTCCAGTACCATAGTGGGGGAATTGTAAATATACCATTACATTAGACTATACATATACCGGATTGACTTACCCGAATTGAGAAACGTATACCGTCGTTAGGAGTAGAGACCGGATTGATTTACCTTAACCTTGTAGACGTGAAGCAAGATACTCGCACAAATCACCAAGTGATTTGAGTGCTAGAGACCTTGTGTACCGTCGGGTAAAGCGTGTAAATCGATAATCCGGAGTTGAGTTGAGAGTGAGAATGTCGTCCATTAAGGAGCTAATGGACATAGGCAAAAGCTTAGGGCTAGCAGATTCAGAGTTAAGTGCCTTTGTAAAGGAAAAGCAGGAGAGAGAAAGACAGGAAAGACTAGAGGCTAGACAGGCTGAGAAAGATAGGTTAGATGCTGCGCAGTTAGCTAAGGAGGTTGAGCTACAGGCTGAGAAGGATAGGTTAGATGCTGAGCAGTTAGCTAAAGAGGTTGAGCGACAGATGGGGAAAGATAGATTAGATGCCAATGAAGCACAGTTAGCTCTAGAATTTAAATTGCGAGAATTAGACACTAAGCACCAGGTAGAAATGGCAAAAGTAGAAAGGGGTGGAATAGTAGATGAAGATAGACATGATAGGGACAATGGCAGAGCAGTCGGTCCGAAGCTGCCACATTTTGATCAGAATAATGCACACTGGATAGCTACTTAGCTAGATTTGAGAGGTACGCAGCAATTCAAAGGTGGGGGAGAGATAAGTGGTCACTACACTTGAGTGCGTTATTGAAGGGCAAGGCATTAGATGTATATTCTAGACTACCTATTGATGATGCTCTTGACTATGATAAGTTGAAATCCGCATTGTTGAAATGTTTTGATCTAACGGAAGATGGGTTCAGACGCATGTTCAAAAACACCAAACCTGATCACAGTGAATCATTTGTGCAATATGTCAGTCGGTCAAAGAACTATTTAGATAGATGAGGTTTGAGTTAGGTAAGGTGAATAGAACATATGAAGGAGTACTAGACTACATGATCAGAGATCAGATGTTAAGTATATGCAGTCGTGAGCTCTACTTATTTCTCAAAGGAAAACATTTGACTCGATAGATCAGATGGCGGTTCAGGCAGATTACTTTGCAGAAGCTAGAGGAGGTAGCAAGTATGTAGTTCAGAGGAACAGTACTAGCAACAGAACTGAGTACAGGTCAGTAGATCACCAGAGGCGCAAGGTAAGTAGTGCGGATAATCGATCCAGAGATAGGAGTCGAGATAGGGACAGATATCAGAATAGAGACCACAATAGAAGCCCAAGTAGGGGTAGTTATGATAGAAGCCCGAGTAGAGGCAGTTATGACAGAAGTACCAGAAGGAACGGCTACGATAGACATCGCGGGACATGTTACCATTGTGGCAAAGAAGGTCACATGTCCTACGATTGTCCTAAGCGTGACCGGTCCTCAGCTTACAAAGCAGCAGCAGTCGAGGAAGAGAAACATGTAAGTTTTGCAGATAAAGAACAGAGAGGTCGGTACAGAGGTAGAAATAGAGGTAGAAGTGGAAGGCACACTAGAGGCAGAGGTAGAGGTAGATGGCAAAACACGGAACAACCAGGGGAAAACCAAGGAAAGTTCTGTATGGTTGATACCGACACCACTATTGTATGTTCAGGTAGCGAGGTACATCCGGAGTTGATTAACGGATGTACATTTGGTATGGATAGGCTACCCTAGCAGAGGGCACATTAAAATGGGAAAAAGGTCACAGTAATGCGAGATACTGGGTTGTACCGGGGGTGGGTGGTCGTCAGGGAAAGCTTAGTACAACCAGATCAGTTTTTAAGCAAAGTTCAACATGCATGCTGGTAAATAGGAGCAAAATGAGTGGATTCCTACCGCCCGGTAGATCTAGATACACCTTTTTTCAAAGGTCCGGTAGAAGCCCTTTGCATGACAGATACAATGTATGATGTTACCATAGGTAATGTAGACGGGTCAGAGTTACCGGTGATATCCGATTTTAGAGGCGCAAAATCGTGCGCAGTTGAAACTAGGTCACAAACGACAGCCCGAGACGAATCATATAAGACCCTCAAAGTCCCTACCGCAATCGCTAACGTATCACGCGATGAATTCAAAGAGAGGCGCAGGCACATGACGTCACATTGACGTCAGTTCGAAATAATGCAAAAGACGGAACGGTACGGTCAAGTAAGAACGGAAACAAAACAAAATCGAAATTCGCATACCGAAAAGACTTGTTGTATCGTAATTTCGAATCGATAGGGTCAGGTAGGATGTACCATCAGCTGGTAGTCCCAAAAACACTTAGGACTACCGTGATGAAAGTGGCACATGAATCAATCATGGCGGGCATTTAGGGGTTAAGAAGACAACTGATCGAGTGTTATCAGAATTTTATTGGCCAGGCGTGGGCAGTGACATTACAAACGGTTTTGTAGGTCTTGTGACATATGTCAAAAGACTGTGTCAAAGGGACACATCACCAAGGTTCCGTTAGGAACTATGCCGTTGATTAGACACTCCGTTCAAACGAGTCGCAGTTGACATTGTAGGGCCAATTTTTTCAGCTACCGATCGGAAGAATCGTTACATACTAACGTTAGTTGATTATGCAACTAGGTACCCAGAGGCTCGGTACCACTACCAGGCATCGAGGCCGAACGAGTCGCGGAAGCTCTCGTGGATATGTTCAGTAGACTGGGTATCCCGAGGAGTATGCTCACCGATCGGGGTAGTCAATTTACGTCGGCAGTCATGGAGGAAGTTAGTAGATTGTTATCGCTGAGACAATTAACCACGACACCGTACCACCCACAGTGTAACGGTCTCGTGGAACGGTTCAATGGTACGTTAAAGCAAATGCTTCGTAGAATGGCAAGCGAACGTCCCAAAGATTGGGACAAATACATTAACGCGCTCTTATTCGCGTATCGCGAAGTCCCTCAAGAAAGTTTGGCTTTCTCACCGTTTGAACTATTGTACGGAAGGACCGTTCGAGGTCCGATGAGCATACTAAGAGATCTGTGGTCCGAGAAGGACATAGAGGACAACGTCAAAACGACGTATCAGTACGTCCTCGACTTGCGCGAACGGCTCGAGGAAAACATGCGAAATCGCGCATGAGAACTTGAAGAGTGCGTCCAAAAAGTACGCAAAGTACTACAACCGTAAGACTCGTAGTAGGCAGTATGCAGTGGCAGATCAGGTACTTGTACTACTACCGACAGACAACAACAAATTGCTTCTTAGGTGGAAGGGACCATACACCATAACAGAGGTAGTTAATGAGTGGGACTATAGAGTTGACATGGGAGGGAAGTTGAAAACCTTTCATGCAAACATGTTAAAGAGGTACGAGACTAGGCCTGAGCACCCGGGGAAGGGAATACTCACTGTAATAAATGCGGCCGTGATAGAAGACACAGTAGAGGGGGATCCTAGTCCAAGTGGGTGGAGTGCCGAAGAAAACATGTTATGTCCCAGGGGATTAGAGTCCGATACGGAGAGCAAAGTTGACCTGTCGCCTGATTTAGGCAAGAAACAAAAGACCCAAGTCAGAAAGATAACTAACGGGAATTCACCCATGTCCTGAGGGACGCACCGGGACACACCCATATAGGGAAACATGAGATAAAGTGGGCAGGCTACCTGAGCAGGATAATCTGGGTAGATTCAGCTGTGCCAACGTGTCTCGCGATTATGCACGAAAGTGTAAACACTTTTTGTTTAGGGGGGAGATATGTCGCGTGAAAACACGTGTATTCTTGTACATTCTGGAATCCGTATAATTGTATATTGTGATGTGTGGTACTGTGTTGTATTGTTGTGCGTATTATTGATTTCACATCCCTGTGATTCCACATACCTGTGGTTTCACACACCTGTGATTTTACACACCTGTGATTTAGCATGTACATTTGCCATGTACAATGTGCGTGTAATAAGGGGCTTATGTTGTATTGGTGGAGATACGTTTATGCGTGTCCTATTTGCGGATTTAAATATACGTCTTTTTTAATTTATGCAACTAAATGTTTTAACCTGATGTCACGCCATATTTGCCAACAGACATATGCATGTGTGTGGTAGAGAACTCGTTTGACTGCGTGTGCTGGTTTCGCTAGGGAGAAGACCTTTTAGTATTACGGATGTCCACTGTCCGTGCCATCCGAGTTTGTCCGCGTGTCAGTGTTTTCACCATATAAGGGACCTTCTGTAGGTGAAGCCAGTATATAGCGCAGACCTACCATGGTCTGCCCTGTTATGTATGCTACGGGTTTAGTGTTTCATCATAGCCTGGTACTGGCCAACACGGATATATCAGATCCCATAATGGTGATGTTTTGTGTCGTGATATTTCCGTAAATGACCACGATATTTGAGTTTAGTATGTGCTACACTCTCATTTGAGTGTATAGCCGTAGGACCGTTATGGAGGGGTTTGGCGGGGCCAAGAAGCGACCTTCGCATTGTCGAGACCAGTCGAGTAGATTTCGGATTATGAGATCTGGGTCTATAGTGTGCAGATTTATGGTAGTGTGGGGTATACCATGTTTGGATGGTATTTATTCCACGAGGGCTGTACACTGGTTTGGTTGAATTTAAGGCGTGGGAACATATATTTATGCCAATATAACCCACGGGTGACATGGCAAAAGCCATGGTTTTGTAGTATTTATGTGAGATGTCGTACGAGGGGTAGGCATATTCATTATTCCGTGCATGGTTTCACTGGTGCGTATATAAGCGATGTCTCGCTATGTGTTGGCGGGACACATATTTTCTGGTTACAGAAGACTAGTACTGTATTCACCAGTGACACGGAGGATTTTGGTATGTACCTACAACATTTTATTTCAGCTGTGATTTGCCGTTGTTCGATTCCCGTTTTAGTCCGTTGTGCATTCTGTCTGTCTGTCTGTGCGTATTCGTCCAGTAATTGGAGATTCATTTCATTTTTGTAGCCTCTTGAGAACGCTCCAGCGAGCCACATTGGACGTTTTGGTCCACTCGTTTGAGGGCAGACCCAGTCAGTGCAGAGTATCGGGTCGTCCGAGTGTCCGTACGTCTGTCTGGCGCAGTGTGTGTAGCAGCTCCGGGTACAGGCCTGTATAGATAGCAGTGTGTGATAGCTACCTCGCGTTCAGCAGACAGTCACAGCCATAGTTTAGTGAAGTGAAACGCCATACACACATATCATGTCATTATACTACCACCGAGTTGAATGTCACCTAAGTGAAACTTTTCCCGGCGTCTTAGCCAACGTGATAATCGCCATTTTGTATTATATCGGAACTTTAACATCCGGTCTACCACTTCCGGTATTACAACCCATTGATTCACCATGATACTTTACATCCGGTCTAACCACATCCGGGTTGCTACAGTCCGAGTGATACCATAGGAACTTTACATCTGTCCACCATTTCCGGAGATAATACTACCTGTGGAACTTTACTTCCGGGAACCAGCTTCCGGAACATTATCGTTATTGACTATCATGTGATGTAACCACATCCGGCTTTGACTTTGACATTCATACTTTGGAAATATATTGCATAGGCAATACATATGTATACTTTGATAGTGTATGGTAATACTCCTATCATGGCATATCATGGCTAAAGGATTGTAGTAAGACTACATATATTGTTTATGGATTAATCCACTTGAAGTTGGATTATAGCCATATTGTTGACTAGACCTCATATTGCGGTGAGGCAGACCTTGGGACCTTGATACTCAGAGGTTACACTATCTATTGAGATACGCCAGCACTGGGGTAGCTCAGATGATTGTCATTTGTCCTCCAATGTTCGTTATGCCATGTTATACTTGTATGTTATTTCACTTTGATTAGCGATCATCAAAGTACTTGTGCCTTCCATATTATTGTCCACTACGGGGACCATTGAGATACCACATACCGAGTTTATTCGTCTATAGCTTTTAAGTTGCGTTAAAGTAATACAGTCGATTGGCTTACAACCTTGTAGTAATTGAATAGTATCATGCACAGTACAGTGATGTTCGCATATCAATGGTATCATGTATTCCTGTGTGTTCCCCATGTAATATAGTGTACATTATAAGTGATTAAGTGACTACGTGTACTTATCTACTCTGGCCTATCCCTTACACTTCAACTGCATTGTTACCACTTTTCGTTCGTCAGATCAAGCTATATTGGCCATAACGTCATAACAATTCAAGTATACTTGGTTCATATGATAATTGGGGGAGACAATTTGTCTCGATCATTCCTGACCTTGGTAATGACCTTGACACTTATCACATGTTAAATATTAGCCACATAAAACGATTTTTAGCCACATAAAAGGATTTTTTAGGTGGCTAATTGTAACCAACCCTATCCTTTACCAAGTCCATAACCCTGTGGGGCTAGCCACATAAGTACCCTAATGTGTGCCCGGACGGACGAACGGACGGGACGGACGGACGGACGGACGTTCTTACAGTACTATACTTATGTGGCTTATCACATGTTAAATATTAACCACATAAAACGATTTTTAGCCACATAAAAGGATTTTTTAGGTGGCTAATTGTAACCAACCCTATCCTTTACCAAGTCCATAACCCTGTGGGGCTAGCCACAAAAGTACCCTAATGTGTGCCCGGACGAACGGACGGACGACGGACGGACGGATGTATGCCAAAATGCCGACTATATCGCACTTTCCGCAAGCGGGCGCGACAATGATGATAAACACCCATGTGAAGTATCAAGGTAATGGGTGAAGCAGTTGCAGAGATATAGTACACGAAAAAACTTTAACAAAAAAATTCAAAGTAATCTGACCTTGACATTGGTAGAATGAAAATATGGATGATGATAAACACCCATGTGAAGTTTCAAGTCAATTACGTAGAAATAATAGGTCAAGGTAAAAAAAATGGTCACATGTTGGATAGTTGTATGTGGTAGGCACCCCTTGGTTATGAAGCTGTGAAAGTTTTGGTGGTCCTATGTTGGTAACAAGTACCAAAGAAATGGACTTAAACACAAACTTAACATTGTAAACGCGAAAAGTTAACATTGACTGCGCGGAAAAAATGGGTCAAGTTCAAAAAAAGGTAACATGTTGGATAGTGATATGTGGTGGGCACCCCTTGGTTATGAAGCTGTGAAAGTTTGTTGGTCCTATGTGTTACAGTAACAAAGAAATGGACTCAAACACGAAAACTTAACATTGATTATGGACGCCGCCCACCCACCCGGCCCCCCGACTTTCGCCAATCCAATAGCCTGGATTTTGTTCTCCAAAAAAACCTGGCTAAAAATGGAAAAAAAGTTTAAAAAAAAAAGTTTAAAAATTAACAAAAAAATAATGCTCGCTACTGGAGCCCAGAATTTTTATAATAGTCCTATATTTATCTACATATCATATCTGCACAGGTCCACATATTGCCACAATATTGTCAACACAGTTTACGGAAATGTAATACCCAGGTATAATAATTTACCTGTATAAATTACCTGTAATAATTTAGCTGGACATTTAGTGGTCAATCTGGAATAAAGTTTGGTGACTGTAGCTGATAAGGTGTTGAAGTAATGACCGTAACACGAAAACTTAACATTGAATGGTGATGCCGACACCGACGCCGACACCGACGCCGACTCCGGAAAAGCAAAACCTATGTCTCGCTGTCCGCTTCGCGGGCGAGACAAAAACTGGAGCATGTGAATGTAAGAAATAAATGGTACTTGATTCCTTGTGAAAGTTATAAGTTATTGTAAATAAATTTCAATGCACTCATAAAGCACACATGCCATCGTATTTGGTGCGCTACATATCATCAAAATCCGTCCGTTTGTAAGGAAAAAATTTAAAGAAAATCTATTGTAACCAGAACATGTGTTCATAGAACACGTATGGCCCACATATCAAGATAATCCATGACCCAGGGGTCAAATAAAAAATCAAAATAAACTTTGCGCATCTACTCCTCATAGGAAGCTACATACCAAGTTTTAGGTATGTAGTTATTACGGTTTAAAAGTTTTACAACTTACAAGCGAAAATTGGAAAATTCTACGTCGAAAAGGGGGAGATAATCCATGACCCCGGGGTCGAACCAAAATAAACTTTGCGGCTGCAAATCTGCTCATCATAAGGTCTGTAGCTAGTATGGTTTAAACGTTTTACGACTTGGTGACGGACGGAAGGACGGACGGGACGAGGCGGACTATAATCCATGACCCTGGGGTCGAATAAAAAATCAAAATAAACTTTGCGCATCTACTCATCATAAGGAAGCTACATGTGTTCATAGAACACGTATGCCCCACATATCAAGATAATCCATGACCCAGGGGTCAAATAAAAAATCAAAATAAACTTTGCGTATCTACTCCTCATAGGAAGCTACATACCAAGTTTTAGGTATGTAGTTATTACGGTTTAAAAGTTTTACAACTTACAAGCGAAAATTGGAAAATTCTACGTCGAAAAGGGGGAGATAATCCATGACCCCGGGGTCAAACCAAAATAAACTTTGCGGCTGCAAATCTGCTCATCATAAGGTCTGTAGCTAGTATGGTTTAAACGTTTTACGACTTGGTGACGGACGGAAGGACGGACGGGACGAGGCGGACGGGATGGACGGGACGTATGGACAAGAGTAACACTAAATGCCCCCTCCACTATCGTGGTGGGGCATAAAAATGACGGTACAGATTACGTCACATCGGAAAGTCGGGTTCGGAAACCATGAGGTCCCACACCGTGATCAAGTAATATTAATGTTATATGATGATAAAGTAACTGGTACAAACTTTTTGACACAAAAAATGGCTGTGTTTTTGCAAACATGTGAAGCTAACTATTATGTTTGTAAAACATGAATATGCCCCCTGGCATACTGGACCATAAAAAAATAATAAGAAACGAGGCAAAGCCACAAAACAAAATGACTAAGTATTTCAGCGATATTTCGAACATGACAAAGTTCAAGGTTGTTAATGGTGATACGAGTGTGTAACAAATGTTCAGGTGATCAAGTGTCCAAGTATCGAAGCAATCCTTCGCGTAATATTGAAGATATTACACATTGGAGAAACTCTTACAAACTTTTTTAAGGAAATATGTACACGGACGGACGGACAACCGGATGTACGGAACCTCAAGAGCAACGCAATATGCCCCCCCTTGCTATCGCATAGGGGCATAAAAAAGGTCAAGGTCATGTTAATGGTGGCATGAGGGTGTTCATAATGATCACATGTATCATCATGAAGCAATCCGTTGAGTAATATTAAAGGTACATGCCTACGAGTAGTAGTAAGGGAGACAAAATGATACCACCTACGGTGATATCATTTACAACCCTCTACACTACCCCCACCACCCCCGAAAAATCAAAAATTGGTTAACGAGGAAATTGTCCCCCACCACCCCCGAAAAATCCAAAATTGGTCGTGAAAAAAAACATAAATGTTTTCCCGACAGCAAATTTATGAATTTTTGAGAAAATAATTAATGCAATACCAATTCACGATTGGATGTGCCCACGAGTGATAGTTTATATTCCAACACTCCATTTTTCTCCTCCAATATAGCTAATTTATTTCGCAGATCAGCAACTAATTCTACCAGCTCTAGTCTACCACGTTCACCTGTAGCCACCTACAAAGAGTTTGGGCACTAACGAATTTACAAGGGCATCTGGGGCATTGAAATTGCGGGGGGACACAAGGAATTTTTCTACGTCTCGCTAGATGCCTTCGTAGATAGTCTTTACGCGTAAACGTCTTACAACAAGTCTCACACTCCATTATATATATGTATATGTATATGTTTATATTCAATTGGTCATGAACAAAACATAATGTTTTCATGACCAATTGAACAGATAAATTTCATAGGTTATACAAAAGTATATTACAGAAAATATGATAACGCCAGAAATAGAAAGTTTGAGAAGAGAAGCCGAATCTCTAGGGATTACTTATAGTACACGGTTGAGAGTTAGGGGGTTGACAAAGCTGATAAATGCTACAAAGAATGAGGCGTTTATGAAGCGGTTTACCCGCGCCTATAAAAGAGGGGCATTTAAAGACCTCTACTAGGGGAGGAAGTTGGTAACAGAATTCAAAAAGAAAGTATTGCGGAGCTAAAGGGCTAGTGTAATTAATTCTAAAGAATTACCTTCAAGCACAAATAATTTGTCTCAAATTAGACACACAGGTGACCAAATAAACCAAATAAAAGATCTATAGTTCGCTCGATAGTGGAAAAAGGTGAAGAAATATTGGGGGCTCATGATGAAACATTGGAAAAGGTAGAAAATGGAAGACGGGTAGTTACATTATCCTTTCGTAAAAACATTAACATTAAACGAGTCTGAACGCACTGTCCGATAAACTCGCTCCGTATCTAACAACCAATTTTTATTTGAGATATTCATATTCTTACAAGCTAGAACATATGGAGGAAATTAAAAATGGAAAACCTGTAACTATAATAATGCACAAAAATCTCGGTGGTAGCGAACCACTATCATCAATGAAAACCGTTAAAAAATGGCTGTCAGATAAGGAGCAAACACGAATAATGTCAGATAAAATAGACAGACCGAATACAAAGTGGAAGTTTTATTTGTAAGATGGGTAGAGGTTTTCGTAAAGCTAATACAGGGTAGTAGGGGAATAGATTTGGGACTAAAATCCAAAGAAGCGGTAGGAGGAGAACTTCCAGAATGGCTGAAGAATAAAAAAGGTA
Organism: Conchocele bisecta; assembly: GCA_029237695.1. Taxonomy (NCBI): domain Eukaryota; kingdom Metazoa; phylum Mollusca; class Bivalvia; order Lucinida; family Thyasiridae; genus Conchocele; species Conchocele bisecta. The sequence goes on from CM055273.1 coordinate 12,597,456, forward strand.
TGTATTCTTTAGATAAGTATAATGACGACCTTTGTCTGTTCAGGTGTCTAGCTATGCATATGACAGATAAAAGACCCGACAGATGTACAGAAAAGGCGAAAGAACTTAGTAAGCAATATTTTGGTAGTAATGTGGTTTCACCAATTCCTTTTTCAGATCTGAAAAAGGTTGAAGAGTTTTTTAAAATCGGTATAGAAGTATATCAACCCACCGAATGTAACGTATGGTGGTTGAAAAAGGTACCAGCGCACTATAAGGCAATAGGTAATAAACCAATGACAATAGGACTGTTTAATAATCACGCATTTCTAATAAAAAACTTTAAAAACCTATCTAAAATTTACGCCTGCGATAATTGCAAGCAGAAATTCACGAAAGCGAGTAATATGAAGAGACACGGACCAAAATGTATGAAAGGTGAGACAAAAGTAGTATGTGATGGTAATTATTTAGAGCGCCCGCGTTCGTCGTTCGAGAAAGCGTTCTACCCAAAAAGTTCTAACAGTTATCGGGCGATCGATTGGATGTACTCTGTGGAAAAGTGCGAGGGAATTCACATTCACCACGAACAGTGTGGACGGGGGTGTGACGGGGGTGAAAGGTGGATTTTAGGAGCTCCAGTAGATGGATACTGTACGGAAACCAATACCGTATATCAATACACGGCTGTTACTGGCACGGGTGTGAGATTCATGCAAAGCATAGAAAAGAAGAACGCGCATCCACTATGAGAAGAGATACATTTATAGAAGAAGCAAAGAATTCAACCTAGTAGTTATGTGGGAATGCGAATTTCAAAGAACGGGTAAAGACATAAAGATCGGTTGCGACACTACTCTTTATCCATATCAGATAGTATACGATTTTTGAGGCATATCTCAACCCAGAATTTGAAACTCTCGTAATAATCTAGAGTACGAAGCCGAGCACGTTCCGGTAAGCGTTAGTATAGGAGATAATTTCTCAGGAACAGTAACTCATATTTGTGATAAAGATCCCGCAAAACTTATAGAAAAATTCGTAGAAGATTTGAAAGTCAGGGGAAAAGCTATAAGAGAAGAAGTGTGGTCAAGATATGGGTTTAATACAGAACATTTACGTAAAAACCAAATCGCCAAGATCGAACAGTGGATAGAGCAAGTACCGGTTATAGGTTTTAACAGCAGTAAGTACGATATAAACTTAATAAAGAAATACCTAGTAGGCGAACTGGCATCACAACAAAGAAATGTAATGGTCGGAAAAGTGCAAACGCAACAATATTTTTATTTACTCCAGAGTTTAGATTTCTTGATGTAATACTTTATCTAGGACCTGGTGTAAGTTATGATAGTTGGATAAAAGCCTACGAATGCAAAGGACAGAAATCTTCTTTCCTTATGAGTGGTTCGATTCTCCAGACAAACTGGATTACCCAGGACTACCGGATATAGAGAATTGGTATTCCAAACTATCTGGGAAAATGTTAATAGATGAAACAGAATTAAGTAAATGTCGTAGAATTTTCGAAGAAAATAATATGAAAACTTTCAGTGATTGGTTGAAATATTATAACGATTTAGATGTAGCACCGTTCCTAGAAGCGGTGGAAAAAATGTGTGAATTTTATAAACACAGAGGTGTGGATATTTTCAAAGATGCGGTACCACTACCTGGAGTAGCTATACAATATTTATCGAGAGGAACCATTAAAGAACAAAAATCTATACCGGAGGATGCTCTATATGCACCAACAGAAGAAACATACAAAATGATGAAGGACACTCTAGTTGGCGGTCCATCAATAGTATTTACACGATATGCAGAAGCTGGTGTTTCAAATATTAGATCTAATTCCTCAAATGAAATTAACAAACCTTGCAAGGCTGTTTTGGGGTACGATGCAAACGCGTTATATTTATCTACGTTAAATAAAGAGATGCCGTGTGGGAGAGAAACTATACACCATATAGATACCCCACATAATCCTAAATTTATTAAAAAGTTTTGTAAAAGAGTTTTATCTGGAGACTGGTTTGGGTTTGCGGAGGTGGATATAGAAGTTCCACACAACTTAAAAGATAAGTTTTCTGAAATGTCTCCACTTTTTATAAACAGAGAAGTAGATGTTGATGAGGTTCCAGCACACATGATAAAATATTTGGAAGATACTGGAAGAACTAGAGGAAATGGAAGAAAATTGGTGGGATCTATGTCGGCCACCAAAGTATTGCTGTACGCGCCACTGTTGAAATGGTATTTAAAACATGGCCTAGAAATAACGGGAGTTCATCGTGTTATAGATTATATTAGTGGTAAACCCTTCGAATGGTTCGCAAAAGAAGTTACAGCTGCAAGATGAACAGGCGATGTAGAACCAAATAAGAAACCAGTAGCGGATATAATGAAATTATTAGGCAATTCGTGTTGTGGAAAAATGATAGAGGCAAAAGAGAGACATTTAAATACGACATATACACAAGACGAAACCTGTGTTGACAAAGCGTTAAGATCTGCATTCTTTGATGATTTGGAAGAGATAGGAGATGCGTACGAAATATCTTCCCGAAAACCCCGGTGTGCAGTAAAGACCCCTTCCACTGTGGAATAGCGGTTTATCAACTAGCTAAATTGAGAATGTTGGTAATTTTACTACGAATTTCTAGACAAATACGTAAAAAGAGAAGACTTTGAATTAATACAGATGGATACAGATAGTATGTATATAGGAGTTAGTGGAAAAACGATAGAGGAATTAATTAGACCTAACTTACTAGACGGGTTTGAAAAAGAAAAAAAGAAATGGTTGGCTTGGGATAAATGGAGCGAAAGAGAGCCCGGACTTTTCAAAATGGAATTTAGCGGAGATAAGGCGATAGCGTTATCTAGTAAGTGTTATTTTGTAGAAAAAATTAATTTCACTAAAGATAAGTCATTTGAATCAAATGTGGAACAAATTAAAATTAATAAAAACTCTGCGAAAGGAATGTACAAGAGAACTAACAATTTAAATTGGGACAGATATAAACGAGTACTAAGTGAAACTACAGAAGATGGAAAACACATTATAGATGTAGAACAAAATAGAGGATTTAAAATGAGACGGCGTTATGAAAACGTACTGTCAACAAAAATTAGGACTCTCGGCATACTACGATAAAAGACACGTGTTACCAGACGGAATACATACAGAACATCTCTAAAGAATCTGACGATCCGGGGGTAGCTGGGTGTCAGAAGGCACCATAAGAAGTTCTTCGCGAACAAACCCTCGAGATGGCCCATCATCCAAATAGTAGAGCACGGGCTCATCAGGTTTGGTAATAGATCGATCCAGATGATATACATTCAGAGACCACACGGGATCAGTCGCGCGGCGGCTACCACCTTCGAGCTCTCCCGGTTGATAGAGGTACCGGACGTCAACATCCGATGGAAGCGCAATCGGTGATTGCTGCTCCTCTAAACCAACGGGTCGCCCGCGCGAGACGGCAGAGGGCTTGCTCGTCACCCTTTTAAACTTGATAGCATCTACAGGCTTCTTACCTATCAATCTGGTCACCTCTCCGTTCAGTGCGGAGACCACGGCGGGCAGTCTGGCCACCCACTCGGTCGATCGCGAATGAGGGTCTACAAGTTCTTTGGCATATTGGTGTCCGAACAGTCTCTCAGCCAGGGTTCGATTGAAGCGTTCCACGATCCCCTGGTCCCGGTGGATGTTGACGCGGCCGCGTCTGATAGAAACTTTATGCTTAGACAATAGATGAGAGACCGCGCCCATGAACTCGCGGCCGGAATCGACCTGGAGAAGATTCGGCCATTTGAGAGGACTCCTCTTATATATTCGGGAAAGAGCCTCGGCCACCTCCTTAGATTCTTTAGTGGTCAACGGCTCAGCCCCCTTATAATGACTCGCTACGTCAACGATTGTCAGTGCGTACTTGTACGTCTTGCGACCGACGCGATCATGAGGTAGAAACAGGAGATCCGCTTGGTGAACTTGGTTCGGCACCGGCACGTCGAATTTCGGGCGCGGAATATTGTGAGGCGCGGGTAAATAGATCTGCCAGATGGCCTGCTTCTTGAGCCATTCCTTGACTGCGTTTTCTGAAACCTTGGTCGCTGCCGCGAGGTTCTTGATGGCCGCGAGTCCCTTCCAGTAGCCGCGTGGGCTATAGTATGTATTCGACAGCTTGAGCGAGTTAGTTTGGTATCAAGTTTGCGCGTGTTCATCGTATGCGAAGTATTCTAATATATCGGACAATCTCCAACATGCCCTCGCCAGTTCGTCCGGTAACTGCGTCGTTAATAATAAACCTTTGTTGGAAGTTTCGCTGCAGCCCCAATCGCGTTTGGGTTGGAACAGAGAGGGGAATCTAATTCAACATTGTTGATGGAGGAATCTAACATCCGCTTTGCGAAAAGGGTGGTGGTCTCGTCCTCGCGCCACGTCTCGAGACAATCTCGGGCCAGACGAATCATACTCTTTGCACCAGGTAAACGATGTTTTTGGGCAGTGTAGCCTACATCGATCATAGCGTCATAAAGTTCGTCAACTAACATCGTTCTATATATATATATATTTATAAAAAAAAATGTTTTTTTAATTAATTAATTATTTTATATAGTAGCCGACGAGCCCAACCACACCCATTCCCACGACGATGAACGCGATCTCGCGGTCCTTTTGGGCCTCTGACGGTACATAGAAATCTGAAAGTTGGGGCTCGGGATCCATTGGATCGAGACTTTTGTGCGGATATGCCAGCGCGTACTCGCGGTTGGCTTCTTCAACGTTCTGAAATGTTTGCGCGGCGTGATTTTCGCGGCGAAGCTCTTCGTTGACCCAGTCCAGATGGGCGGTTCGTTTTTTCGACCACGCTTCCTTTGCGCTATTGAGTTGTTCTACAGCTAAATCATGACGCCTTATGCTCCTCATCCACGTTCGAGCTTTTCATTTTAGAGAATATAAAGTTGCTACCGCTGAACGCCAATGCGTTTACAAGCGCACCACCTACTATTACTGCGATTGAAGCCATTTATTTCCATATATTAACTGGTAGAATTCAGCTTTAACTAGATAATCTCGGGTCCAAACTGCGGCCGCTACATCTAGGTCGCGAGCCCTACGTCTCTCACAGTAAAGTCCAATTTGGGAGCGGTTCCTCCTAGGGCCATCTTTGATAGTCGAGCATACCCGATACTGAAACCCGATATCACCACGGCGTGATAAAGCGCATTCACTAACATTTTACCATCTTGTTCAGCCATTGTTATAATTATTGCATATAAAAGGGGTCGCGATCATGTTTAAATGGGGCGCATCCAATCGCGATTGGTGTTTCGTAACTACTTTTCTTCTGAACACATGGCTGGTTGTTTTTTTCGATAATATGGGGTATTTTCCAAACGCACAGGGCACCAACAACTGCCAGACCACCACCAACAACCCAACTCCAATTCACGAATTTGGGTTCAATCGGATTCGCCCAACTCCAACGGCGGTTGGTATTGGGTGACAAATTCAAAGAATTTGAGTGTGCTTCCAATTCGTGAATTGGGGGTGTTGTTGTACTCAACTCTGTCTTCAGATGTTTTGCTGTCTCCGTCCCCATCAATTCACTAATTGGCTGCAACCCCAATCTCGATTGGAGTTTAGCCTCTCGAAGCTCGGCGAGTATTTTATCTTGTTTAACTTTTCGGGTGGCAGCCGCCGCCCGCCCAGCTGCCTGTCTTTTGGGATTTTTTATATGCGGTATGTCATCCAGTGGCGGAGTAACAATCTGGTTCGATTGTGTTGGAGCAATCTGGTTCAACTCCGTCACTCTCGTGGGTGTGTCTTGTGTCATCATTTTCAGGGCTTATAGTTCGTGGGCATATATGTCCAAATTGACAGTGTTTACCCGTGGTCAACGCGGTTGTCAGCGGAGCTAAGTACATTCCAAACTTGTGATAAATTGAGCAGCAGGCTGTTCTAAGAGTGTGACCTATAAAAGGGTCAGTCTCTAGATCATCAATCAACCCCGCGGTGTTTGGTATAGGGAGAAGTATACGGTTGCGTACAAATGAATAGCCGCCGATCCGAGAGTTTTTGTCATCTCCGCTCCCAATTTGGATTCGTATCGCGCATACATTTTATCGATCTCCGCATCTGACATCTTATCCACCTGAAAAACTGAGAGACGCCTACCGAGATAATGCTCCGATTGTCCCCCAGCAACCAGCGCAGCTAGCCGCTCTCGTCGCGCCGCATTTTCATTCGGAGTCGTTGCACTCAACCCAATACCAACTGCCGTTGGAGTTGGAGTTGATCCCGATTGCTCTGTCGGAGTTGATGTTTCATTATCTTTCAGAATGTTGGCAGTCGGAGTTGAGGTTTCTTCCATTAGCTGATCGAGAAGTTCGTCGCAGTTCATTTTTTTCAAAATTAGTAATTTAACTATTCTAACAAGTCTCATCACTTTAACATATTGCCAAGCGCACCACCCGATACTTATGATCACCATTATGCTCGCAACAAAGCTCGCAGCGGAGCAGAAAATTGTTAACATTGTTAACCATTGTTCAGCATTTGTTCAATATTTGTTCAGCATTGTTCAGCAATTGCTAAGCATTGTTCAGCAATTGTTAAGCATTGCAATAGCTTATTACTTTGTAATTTTCCTAATTTTTTCAAAATTATTAATTAATTGATAACTTTAATAGCAGTTGGTTGATCAGCATCTTTAGCAGAAGCTTGGCGTGCTTAGTTTTCGGAAAGCATCTGTCGAACCTCCAGGCGCTCCTCGCGCGTTGGGATAACGTCATTCTCTCGAAGACAGTCATCGAATGAGTCTCGGTCCTTGCAGTGAAAGAGGGCGACCCATTTCGTTTGCTCGCGCAGATCCTTGAGGACGGCGTTGTATTTTTGAGTGGAGATCCATACGCTTTGCCTCGCATAGCGGCCAGAAAATGCGAGCTCGGAGAGCATGTCCTTCTTTTTGGTCATCGCCGCCTTGGCCGAGCAATCGTCAATCACATATAGGGTGGGCTCACCCTGGAATCTTTGGTATAAACCACGCAACCAATCGTGAAGCCTATCACCCGGGTCAATAACGTATACCTCAGGGTCGGTCCATATCCACGGGCGCCGCTGATAAGTATCGTTGTGCCACACAGTGGGACACAGGATCACAATGTGACGAAAGGCATCGCGGTAGGACTCCTCGAGCAAGTCGAGGATGAAAACCGTTTTTCCACATCCTGTCTGCCCACATATTATGGCAGAGTGAGCATCTCCAATCGTGAATTGGTATTGATTGATAGATTTCTTATTTTTTTCAAAATTATGTATTAATAAATCGTTAGATGATTTTTTTATTAAATCAGTAGATCGCTGATACGTATCGACCATCTTCGATGTTGAGTTGTGCGTCTGTAATTATATATAAGTACACGTTCAATGGCCGGCTCGTCCGCCTCTTTGGTTATCTGGATCGTCACACCCTCACTAGCGTTCTCAACTTGGCGTCCGCTACCGTGTATTTGGTCATCGTCGCTGGCTCGCATGTCTAGCCATAACGCGTATTTGGTATTCAGGAACTCCGCGAGGGAGACGGCCGAGAGCTGCAGGTCTTTGGCAACTGCTGCAACCTCCGGAGAGCGCTTAGAGCCGGCAGCAAACTGCTTTCTTACTTCATCCCACTGCTGGTGCGCGCGAAGACCCGCGCTGTAGAGTTGATTGTGTACTCCCTCGATCGTCACCTCTACCTTCGTGATTTTGGGGTTATAGAATTTGTCGGTTTTTCTAGCACCTAACGCGAACCGAGCATCCTCGAACAACATCAGTATACCTTTCATCGAGCGGCGGGCGGTTACGTTGACATTAATATTCCACAATGTGTCGCTTTTGTCTTTCGGCATCTTGCGATGGCGAAGAACTCGGTCGTAAAGTATGGCAACGCGCGGCGTACTGGGTTCTGATCAATCGCGCGAGTTCTTCGGGCATCGTGACCATGTCGTACTCCCAGGGAAACATTATCGATCGTATACGTCGATAACATGTCGGTGGCTATGAGAACTCGGCCGTAGTCGTTGAACGTTAGTTCGTATTCGAGGCGGTCAGCCAAAGCACTCTGATAGTAGGGCATGTGACTCTCTAGCAACTCAAAGTCGAGCGGGATGTAGAAGCGGTTGCCGTAAGCGCCCGCGACCGCGTTGTCACTCGCGTTGTTATCTGCCTTGTTAGCAGCCCCGATTCTAAGTTTTGTTACGTTCTTATTTTTGCTGGTGTCAATACCCTGATAGACGGCGTTTTCACGCTCTTGTGCCGTCTTCCACAGGTCCTGATAGCAATGGTAGACGTCGCTGTCATCGATCGACATCACCTCATTACCAGAAATCGTTATCATGGTCTTCTTGACGATGGCGCGACCCAGGTTCTGAACGACGGTTCGGTCCGCGTCCGTCGACGTTAGCGAAATAGTGAAAGCGAGGCGAACAGTACCTGGAACAATGACGTCATGAGTTCCGAGGTTGGGGAAGCGGACTAAGAGCTGCTGGTTCTGGTCGATCGTCGATGGGTTGTTCGTAATAACGACACTCTGTCTCACGCCTTTTGCCCCGAGGGGCTCACGCAGTCTGCGGTATGGATTGAGTTTGCGACAGTATTGACTCGAAGACATAATTAATTTTTTCAAAATTATTGAAACTATTAAACCCGTATGGTTTTGTCTTTAATACATAATTAATTTTGTAAACACATTATTAAAGATGGCTGATTACGATGCTGACATGGATGAAATCGGCAGAGACGATTACGTCGATGATTATGATGATGATGATGATAACTTCGAGGATTCCATCACAACCTTCGACAAAACACCCCCTCCAATCCAATTGCGATTGGAGGAAATAGGTGGCGCTACCAGCAGCGTTGGTCAAAGTCAGGAATTACTTGAGGGAGCTGTAAACGACTACTACACAGTTTGATAGAAAAAGGTCTGGTCCCGTCTGTCGGTCGCGACTACTCCAAATTCGAATTGGATCTGAACGGTAGATTGCGACTAAAAAGCATCAGATAACCCGATCGTCAACATGAAGACCGGAAAACCCCTATCGCTAAACACCATTGCAGGAAACCGGGGCGGTGGCGAAATCATAAAGAACGAACTAGGCTTCACGGATTGGAAGAGGGGTAAAACAATTATGGCCGCCCGCGCTGTAGAGGCCCTAACAGTCTACCGACGAAACTATAGTGAAGACGGTCACCGCGATAGAAACGGTCGAGCTCAGCGAGGTCCCTCAAATAGCCACCGACGTTATTAACACGATGGAGACCACGTTCGCGTCCAATCGCAATTGGGGGAAATACTCAACGATGACCCACCGTTACCTCTTCGCGAACTCCGTGGACTCGATTAAGGCTCTACAACGGTCCCGGGGCGAAACTGGTCCTTAACCTCTCCAAACTCACGGCGCTGGATGAAACATATCGCGCTAGAAGAAAGAAAACTGGAGGAATGGCTGGGTGACGATAGAGAAATCTACGACCGAGGCATAGCCGACCGTAACGGATCTGCGGTCTTTCCGGGACGAAAGATGAAGCTCACCTTGGAGGCCGCCTCGGTTAACCGTGAGGCTCTCCGCACACAAATAAGTCGGATCCGCGAATCAATCTCGAGGGTCCTGCACGAGGAGATGACACTCGGTGAGCGTCTTCGCACTCTGTTCAGAGAGCAGGGCGTCACGATAGCAAGCATCCTCGTTGCTATCGGCATGACTATATCGACCATAGTTCTAGCTTTCACTGGTGGGGCGGCGCCACCACCCGCGCCAGCACCAGCACCCGCTCCATCCGGCGGAACTAAGGAGTGGGTAAAAAAACAACTAAAAGCCCTCGCCAATCTTCTAGCTAAATTAGCTGGAAAGGCGGCTGCCGCACTACCTGGAACTGATCGGAAGTATCGTTTCTTACTTGCTATCTATATTATCAAAAACGGCCGGATGGCTAGCCAAAAATACCTGGGCTTTAATTGTGGCAATCGCCGGTCTCCTACTATTCTTCGCCAGAGAGTTCCTACAACCAAAGCGTAAATAATCCGATCGCCACGAGGGCGACGACGAGCCCTAATTTCTCCTCCTCGTGTGTTGTGCTTCCAATTTCACCCAATTTGCGATTGATTGGTGTTTCTCCAATCGCGATTGGTCTGTTGATGGAACTCGATGGTGCATCCAATTTACGAATTGGGGGTACTGGGTTCGATTGTGTATCCAATTTACGAATTGGGGGAGGAGTATCCATTTTGTGTTTTATGAAATCGGTTCCACTGTTGAACCCGATCATGTTGTGGGTGCGCTTGATGATATCCGTGTTCACGTTACCGTTGTGGCCGATTTTTTGATTGGCGGTGGCGATTACGATCTGATTATTGTAACCGTCAACCGGGTCGTCTCGTAGTATCATATTGCTCGGCACCATATAAAGACCTATTCCAAATACATAGTCTACTGGGGTGCTGGCATTCTGTAAAACGTCTTGATAATTCTGGATCGCCTTCTCCAGGTCCACCCTAGCTGAGATGGCGTCCTCTACAAGTGCCAAGAATTGTTTTTGTGCATCAAACGCTGTTCCCGTGCCCAGTATAGAACTGCGAGTTTGCTTCTGTGCGCCGAGGATGGCCCAGACGTACGTGCGAATGGAGTCGTTGACGCGAGTAACCCCGGCTTGCGTGAACCCTAGACCCGTATCTAACATAAATGTACCCCACGCGTTCTGAACCTCAGCAGCCTGCTGTATGTAATCGACGTGAGCCAGTTTCGGAGGTAACATTTTACAAGAAAACACACCACAGTGCCGACCTCCAGACACTTCCGGCCCGAATGTCATCGTCGCGGGGTCAAAATTCCTGGCGTTCCGACTGACGATGTGGTCACCGGAGTGATCATGTCTAAAATCAGTCTGCGTCCAATTCCCGGACTGGCCCCGAATGAGAACGTCCCCGAGGCCAGTGCTGGTAGGAAATGCTTTCTGTCTCCAGTCCGCGTCTTTTGAAACGTTAAATTCGTTACACAGTCTTTCAAACGCCATACGGTCGTATGCGTTGGAAATTGGATCCCAGGCGTCGTCTTGAGGTAGTGAAATACCTAGTTCTTTGAGAATCCTCCTAATAGTATAATACACGTGAAAGTTGTAGACACTTCGGAGCATGACATTCTTGGATGTCAGATGGTCTTTATATGAAACTCCACACCCGGCTGTTGCGCACCATACAGCGAAAATTTATTTGGTTCTGCCAAAACTGCATCGGTGTTGCTTTCCACCCGTTTACCGCCTCCATCGTAGTAATCTTGGGCAGCCTATATTGTTCAAAGATGTTAGGGAAGTTGGTGGCAAAGCCACTGTCCGGTCTAACCGTTACGGTTGGGTGTACAAGGCGGTTAACAACGTCTTTTTGTGTGTATTTACCTCCGACCGCGTACTTTACATTAGAGTTAAAGCTAAATGCTTTGGTATCCATTGAAAGATATTATTATGTTTTCTACTATCACTAATGTTCAAAAAGAGAGTTGTGAACTTCAAAAATGAATAGACAACTGCTGTGGAAAACGCCGGGTAGGCCTTAGATCAATCACCTTCACGGTTGGGTGGAAAAACATTGAAATATACAAGGATATCAAAGGAATAGAACGGGTAGAGGTTATCTATTCCGAAGATGGTATAGATCTAGAGACCGCTGATAGTCCTGCAGAAGTAGAGAGACGCATTCGGGAAGCAGCTGTCGCAGTACGTCCTGGCCTTTGGGGTTTCAGAGATGTCCAAGCTTTAATTGCAAGGAATATGCCTGATAATGTCACTCTCACAGTCTCAAAAGCCTCGGGGATTGCGACATTGTCCGTTGATAAAAAAATAAAGATCACTCCGGGGTTGGCCTCAATGTTAGGATTTAAATTTGCACCCCCTTACAACGAGGATGAAGGGCGAATGTTCCAGTTGCACTTTGTCTTCCCCGTGGGTTATCACCACGGCGATACCCCAGTAAACTTCGCCTTCACGAAAACTCTCGGGGTGCACCTTGATCGGGTGAACACATCGTACAACACGGTAGACGGATCCCCCAGCACATTACTGAAAACTGTGCCCGCCAGCGACTGTTTCTATGGCGAGACTGTGACCTTAGATTTCCCACACCCCGAGATGAAAGTTTTGGAATCGGGACACATCCACAAGTTGAAGATTTCTATTCTTGATGATAAAGGGAGAGAGTTGAAGAACGATTACCCGATTTCGGTCGTCCTAGAAATTTCAAATTAATTGAAAAAAGAAAATTATTTAGAATTAAACGCATGTTCGCAATATATATTATCAACATTATGAGTATATACGGACCAGGTAGTTCTTCCGATTGGGTGACAAATTCAAATAATTTGGAACCGGCAGAAGGGGGATTCATCCCGACAGAGGGCGACTTTAGAACTACCCAAAAAACAAAGGCCTTGATCAATAGAACTATATCGAGGGCCACGGACGAGATTCACAAGAGTCTACTATCACAACTTAGAGAATATGCCCTGGCTGTGAATACACAAAGTCGTGAAGAAACGCATACGGAACTAAACGAACTAGGTAAAAAAATAACCAAATTTAGAAAAGAGGCCCGGTTGGGGATTGATAAAGCCCGAGAAGACCGCCAGGCGGATATTACGGAGGTTTATGATGCGTTGCGCTTAGAAGACTCTCTCAGCAAAGAAGCTACACTTGCTGAATTAGACGGGAAAATAATCGATTTTCGAAAAGAGGCCACGTCGGGTATTGAGAAAGCCCGAGAAAGGGACCATCAGGACGGACCTTATGAAGGCTTATGAGGTGTTACGCTCAGAGGACTCTCTCATCAGAGAAGCGGCACTTACTGAACTAGATAAAAAAATAACCAAATTTCGAAAAGAGACCCGGTCGGGTATTGATAAAGTCCGAGAAGACCACCAGTCGAACCTTGCGGAGGCCCTTGCGGAGGCTTATGATGCGTTGCGCTTAGAGAACTCTCACAGCAAAGAAGCGACATTTACTGAACTAGACGAAAAAATAGCCGAATTTCTGAAAGAGACCAGGTCGGGGGTTGAGGGGGGCCGAGAAGACCACAAAGAGGCCATTGCGGAGGCTTATGGGGCGTTACGCTCAGAGGACTCTCTCAACAGAGAAGCGGCACTTACTGACCTATACGAAAAAATAACCGAATTTCAAAAAGAGACCCGGTTGGATCTTGATGGAGTCCGAACGGGTATTGAGCCCGCCCAGAAGACCACCAGGTGGATATTACGGAGGCTTATAGGGTGTTGCTCTTAGAGGACTCTATCAACAGAGAAGCGACACTTACCGAACTAGATGGGAAAATAACCAAATTTCGAAAAGAGGCCCGGTCGGGTGTTGAGAAAGCCCGAGAAGACCACCAGGCAGACCTTACGGAGGCTTATGAGGTGTTGTGCTCAGAGGACTCTCTCACCAGAGAAGCGGCGGTTGCTAAACTAGACGAAAAAATAACCGAATTTCAAAAAGAGACCCGGTCGGGTATTGATAAAGCCCTAGAAGGCCACCAGGCGACCATTACGGAGGCTTATGATGCGTTGCGCTTAGAGGACTGTCTCAGCAGAGAAGCAGCACTTACCGAACTAGACGAAAAGATAACCGATAAACTGAAACATGATCGTATAGCCGCGACCAAAGCTCTTGAGGATACCTCTGAAAAGATTCGTACTGAGGCATATAACGCAAACAGTGCGCTTGCCGGAATAGTGCGAACAATGAAAACGCCAAAACGTGTCATAACAGTTTGGGCTGAGAAGCGGGGCCCATTGGTTGTGGGGCACTATGAATATTCGTTCGGTGCCAAAGCGAGTAATAAATATGGGGGATACACTATGACAGCTGCAGGTGAAGTTGTCCGAATGGCGGTCTGCTCGGTTAATGGTAGTGGTAAACCTGTGGGCGCGGTCGCGATAAATATTGTAGTAGATGGGGAAGAACGGGGGGTTGGAGTCACTAAAATCTCTGGAGATAGTTCGACGGTGGTTTCGTTGGCCGGTGATGATCGAATTAGACTTTCCCAAGGTAGTGTTATTAACTTTGTTACGAAAATCGGTGACCCAGGGTGTTCTTCCACTATTGTCTCATTGTTAATTGAACTTAATTTGTAAAATACTAATATATTGAAATAAATTTGTAAAATTTAAATATGATCGAATCACTGTATCCAACTCTCAATACCACTCCACCAACACTGTGTACAATTAACGAAAGAAGTTCAGATTTTAGGTTGAATAATATCGTCGCTATGCAGGATATTTTAGTTTGAGAATGTGCAAATAGAAAAAGACACGCTAACAAATATAAGCGCGCGGTGAACATAGCTGAAGCATCTAGTACGGTTCTGGCAAGTGTTTCTGTGTTGTGTGGGGCGGGGACAGCTGCAACCATATCCACCATTAAAACGGTTCCTGTAGCGGGGATTTTATGTGCGGTGTCGGCCGTTTCTGGGTTGCTGTGTATGGTAATTAGGACGGCGGGTGGAAAACTCGAGAAAAACAGTAGAAAACATGATAGAATATCCGTTCTCGCTAGGTCTAAGAAAAATAGCATCGACGTTATGGTGTCCAAAGCGTTGGCCGATAAGAAAATATCAAATTTAGAGTTTGAATCCGCTGGTGGAAAGAAATGGGGAGAAAATGAAGAATTAAAAAATGATATAGAATCAAGGCGCGCGCCACCATGCCCAAAATTGAGTGTACTGATTGGGATAAATTTAGGGTAAAACTTGGAAATAAAGTCGGAGGAAATGTTACAGCACCATTGTGATATTTTATAAAATAATTTAAAAAAAAAAATTAATTTTCTAATTTTCTTAATTTTCCTAATTTTGAAAAAATTATTAATTATTAATTATATTGGTGCAGTAAACAAATTTACATACCTATACAACATATGTTTTTCACTGAGAATTACAAATTCAGTCGAGGATTACACTGTACACACCGTCTGTGTAATTGATACACTCGGCTATCAATTTACGCATGGGTCATAACCCGTGTAATTTATACACTCGGCGAAGTTTACCTCGGCTATCAATTTACATGGGCCATAACCCGTGTAATTGAAACATTGTCGTTACAACATAAATTAATTACTATGTAATAATAGAGGGTGTTCAGCTTTAAATTATTAAAAAAAAATATAAAATTAATTATAAAATTAACAAAATAACGAACCATCACATGTTTTCTTTCGCCAATAGGTATTAATAAATAATTATAATTTGCACACCATTTGTATGTTGTATAGGAAACTGATGAGTATATATATGTTTGTTGACCTTACAACAATTGGTCTCATCTCGTGCATGCCATGTTGTTGATCCGGTATGACGTCCGTCTCGTCTGTTTAATGGTAGCAGTCTATGCATATGTGTGTATTTGGCGATGTAATTGTGTAGCTCAAATGGTGCCGGCCTAAAAGATTTCTGCCTAAGAGCTTTGCAATTTCGGAAACCAAATTCACACATAGGCTCTCCTTACTTCGCTGGTTTCTCTTAATAGAGGAATTGGCAATGGGGTTCAAGGCGACCCGTAAAACTAGACTGTGAGCCAACAGATGCGTGGGCTTAAGAAAGGTCCCAACACCCCAGTGGCTGGGTGCCGGCTAGAAATCTGCCCAGTCGCTGGGGGTGTTGTGCACGAGTGGAGGCTTTTGCTATTTTTTTTTTAATTTTTACAAATTATTAATATCTTTATAAGCGATATCGTAGAAATGTATATTCGTAAACGAATCGTTGGGTTTTAACAATTTTATATAATACACCTTAGTTTCATATCCGATACGCATTATCCGTCTTAATGTTTGTATTTGCCTCTTGTATAGTTCACATAATTGTCGGTATAATATTGTAAATGCAACGTTTTTATCGCAGCGTAATAAATTATGCTGATATTTCATGTATTCGATATCGCCTAGTGTTCTCATTTTATAGAATTTATATATAGGACTATAACCCCCGTATTCTTCGTAAAGTTCTTCAACACAGGCATTAAAAACTTTCAATTCCAATTGTATTGTATTATCCATTTTCTCTAATAGTTTTTTTTTTCTGTTCAATTTCCAATTTCTTCCAATAATTTTCCAATTTTTTCGTTAAAAGCGATATTGTAGAAATAAACGCATATCCGTAAAACGAATCTTTGATTTTAAAACTGTTTTATAAAATTAGTTTGATAATGTTTCGGTAGTGTTTCTCCGATCCTATTTAGTCGCTTCATTACATAAATTTGATACTTATACCGGCGACATAATTGCCGGTTTAATATTGTAAATGCAACGTTTTTATCGCAGCGTAATAAATTACGCTGATATTTCATGTATTCGATATCACATAGTATTGTAATTTTACCGTGTTTTAATACTGTAGAAACAGCAGCGTAAAATTCTTCATGAAAGTCATTACAAAATTCCAATTCGTTGCGTATTTTATTATCCATTTTGTTATAATATTTTATTATAACCTATTAAATTTATATGTTCAATTGGACGTGAAAAAAACATAATGTATTTATGACACCAATATTATTGGAGGAGAAAAATGGGGTGTTGGAATATAAACTATCACTCGTGGGCACATCCAATCGCGAATTGGTATTGCATTAATTATTTTCTCAAAAATTCATAAATTTCCTCGTGGGGGTATTATAGGGGGTTGCAAATTTATGAATTTGCTGTCGGGAGACAATTTCCTCGTTAACCAATTTTTGGTTTTTCGGGGGTGGTGGGGGTATTATAAAGGGTTGTAAATGATATCACAGTAGGTGGTATCATTTTGACTCCCTTTATACTACTCTACGCAGTAGGTACAAACTGTTTTTATAGGAATTAAATTGTGTCACTATTCCACCAGTTCTAAAAGTTACGAGTGCCCGCTATACAGATATAATCATTTAGTAATATTTATTTTACCCTATACAGGGGAGTTAGCGTGTAAAATGTGAGCGGCAGACTTAGGTTGGCGAAAAGGTTTAGCGCTGGAGCAAATGGAGTAAAAAGACAACCATTTGCCACGAGGTACCGGTAGGTTGTTTTATTCATACTTTAATTTAAAACACTAGGAATAGTAGGCTTGTTAAGTGACTATTGACTTCAAGTCATGATGCAAAGGTCCTTTGGTATGGAAGTACCTTTAAAAAGGGGGTGGACGATTTTCCATATACTTCACTACCAACCAGTTACACTAGAAAAATAGGTTTATGAATATTTCTTGACTTTGGGAGGCTTGACTAGGTGTATTGTTTAGAGTATTTCAGAATTCTACGAAACTGAATGTTAGCTCCGGTTGATTTTGACATCTTGGAAAATGGCGCATGCTATGCTGTCTCGCCGGTACGGTTCGCGTCAGAATTTAAGGTATTTTTCGGGCATTTGTAGCGAAAATTTGAGGTGGTTATGACCCCGCTTTGGAATCATTTTCAGGAAATGGTGTGGTGTTACAAGTGATAGAACAATACATAACAACTCTGTGCCTCATGTTTTCATTAAAACAATTCCAACAAATTCAGTCATGATGAAATTTCTGGCCAAAAATAGGTGGGTGGGGTAACTTTGTAAAAAATTAATTAAACACATCTGACACGGTTACTGCATTTGTATTGTGGCGTGCGATTTGTACTTCATTTGCGAGTATTTTTTAATATTTGTCGCAAGAGCCTCCTTAACTGATTGTGAAAGGCGGTGAGTTTTATAAGTCACCAGCCGCCCTAGAAAAGAAGTCAATTTTGGCGCGCGGTGAACCTTGACATTGGGGTCAGTGGTGCAAGGTGGGTCGTGGGTTTGCTATAGCATAATATAGCATATTAAGATGAATGCATGTATGAAATATCAATGAGCTCCCTGAAAACAGAAGTAAAACAAAATTTAACCCAACTTTAACGCACTAAGTTGGTGATTTTCTACAGCATGATAGCTATTCACATGAGGAATGCATGTATGAATGTGTTAAGTTTGTGTCCTTCACCTTGGGGAAAGAGGTGGGGGAGGTGGGTCATGGATTTGCTGTAGCACAATAGAGGATCATCACATGAATGCATGTATGAAATATCAAAGCGTTCTCTGTAAAGAAACAGAAGTTACACAAAATTTACCCCAACGTTAAGTTTATGAACATGCTAAGTTTGTGATCTTGACCTTGGGGTAAGGGTTGGGTCGTGGGTTGTGGATTTGCTACAGATACATGATAGAGGGTCATCTGAGGAATGCATGTATGAAATATCAAGGAGTTCCATGAAAGGAAACAGATGTTATAAGATATTTACCCCAACGTTAAGTTTATGAATGTGCTAAGTTTGTGACCTTGACCCTGGGGTAAGGGGTGGGCGGTGGGTCATGGATTTGCTATAGCACGATAGAGTATCATCAGATGAAAGCATGTATGAAATATCAAGGCGTTCCCTGTAAAGAAACAGAAGTTATAACAAGAGCGCCATGATGGCCCTAATTAGCTCACCATGAATTTATGCTATTTTTATTAGGCGGACATCTTGGATTATCGATGACCTCCATTTTAACGAATCTGAAAAGGCTTCACCCATGGACCATAACTTTTAAGTTTGGCTACCATGTACCATGGGCCAAGCGGTTCATGTGAAGAAGAATTTTGAAATCTCTGATAAAAGAACAACCTTTTGACCTTTCGGCGGCCATCTTGGATGACATGAACATCCGATTTCGACGAAAAACGCACCAGAGTGATCGCCTCGTTGATACTTTCGATTTGATATATGACATGACCATATTCGGTCAAAAATAAAATTTGACCCCAATTTGACCCCACGGGCCACGCCCATTTTTGACCCCGGGGTCACCATTTTAACAACTTTGAAAGAGCATTGTACATCAATCATTCCTACCAAGTTTTGTCGAAATCCGGTTGGCGGTTCTTGAGAAGAAGATTTTTGAAGAATTTGTGCTATTTTTACACGGCGGGCATCTTGGATTACGTAACGACGTCATTTTAACAATTTTGTAATCCCCTTAAATAAGGACCATGACCATGAAGTTTGGTGACTATAGGCCCAATGGTTACCGAGGAGAAGACGACGACGGACGACGGACACATTGTGGTAACAATAGCTCACATGAGCTTCGCTCAGGTGAGCTAAAAAGACATTTACTCCAACGTTAAGTTTATGATGTTGATCATGGGGAAAGGCGTGGGGGGGGGTATGGATTTGCTGTAGCACAATAGAGGATCATCAGATGAATGCATGTATGAAATATCAAAGCGTTCCCTGTAACGAAACAGAAGTTACACAACATTTACCACAACGTTAAGTTTATGAACATGCTAAGTTTGACCTTTGGGTAAGGGTTGGGTGGTGGGTTGTGGATTTGCTACAGCTTGATAGAGGGTCATCTGAGGAATGCATGTATGAAATATCAAGGCGTTCTATGGAAGGAAACAGAAGTTATAAGACATTTACCCCAACATTAAGTTTGTGGACGATGCCGACGCCGCCGAAACCGGGGGTATACCATAAGCTCTTTGCAGGCGGAGCTAAAAATAGCCGATCATATGGAAGTTTAGCTAAATTCCATTTAAAGTTAAGATTCAAATTTATCTGTTGTATGTGTCACAGGGTGAGAAACATGTGCACCGGCCCGGGGCTCGAACCGGGGACCTCTGGTTTACCGTACCATCGCTCCAACCGACTGAGCTAGCCGGGCACGAATACACACTTCCTCCCCTCAGTGAGTTACGTACCGCGCACATACTTCCCCGCCAAATTGGAATTCGTCCCCGAATTCTATATTTAATTCGTCTCTGAATTCCATATATTTGGTACATTTTGGGTAGTATATATATCAGTCACGGTCCCTCATTGGGCGCCAAATGTCACAGGGTGAGAAACATGTGCACCGGCCCGGGGCTCGAACCGGTGACCTCTGGTTTACCGTACCATCGCTCTAACCGACTGAGCTAGCCGGGCACGAATACACACTTCCTCCCCTCAGTGAGTTACGTACCGCGACATATGCAAGCTTCATAGAGTCGTGGCGGAATTATTATCAAATATAGAAGTCGTATCTCAAATCAAAGATGGCCGCCGACGACCATATTGGAAAATGTGGCGGAAAGTAAATAGTCGTTTAGCTAAATTTCAATTGAAGATTGATTAATTATTTTTTCTGTTGTATGCAAGTTTCTAATGGTAATGGAAGAATGACTATCAAAATATGGAATTGTATCCCATATTTAAGATGGCCGCCATTGGCTATATTGGAAAACATGGCCGACGATGTATAAGTTTAGCTAAATTTCAATGGAAGCTACATTTTTACCATGACTTTTTTCTATCTATTGTATGCACATTTATAAAGATCATGGAAGAATGAATAGCAAAATACAGAAGTTGTATCTCAAATTTAAGATATATTATAAAATGTGGCAGATAATATACAAGTTTACAAAATTACATTTAAAAGTTATAATTCAACTTTCTTTCAAGGATCATAGATGAATAAATGTCAAAATATGGAAGTTTTAGTACAAAACCAAACTGGCTGTTGTCCGTCATTTTGAAATAAATGGCCAATTCATAGCTCGCAAAATGTGTGTCGTTTGCACTATTATAATACAGGTTTTCTAGCTATGTTGAATACATAATGGTTGGCATACATCACGATGTAATGGTCAACGTTACATTTTTTATAATTAGTCTAGCTACAGCGAGATATGATTCATCCGCTACTATGTATAATGGTGACTATAACACTTCCCTGCTAATAGAAACATTGCTACATATCGTGGACTGAGTTTAAACCTTGATACAATGATGCCAATAGTATGCAATGACAATGTAAATTGAAGAATATAACTGTTGGGTTCATGTCGGCGATTGGTATTATTAAGTGAGTCTGGGTTTCTCTGAATTAAAATTGCCTCTGCAAACAGATACTGAATATATAGAACATTACACAAATATGCTTGCATTATGACAAAATGTCATGCATAAGATACTATGCATTGTAAGACTTAAAGTACTACACCATTACACTATGAGCTTATAAATTATTAGTATGTGATGATTTATATTACCATGGAATGTATACATTGCATCTTCGCATTCATTATACGATTTTATACGATTATATTTATACGTGATTGGTATATGCATATTTTATTATTATACGGTGTACATATATTGCTGAACGGTGCAGTGTACATTTGTTTCGTCTTTCATTCTGGTCGTCTGATGATCTGTACTGCTGACAGTAACAATTTTGTTAAAGTTAGCATTCACAGTGTCAGTGCCAAATGCTTTAAGCTCTACGTGTAAGTGCAGGCGGCAGCCCCTTTTCATTTCCTCAAAGGTCTTTTGCATTACAAGTGCCTATTAGTCTGGATGCCAAAGCTGGTATTTTGGCTGAACCCCGACTTGACTGATATAGTTGGTTTCTCAGTTGATTCTGAAGCACACCATGCCACATAAACATAAACTGCCTGGTAAATTGGAGTTACCCTTGAGCATTTCTCAAAATCCAAGATGGCTGCCATCTAAGCGAGTTGTCTACTGAAATGGTGAACCACTTGTCAGATTCTGGTGATCTTAGTGTCGATTTGTAGGCTTTCAATGATGACCGATGCATTTATCATGGTTATTTTGGCATAAAAAGTCAAGGTCGCGATATACGATCAAGGTAAAGGGGCTTGTTGGCCACTAAATGGTGAATATCGTCTTATTATCAAATGATAAAATAACTATCAGTCATTAGTTTTCAGTCATATGGCTGACAATTTCCCATTAATATATCAGATGAGGCGTTAAGCAGCAGTACTGGTTTCCAGCAATATAAGTATGTACCAGAAATGAACAATGTCAGATGAGTGTGTTTTCAAACACGTGCTTGGCAAGTGTCCGTCCAACGCGAAACTTTCAAAAAGTAGACCTGATGGTGATAGACTGCACAACATCATTGATGCTAGTATCCGGTATGGCGATCCATTACATGTCGGTCTACAGGACCAAATGAACATTGATGACAGATTCCAAGTGTATTAACACAGACATTGTATCTCCACATATCTAGCATGTGCACCAGCCCATCGTCTATCAGTTGATATAAAGTTTCTGCCTACTATGCGAATAGGACGCTCTAACATTCCAATCTTTCAATTTCCATGTTTCTACTGAGTGATTGAAAAGGATACGAATACTCCTAATTTATGGGTACCAGCACATCTGGTGACTGAGGTCGACACACATGAACTTGATGAAATGGGGAAACCCATAACTAACAAGAACATGGTACTGAAGCAGTGTGAAGTGTGGTATGACACATGGGCAGACAAGCCGAGGTTGCGTATCACAGGCGCCCTGAGTGTGACTTACATGCATCCGATGCCAGATATCACAACGACTGTTTGAGTAGGCTCTTTAGTAACAGGAATATTCCAGCGAGACCTCACAGTCGGCAGGTATAAGGCAGCTCATGACAATCAAATCGCGTAAAAATATGGTATTCAGTGGAATTGCAGGGGATATTTACAGAAATAGGGGGTAGCTCAATCAAACGATCAGATTTTTCTGAGCAACGACTGTTTGAGTATCCATGACCCGGGGTTCAAATAAAAAAATATAAATAAACTTTGCGCATCCACTCATCATAAGGAAGCTACATACCAAGTTTCAGGTCTGTAGCTATTACAGTTTAAAAGTTTTACGAGTCACAAGGCAAAATTGCCAAATTCTAAGTGGAAAATGGGGAGATAATCCATGACCGAGAGTTGAATCAAAAATTGAAATAAACTTTGCGCATCTACTCATCATAAAAAAGTTTGTTTGTTTGTTGGGGTTTAACGGCCTATCAACAGTTAAGGTCATTTAAGGCCGGGTCAATAGGTTTAGTACTGAATCCGATATATTACCTGTACAAGTACATGTACATGTTCAAGTACATGTACAAATGGGGGGAAAATCCCAAAATCAGAACTGAATATTTACAATAACAAAACTATATATTCAGCCCTGAAATCAGAATAATCCTGATCTGATACCAGGTCCTCGCCACACCAGAATCACTTGGCCCCTCCCAAAAGCAATAGGATCAGTAATAATTTTACTACTTTTATAATGGGCAACAAGAGTTCCAAAGGTCACAATATACGCCCGTCGAGGCAAGGCCAGTCAACAAGGGGAGATAACTCACTAAAAATCAATAGCCTTCTTCATCTTGCCGTGATAAACATTTGGTTTTGATCGGTGAAGTAGGACTCGAGTACGAGTAATTACGTGGACAAGGATACAGTGTGGGAAAATTAAAAATGGAAATTTTTCAAAATCAATAGGTTTCTTTGTATTGCCATGTTAAACATGTATACTGAATTTGGTTACGGTCGGTGAAGTAGAACTTGAGTTATTGCGTGGACAAAGATACAGAGTGCGAACAATAAAAATGGCCGCCAAGGGGAGATAAGTCATCAGACATTTTTGAAAATAAATAGGCTTCTTTGTCTTGCCGTGATAAACATGTATACCGAATTTGGTTACGAGCGGTGAAGTAGAACTTGAGTTATCACGTGGACAAGGATACAGAGTGCGACAAATAACAAGAGCTGTAGGAGAACAGCATAGCTCGACTACGAGGGTTGTCGATGTACACATAGCTTGACAAAGAAGGTGGCTGCGGCCTGCATAAAAACCTTAACCAAGGTTGACTAAAAACATTAACCAAGGGAAACTAGAAATGTGGCCTGTCGGCACACGAATACCCCCACTGGCAGCCAAAGAAAACGAGGCATTTTTGATCATACGCCATTTAGCCGAGCGTTAAGGTTTCAAACGCATCAAGTCTGTGACCTTGACCCTGGGCATAGTGTGATAATCCATGCATCGTGTAGAAAGAATATAGAGCGGAAGGGAATTTCAATAGGTTTGACCTTTGACCCTTCAACTATGACCTTGACCTTGGCCCGTTAGGTGCGTGTGGTTATTGATCGAGACACACCTTCTCATCCTGAGAAACATTTGTGCCAAGGCATTTGATAATCCATGCATCGGTGTAGAAGATATAGAGCGGAAGGGAATTTCAATAGGTTTGACCTTTGACCTTCAACTGTGACCTTGGACGTAGGTGCGTGGTTAGCAATTTGATAATCCATGCATCGGTGTAGAAGATATAGAGCGGAAGGGAATTTCAATAGGTTTGACCTTTGACCTTCAACTGTGACCTTGACCTTGGACGTAGGTGCGTGGTTATTGATCGCGACACACCTTCTCATCATGAGAAACATTTGTGCCAATCCATTTGATAATCCATGCATCGGTGTAGAAGATATAGAGCGGAAGGGAATTTCAATAGGTTTGACCTTTGATCTTCAACAGTGACCTTGACCTTGGACGTAGGTGCGTGGTTTTCCAAGTATGGTTGCTGTAGGCCCAGGAGTATTCCATATACAAGCTTGAGTAAAAACCATAACCAAGGGGAGATAACTAAGTAATCCAAGGATAAAAGTAGGTCAAGGTCAAATATAGGTCAGGGATTATTGATGTACATCACTAGGAGATGAAGTTGTCTGTGTATGGTTGATGTAGGCCCAGAAGTATTCCATATACAAGCTTGACTATAAACATTAACCAAGTAATTCAAGGTTAAATGTAGGTGAAGGTAAAATAAAGGTCAGGGGTTATTGATGTACATCCCTATGAGAAAAAGTTATCCAAGTATGGTGTCTGTATGCACAATAGTATTCCATCTACAAGCTTGACTAAAAACCTTAACCAAGGTTGAGTAAAAACCTTAACCAAGGGGAATTAAGTAAGTAATTTAAGGTTAAATTGTAGGTCAAGGTCAAATATAGGTCAGGGGTTGTTGTGAGTACATCACTAGGTGATGAAGTTGTCCAAGTATGGTTGGTGTAGGGCCATGAGTATTCCATCTACAAGCTTGACTAAAAACCTTAACCAAAGAGAATTAAGTAAGTAATCCAAGAGGAAATGTAGGTGAAGGTCAAATATAGATCAGGGGTTATTGATGTACATCACTATAAGAAAAGGTTGTCAAATTATGGTGTCTGTATGCACAATAGTATTCCATGTACAAGCTTGAGTAAAAAGCTTAACCAAGGTCGAGTAAAAACCTTAACCAAGGGGAATTAAGTAAGTAATTCAAGGTTAAATGTAGGTGAAGGTCAAATATAGGTCAGGGGTTGTTGATGTACATCACTAGGAGATGAAGTTGTCCAAGTATGGTGGGTGTAGGGCCAGGAGTATTCCATCTACAAGCTTGACTAAAAACGTTAACCAAGGGGAATTAAGTAATTCAAGAGGAAATGTAGGTCAAGGTCAAATATAGATCAGGGGTTGTTGATGTACATCACTAGGAGATGAAGTGTTGTCCAAGTATGGTGGGGTGTAGGGCCAGGAGTATTCCATCTACAAGCTTGACTAAATACGTTAACAAGGGAGAATTAAGTAATTCAAGAGGAAATGTAGTTGTCCAAGGGTTTTCAATATAGGATCTGGGGTTGTTGATGGGGTAATCACTAGGAGATGAATTTGTAAGTATGGTGGTTGTTTTTAGGGACCAGTAGTATTCCTATAGAAGGTTGACTAAAAAACCTTAACCAAAAGGAATTAAGTAAGTAATTGAAGAGGAAATGTAGGTCAAGGTCAAATATAGATCAGGGGTTATTGATGTACATACCTATGAGAAAAGGAAATTGTCAAAGTATGGTGTCTGGATGCACAATAGTATTCAATGTACAAGCTTGAAAAAAAACCTTAACCAAGGTTGACTAAAAACCTTAACCAAGGGGAATTAAGTAAGTAATTCAAGAGGAAATATAGGTCAAGGTCAAATATAGATCAGGGGTTATTGATGTGCATCACTAGGAGATGAAGTTGTGCAAGTATGGTGGGTGTAGGGCCAGTAGTATTGCATATACAAACTTTACTAAAAACCTTAACCAAGGTTGACTAAAAACCTTAACCA
This sequence comes from Conchocele bisecta, assembly GCA_029237695.1. Classification (NCBI taxonomy): domain Eukaryota; kingdom Metazoa; phylum Mollusca; class Bivalvia; order Lucinida; family Thyasiridae; genus Conchocele; species Conchocele bisecta. The sequence goes on from CM055273.1 coordinate 12,623,434, forward strand.
AGGGGAATTAACCAAGTAATTCAAGAGGAAATGTAGGTCAAGGTCAAATATAGATCAGGGGTTACTGATGTACATCACTAGGAGATGAAGTTTTCCAAGTATGGTGGGTGTAGGGCCAGTAGTATTCCATATACAAGCTTGACTAAAAACCTTAACCAAGGCGTGACGTGACGGTGACGCCGCCGACGCCGACGCCGGGGTGACAACATAAGCTCTACTTATTCTTCGAATAGTCGAGCTAAAAATGGCCGCCAAGGGGAGATAAGTCATCGGTAATTTTTCAAAATCAATAGGCTTTTTCATCTTGCCATGATAAACATGTATACCGAATTTGGTTAAAATCCGTCAAGTAGACCTCTAGTTATTGCGTGGACAAGCTGTGCCCGACCGCCACCCTCCCGCCCGCCCACCCGTACAAGATGAATACATAATGCGTCCCGTTTTTTTCAAACAGGCGTATAATAACCCCAAGTCAACTCCCAGGTAACTAAAGAGCCAAAGATAAAAACGTACCTGGAGAGCCAAACCAGGCAAATCGTGATTCCTATAAGAAGGAATCCATACCGTTAATTTACGACGTCTCATTCGCCCGACCGCCACCCACGAAGAAACTTGTACAAACTTTTTGAAGCAAAAAATGTTTCTGCAAAAATGTGAAGGTAAAAAACGTCAGGGACATGTTAATGGCAGCATGAGTGAGTTCCAAATGCTCACATATGTCAATTGTCCAAATATTGGAGCAATCTGTGAAGTAATATTAAAGTTAAAACTTGAACAAACTTTTTGACGCAAAAAAATAGGTAAGTGTAATGAGAAGCCATCTTTGTATGTACAAGCCATGATACAATTTCACAACTTCGTGCGTTTGACACATACAGCAAATAATATGACAGTAAACCAAATAAAATTTGGTGCAATACATACTAGACAGATATGACAACGGCAAGCTATAAATATTATGCCAGCAAACTATACAAAAGACGAGATATTTGAGCATTTCTCCAATCAATTTCAAAATAAATTTTGATGTGTAAACTTTTCAATCTGATGCACAGCCAATGTTAGTGTACACATTACCCATAGGTAAAGCCATATTTACTTACATAGTATGCGAGTAGACACCAGGGACAATACACTCAGGTAACTGCTTACATGACACTGGATTTGATAGCTAATAATAGAGTACAGTAGTGGGTATATATGGTATGTGTTGTGTGCTTTGCCAGGTAAAAGTGGATTTTCTGTGTATGATGTTATTTATAATGGTGGCTGATGTCGTTAAAAACACAGGCACAGACCTGTCCAGAAAACTGACATATTTTACAGTTTGGTGTAATATAACTGATAGGAGTCCGTTCTCCTGGCTTTTCTACATGTGATTAGCTACATTATATCATATCTTCTACTTCACATTTTGAGTGCTTTGTCAAACAGTAGAACAGGTGAAACTGGCTTATGGCTGGACATACAAAGATGGCCGACTTGGCCACTCCATGTGCCGTATACGATACAGTAATGAGGCAGTATTCACATATATGTAAAACATATATTCTATTACATTTACAAAGCAATTATCTTTGAATCAGATGATCAGGTATAGAACAGGTCCTTAAAGTTAGACCATGATGACGAAGATTGTACAAACTTTTTGACATTTGCGGACGACAACGACGGAAAAAAGCGGCGACTATAGCTAAAAGGTATTAAGTTAAAAAGGTGATATTTTTAAAATATTTTCTCGGCATAAAAACATCAAGGTGCACATCTTCAATGTGTGTAGAAGATGTGTGTATAGTTTCATATTGATTGACTGAAAGGTTTTAGAGGAGTAGTGTACACAAACTCTGCAGTTTTTCTGTCCGCCACCCGCCTGTCAGTAAAACATAATATGTACCATTTTTTAAAACGGTCGTATAAAAATCATAAAGTGTAATAAATGAGGCTGTACAAAACAGGGGAGGCACGAGTGCATGTTGGATATAAAATATGTATAGTGATTTAGTAGCAGAAAAAGAAGGTGCATATGACCATTAAAGTCTCAGACGATGTCCAAGATAGAATATATGGTTTTTATATGCCCGATTGAAAAAAGACGGACGTATTATGTATTCACCTTGTACGGGTGGGTGAGCTGGCACAGATTGTCCACGCAATAATTAGTTCTACTTCATGGAACGTAATACAATTTACAGAGTGCGAAAATTAAAATTGGCTGCCAAGGGGAGACAATGCGAAGGTCACCAAGGTCAAGGTCACAATATGATGAAGTGCCAAATTATTGATACAATTGTCACGGTCACCAATGTCAAGGTCACACACATGGGTGGATAGTCATCAAAGTGAGGAAGCTATTGGGGAAGTTTGGTAATGATCTGACTAACGGATCAAGAGATATTCCACATTTGGGAGTACATCAAAAATGATTGACACAAATGTCAAGGTCACAAAGGTGATGGTCAAGGTCACCGGAATGACACTGGATGGATAGCTATCAATATGAGGAAGCTACATGTATTTATAAAATTTGGTAATGAACCGACTAACAGATCAAGAGATATGGGAAATTTGGCTACTTCCGAAATTTACATCCCACAAAGGTTAAGGTCACCAAGATGAAGGTCAAAGTCACCGGAATGACAGTGGGTGGATAGCCATCAATGTGAGACAGCTATTGATGAAATTTTGTATTGATCCAACTAACGGATCAAGAGATATGGGAAATGTGGCTACGTCCAAAATTTATATCCCAAATTGTTGACGACACCAACGCCGCCGGAATTGTGACTGCTTTGTCTCATTTTCCACTATAGCTTGTGAGACAGAAACGTGGCCTGTCGCAGATGGCAGATTGGAGAAACTCTGGCAAACTTCTAACCACGGACACACACGCGGACGGACTCGCAGTCGAAACACTATATGCCTCGCGGCACTACAGAGAGAGCATAACAAGAAACGAGGCAAAGCCACAAAGGCCAGGTTTTTTCCAAGCATAGACACTTGGATAACATAATTATACCCACTTTTTGTAGACTAGATGGCTGTGGCCTGCATGTCGCGCCTTGGGGCGAGGCATGGACACTAAAAAAATAGATATAATAGATGGAAAAACTTTAACCAAAAAACTTTAACCGGACACACGGACGTACGGACGGACGTATGCCAAAATGCCGACGATATCGCGCTTTCCGCAAGCGGGCACGACAATGATGATAAACACCCATGTGAAGTATCAAGGTAATGGGTGAAGCAGTTGCAGAGATATAGTACACAAAAAAACTTTAACAAAATTTGACCTTGACATTGGGCACAGGGGCCGCACAGTTGGGGGTTAGAATGAATATATGGATGATGATAAACACCCATTTGAAGTTTCAAGGTAATGGGCGAAGCAGTTGCAGAGATATAGTATAACAAAAAACTTTTAACCAAAAAACTTTAACCAGACGTACGTTAAAAAGTTAACGTTGAAAATGGCTAAGTCAATTACGTAGAAATAATAGGTGAAGTTAAAAAAAATGGTCACATGTTGGATAGTTGTATGTGGTAGGCACCCCTTGGTTATGAAGCTGTGAAAGTTTGGTGGTCCTAGGTGGTACAGTTCCTAAGAAATGGACTTAAACACGAAAACATAACATTGTAAACGCGAAAACTTAACATTGAAAATGGCTAAGTCGACTGCGCGGAAAAAATGGGTCAAGTTCAAAAAAAGGTAACATGTTGGATAGTGATATGTGGTGGGCACCCCTTGATTATGAAGCTGTGAAAGTTTGGTGGTCCTAGGTGGTACAGTAACAAAGAAATGGACTCAAACACGAAAACTTAACATTGATTGTGGACGCTGCCCGTCGCCCGCCGCCCGAACGCCCGCCCGCCCGGCTTTCGCCAATCCAATAGCCTGGATTATTTTTCAAAAAACCTGGCTAAAAACAGACAAAACCCCTAATCTAATATTCAACATACACATCATTTACATACAGTGTACTTACAGATCGTATTCCGGGTAAATTTAGTACTGTTCCTATAACTGGCACACGTCGTAAAAAGTTTATGGCAACTGGGAAAAAACCACTGAAATAAGGAATTATTAAGGCATTAATACACAAATGAAGATCCCTAGCACATCATCATGTTCAAGACGGAAAATTTGATTGGTCGAGGCTGAACTGTGCTCAGTCTCACCCAATCAAACTGCATGATTTGAAGTATGAATTGGGATATGTTGCCAAACATTTATAAGCATGGAGCAGATCTGCTAGTTCATGTCTGCAACTTGATAAGGAAGGATCTACCGGTATATAACATTGTGTAACTCTGTCAGCAGAGCATGCCCACCTGGTAGGCACAAACTGTTCTTTATAGGAATTAAATAAGTGTATAATTGTGTCACTATTCCACCATTTCTAAAAAGTACAAGTTCCCGCTATACAGATATACATGTAATCATTTAGTTATATTTATTTTACTGATATTGACGCGCGGTGGTATCAGGCTATTTTCATATGCAAATGAGGCATGATATTTTTTAATTATTTATACTAATTAAATGCGTCACCTGAAAAAATAATATTTTCGATAGATTATAAAGTATGATCATTAACACACAAAACAAGAAATGTGGCCTGTCGGCACAAGAATGCCCCCGGTGGCAGATTGGAGAAATTGTGGCAAAGTTAATTAACTAAAGTGGTAACCGTAAGTATTCACAAGCACATTTATATGATGGTCAAAAGGTCAAGGTCATATGAAGGGCAGTGTTGATATGTGGCATTTGTCCACAAGTATTATGTACTGAAATATTAAAGTAATCCATCAAGGGATATAGAAGTTATGACAGAAATGAGAAGCTCCAGTGAACTTATTAATGTGTGGAAAAGTTCAAAGTTGTCAAGGTCAAAAGGTCAAGGTCATATTAAGGGCAGCATGGATGTGTAGCATTTGTCCACAAGTATGCTGTGATGACATATTTAAGTAATCCTTCAAGGAGTATAGAAGTTAGGACAGAATTGAGAAACTCTGGCGAACTTCTTAATGTGGGAAAAAGTTCACAAAGTTGTGAAGGTCAAAAGGTCAAGGTCATATTAAGGGCAGCATGGATGTGTAGCATTTGTCCACAAGTATGCTGTGTTGAAATATTTAAGTAATCCTTCAAAGAATTTAGACGTTATGACAGAATTGAGAAACTCTGTCAAACTTCTTAATGTGGGAAAAAGTTCAAAGTTGTGAAGGTCAAAAGGTCAAGGTCATATTAAAGGCAGCATGGATGTGTGGCATTTGTCCACAAGTATGCTGTCTTGAAATATTTAAGTAATCCTTCAAATAATTTAGAAGTTATGACAGAATTGAGAAACTCTGTCAAACTTCTTAATGTAGGAAAAAGTTCAAAGTTGTCAAGGTCATAGTAAAGGCAGCATGGATGTGTGACATTTGTCCACAGGTATACTGTGTTGAAATATTTAAGTATTCAAGGAATCAAGGAATATAGAAGTTATGACAGAATTGAGAAACTCTGGTGAACTTCTTAATGTGGGAAAAAGTTCAAAGTTGTCATGGTCAAGGTCATATTAAGGGCAGCATGGATGTGTGACATTTGTCCACAGTTAACTTCTACAGAGACTGGGGAATAAAAAAACAAGAGGGCCATGATGGCCCTAATTCGCTCACCTGACTCCATGAACACCAGAGGAGAATGTGACATTGAGTTCATGTGTTTTAAAAAAATTGTGCTATTTTTAGATGGCGGTCATCTTGGATTAAGCGATGACTCTCATTTTACAAAATCTGAAAATGCTTCACCCAGCATCGGCCATGTGGTTCCTGAGAAAAAGACGTTAAAAATCTTGAATAAATGGACCTTTTGGTGGCCATCATGGATGACATAATCATCTGATTTCGACAAATATTGCACCAGAGTGATCGCCTCATTGATACCTTCAATTTTATATATGACATGACCATATTCAGTCAAAAATAAAATTTGACCCCAATTTGACCCCACGGACCACGCCCATTTTTGACCCCGGGGTCACCATTTTAACAACTTTCAAAGAGCAATGTACATCGATCATTCCTACCAAGTTTCGTCGAAATACGGCTAGCGGTTCATGAGAAGAAGATTTTTTAAGAATTTATGCTATTTTTAGACGGCGGCCATCTTGGATTAGCGATGACCTCCATTTTAACAAATCTGAAAAGGCTTCACCCATGGACCATAACTTTTAAGTTTGGCTACCATGGGCCAAGCAGTTCATGTGAAGAAGAATTTTGAAATCTCTAATAAAAGAACGACCTTTTGACATTTCGGCAGCCATCTTGGATGACATAACAATCCGATTTCGACAAAAAATGCACCAGAGTGATCGCCTCATTGATACCTTCAATTTGATATATGAAATGACCATATTCAGTCAAAAATAAAATTTGACCCCAATTTGACCCCACGGGCCACGCCCATTTTTAACCCCAGGGTCACCATTTTAACAACTTTGAAAGAGCAATGTACATCGATCATTCCTACCAAGTTTTGTCGAAATCCGGTTGGCAGTTCTTGAGAAGAAGATTTTTTAAGAATTTGTGCTATTTTTAGACGGCGGCCATCTTGGATTACGTAATGACTTCATTTTAACAATTTTGTAATCCCCCTACCTAAGGACCATGACCATGAAGTTTGGTGACCATAGGCCCAATGGTTACCGAGGAGAAGACGTTTGAAAATGTTCACGGACGACGACGATGGACGACGACGGACGACAGACACATTGCGGTAACAATAGCTCACATGAGCTTCGCTCAGGTGAGCTAAAAATACAGAGAATAAATAGTAATGTCCATTAACATTTTAAGGAAACACGGTTATCGCCCCTGATATCAGTGTAGAAACTTACCAGAAAATGTCATATCTACAGAATATACAAAACTATCTGTCTCCCTATATTATTACCTACTGAGTGTGCATGTACCTTTAATAATTTCATATGTAGATATTTTATCCAAGCTCTTGGACTGTCTTGGACTCAAAATAGGTGCAACTGACATGGATAACAGGGTCAAAATGCCAAAAAGTGTTACTATTGACAACCCGGAATACAGTAATAACCCTAAATATTTAGACACCATCTGTTTTGAGAAACCCCTGTATAATATGAGCTTCCCAACACAACTGATATCCACATTCAATATTATTGTCATAAGCAAGTACAACCATACTAACCCTAAAATATTGGTACATTCTTTAGTGGGGAAATCAAATATTTATATATATATAGTTCGCCCTTCTTTCTAAGCCAATCATTGGGCAGCATTGTGCTCCACTTATTTCACATATTGCAACGGTTAACCCCAATAAGTTATATATTACCATAATTAATGATTAACTGTTCGATAGGAAATGAAAAATCAATACTCGGATGGGACATATTTGATTTTTCAGGAACTAAATAATGCGGCCGCTAGCGCTCCCTCGCATTTAATTCCTTAACAATCCAATATGTGAACAATAACTTATAACATAACCAGATGGCATTTGATGGTCTCAGAGTATATTTATTTGAAGTGCTGAATTAAGGTATGTAAAAGCTTTAACGCAAATTTGAAAGTCATTTGACTTGGATCTTGGGCATGTGGGTCGCATGGGTGGACTATAGAATGAAAATATGGATGATAATAAAGAATTATTTGAAGTTTGAAGCAAATTTGAGTAAGTGTTTTGTGGAGATATAAGGTATGTAAAAACATTAACACAAATTTCAAAGTCATTTGACCTTGACCTTGGGGCACAGGGGCCGCATGAGTGGGACACAGAATGAATATATAGATGATGACTAATAAGCATTTGAAGTTTAAAGTCAATGTGACTTAGGACTGTAGAGATATAAGGTATTTAACAAGAGTTGTCAGAAGACAACGAAGCTCGTCTGTTGGCAGCCTTCACTCAAACTTGGCACAGTTGCATAAAAAACATGAATATTATATATAATTGACCTTGGGTAAAGGGGCATGCGGTGGACCTTGACATTGGGGTCAGAGGTGCAAGGTGGGTTGTGGGTTTGCTATAGCATATTAAGATGAATGCATGTATGAAATATCAATGCGCTCCCTGAAAACAGAAGTAAAATAAAATTTAACCCAACGTTAAGTTTATGAACGCACTAAGTTGGTGATTTTCTACAGTATGATAGCTATTCACATGAGGAATGCATGTATGAATGTGCTAAGTTTGTGACCTTGGGGAAAGGGGTGTGGGGGAGACATGAATTTGCTGTAGCACAATAGAGGATCATCAGATGAATGCATGTATGAAATATCAAAGCGTTCCCTGTAAAGAAACAGAAGTTACACAACATTTACCACAACGTTAAGTTTATGAACATGCTAAGTTTGTGACCTTGACCTTGGAGCAAGAGTTGGGTGGTGGGTTGTGGATTTGCTACAGCATGATAGAGGGTCATCTGAGGAATGCATGTATGCAATATCAAGGCGTTCCATGAAAGGAAACAGATGTTATAAGAAATTTACCCCAACGTTAAGTTTATGAATGTGCTAAGTTTGTGACCTTGACCTTGGGTTAAGGGTTGGGTGGTGGGTAATGGATTTGCTACAGCATGATAGAGGGTCATTTGAGGAATGCATGTCTGAAATATCAAGGCGTTCCATGAAAGGAAACAGATGTTATAAGAAATTTACCCCAATGTTAAGTTTATGAATGTGCTAAGTTTGTGACCTTGACATTGGAGTAAGGGTTGGGTGGTGGGTCATAGATTTGCTACAGCATGATAGAGGAATGCATGTATGAAATGTCAAGGCGTTCCATGAAAGGAAACAGATGTTATAAGAAATTTACCCCAACGTTAAGTTTATGAATGAGCTAAGTTTGTGACCTTGACCTTGGGGTAGGGGTTGGGTGGTGGGTCATGGATTTGCTACAGCATGATAGAGGGTCATCTGAGGAATGCATGTATGAAATATCAAGGCGTTGCATGAAAGGAAACAGATGTTATAAGAAATTTACCCCATGTTAAGTTTATGAATGTGCTAAGTTTGTGACCTTGACCTTGGGGTAAGGGTTGGGTGGTGGGTCATGGATTTGCTACAGCATGATAGAGGGTCATCTGAGGAATGCATGTATGAACTAGATTGGTCAGTAAGTGAGGCTTACAGAATACCCCCCGCGTGGGCCCAGGTACCCCTAAAATATGTACAAATTTCCAAGTGTGTGGGCTTGTGACCTTGACTCTGGGATTAGCGCGAGCGGCATGAACGTGAATTTGTCACAGGGTGGTAGAGGTCCATTGGAGCAATGAGTGTGTGAAATATGAAGCAGATCCGAGCAAGGAAATAGAAGTTATAACCGATTTCTCTGATGTTAAGTTTTGTAAAAAGACTACCGTATAACCTCGAATTAACGCCCCCGGAGGCGTTACATTTTACAAAAGGGAGGGGTGTTTATTTGTCACAGGGTGGTAGAGGTCCATTGGAGCAATGAGTGTGTGAAATGTGAAGCAGATCCGAGCAAGGAAATAGAAGTTATAACCGATTTCTCTGATGTTAAGTTTTGTAAAGAGACTACCGTATAACCTCGAATTAACGCCCCTGGAGGCGTTACATTTTGTGAAATGTGAAGCAGTTCCGAGCAAGGAAATAGAAGTTATAACCGATTTCTCTGATGTTAAGTTTTGTAAAGAGACTACCATATAACCTCGAATTAACGCCCCCGGAGGCGTTACATTTTACAAAGGGGGGGCGTTTATTAGCCAGCAAAAAAAAAAAAAAATTTACCAAGGACCGCCAATTTCAAACACAAATAAGGATTTAAGGATTATTTGTATTTGAAATTGGCGGTCATTGACAAAAATTATTTAATTACTTATTTGGAGGGGGGGGGGGGGGGCGTTTATTAGCCAGTAAAAAAGAAAAAAAGAAAAAAGAAAAAAAAAAAGAAAAAAAAAAAATTACCAAGGACCGCCGCCAATTTCAAATACAAATAAGGATTTAATGATTATTTGTGTTTGAAATTGGCGGTCATTGGTAAAAAAATTAATTTTTGTTTTGGGTGTGGGTGAAGAAGAAAAAAAAAAAAAAAAGAAAAGAAAGAAAAAAAAGAAAAAAAAAAAATTACCAAGGACCACCAATTTCAAAGACAAATAAGGATTTAAAGATTATTTGTGTTTGAAATTGGCGGTCATTGGTAAAAAAAAAATAAAAATTTTGGGGGGGGGGCGTTTATTAGGAGGGGGGCATTAATTCGAGGTTATACGGTATGTATGTGACGTTGATCTCGAGATCAGCGGGGATTTGTCACAGCATATGAAATATTAAGTATTTTCAATGAAAGAAATAGAAGTTATAACATATTTCTCTGATGTTAAGTTTTGTAAAGAGACTAAGTATGTGACCTTGACCTTGGGATCAGCGGGGGTTGGACAGTCATAGATTTGTCACAGCATGATAGTACAACCTTAGAGGAATGCACAAGTGAAATAATAAGAATTTTCAATGAAGGAAATAGAAGTTATAACTTATTTCTCTGATGTTAAGTTTTGTAAAGAGACTAAGTATTTGACCTTGACATTGGGATCAGCGGGGGTTGGACGGTCATGGATTTGGCACAGCATGGTATTAGAGCCTTACAGGAATGCATGTGTGAAATATTAAGAATTTTAGACGAAGGAAATAGAAGTTAGAACAATATTTCTCTGATGTTAAGTTTTGTAAAGAGACTATGTATTTGACCTTGACCTTGGTATCAGCGGGGGTTGGATGGTCGTGGATTTGGCACAGCATGGTAGTAGAGCCTTACAGGAATGCATGTGTGAAATATTAAGCATTTTAGATGAAGGAAATAGAAATTATAACAATATTTCTCTGATGTTAAGTTTTGTAAAGAGACTAAGTATTTGACCTTGACCTTGGGATATGCGGGGGTTGGACGGTCGTGGATTTGGCACAGCATGGTAGTAGAGCCTTACAGGAATGCATGTGTGAAATATTAAGCATTTTAGATGAAGGAAATAGAAGTTATAATATTTCTCTGATGTTAAGTTTACAGACTAAGTATTTGACCTTGACCTTGGGATCTGCGGGGGTTGGACGGTCGTGGATTTGGCACAGCATGGTAGTAGAGCCTTACAGGAATGCATGTGTGAAATATCAAGCATTTTAGATGAAGGAAATAGAAGTTATAACAATATTTCTCTGATGTTAAGTTTACGCGGACGGACGGACGGACGGACGGACGGACGCACGGACGCACGGACGGACGCACGGACGGACAACCTGACTCCAGTATACCCCCCCACAACTCGTTGCGGGGGGTATAACTAACAAGGTGTTCCATGAAAGGAAACAGAAGTTATAAGACATTTACCCAATGTTAAGTTTGTGGACGACGATGCAGGGTGTGTTTCATTGACTGAATGGCAAACAGTACATATCCTGGTCAGACTGTGCGAATGGACAGGCTGATCTGGATCTAAACTGGTTACAAAACCCATGATAACACCATTTCTCCAGTCACAGCCACACGTTTTCTCCATCATTACCCTAATAAGTAATTCTTACCTGAATAATAAGAAGAATCCATATATTTCCAACACCATTCCTATGACGGGCCAACCGATGAGCACAACTACTATTCCCCCTACAAAGAAGCCCGTTGCTTTCAGTTTATGTCTTTGAAAAAAGAACCTGAATGTCCGTTCTAGTCCTATGACACAAGCGAGCCCACACACAAACAAGATCTGAAATGTAGAAACATACATAGTGATTGAATGAATTATGTTTCTGCCATGGAAAATGAATTACCATAAAGATTCTAATAGACGCCCATGCTCTAATAGATGCCCACCCCCAGGTTTGGACGTTGAAAATTACCAATTTTTTGGCAGATTTTCACGAAATTAGTGCCTCTAATAAACACCCGGTGACCTCTTGGAACAAAATCGGAGCTAAATGTCCAAATAGATTTTTTATTTCTAGTATGTTGAAGACAAATTCACTGAAAAATGGGGAAAAATTACTTTCACTTTCAGGTTAGAGAATACCAAATGGCGCGAATCGCCCAGGGTATGCAGAAGTGGTCCGGTATAAAACTAGAAAATGTGTTCATAGAACACGGATGCCCCACATATCGCTTTGATAATAAACGAGGCAAAATTCCAAGTGCAAAAGGGGAGATAATCCATGACCTGGGAGTCGAATCAACAATCAAAATAAACTTTGCACATCAACTCATCATAAGGAAGCTACATACCAAGTTTCAGGTCTGTAGCTATTACAGTTTAAAAGTTTTACGAGTCACAAGGCAAAATTTCCAAATTCTAAGTAAAAAAGGGGGTTGAATCAACTAAACATTGTGCAAATATCATCACAAGGAAGCTACATACCAAGTTTTAGATGTGTAGCCATTAGAGTTTAAAAGCTTTACGACTTGCAAGCCAAAATTGTAAAATTCTAAGTCGAAAATGGGGAGATAATACATGACCCCAGGGTCGAATAAAAAAATCTAAATAAACTTTGCGCATCTACTCATTAGATGAGTAAGCTACATACCAAGTTTCAGGTCTGTAGCTATTACAATTTAAAAGTTTTACGAGTCACAAGGCAAAATTGCCAAATTCTAAGTGGAAAATGGGGAGATAATCCATGACCGAGAGTTGAATCAAAAATTGAAATAAACATTGCGCATCTACTCATTATAAAAAAGTTTGTTTGTTTGTTGGGGTTTAACGGCCTATCAACAGTTAAGGTCATTTAAGGCCGGGTCAATAGGTTTAGTACTGAATCCGATATATTACCTGTACAAGTACATGTACATGTTCAAGTACATGTACAAATGGGGGGAAAATCCCAAAATCAGAACTGAATATTTACAATAAACAAACTATATATTCAGCCCTGAAATCAGAATAATCCTGATATGATGCCAGGTCCTCGCCACACCAGAATCACTTGGCCCCCTCCCAAAAGCAGTAAGATCAGTAATAAATCATAAGGAAGCTACATATGTAACCGAGTTTCAGGTCTGTAGCTATTACGGTTTGAATGTTTTATGAGTCACAAGGCAAAATTGCCAAATTATAAGTCGAAAAGGGGGAGATAATCCATGAATGGGGTCGAATAAAAAATCAAAATAAACTTTGCGCATCTACTCATCATAAGGAAGCTACATACCAAGTTTCTCTGTAGCTATTACGGCTTAAACGTTTTACGACTCACAAGGTTGGGGACGGACGGACGGACGGAAGGATGGACAGGGGACGGACAAGGGTAACACTAAATGCCCCCTCCACTATTGTGGTGGGGCATAAAAATAGTGCGGGCGTTTTGAGGTCACAGACCTAGTTTGTTTGCAAATCTTGATCTATTACTACCTTTTTTGGTGTGCTTTTAACACCAGTTTTCAGCATATTTGTAGCATTTAAAAGAAAACACTGAACCTGTTGGTCATGGGATGTAAACAGTGTTTCTGTGGCCAACAAATGTAAACAATATTGGGGGATATGACGAGGTTGGATTTTTCTTTCTTAGAAGTAAGTGAGCCTATTGTTTACTTCATGCAGAACCAGTACAGATTGGCTGCAGGTCATGTACAAGTAAGTCCCAGAGGTCCCGGGTTCGAGCCCCGGGCCGGAGCACATCTTTCACGCCCTGGAACATAAACAAGAAAACAGATGCCCCCAGTTTCTTAACTGGACACATTGCCACACACACGGACACACGGTCCAAACAATATATGCCTGCACGGCTCAACCAAGAAGTGAGGGATAAAAATTTGGGCTCAGAGGCGGATAAAAGGAAAATTACAACATTTAGGGGCAGAGCAGATTCTGATCATCGCAATTATGTATTGTACAATCACAGATTAATCAAAATTGCTATTCAGAGGGATAACCAACATTTGCTTCACTGAACAGCTACCAAAGAGGGCCATCAGACTGACACGGTGCTACTCGTCGCAAACATTGTATGGTCCCTTTTCTCATTTGGCAGACCATTGATCAATGGACCATGAATCAAGATCTCTCTGCACATGTGAAGTGAAGGTTATTTATTGTAGTGAAACAACTATTGATTTGTGTTGCCCTTATTTGTCTAAATATCAATTATTTAGCTAACAAATACATGTGTTACACATGTATGTAAGTTAGTGTTAATACGTGTGTAACTTACATTTCCAATGGCCAACAAACCCTTGTCAAAGAAGAAAAGGACACCAAGAAACAAGAAAGCTATGCCAAATCCTGCAAGTCCAACTCCAATTTCTGAAAACATATAAATACATGTACATGTAAATAGTGATTGAATCTCAGTTCACAAACAATTAAATATCCGAAAATGTTATGGTAAAAGGTCGGCCTCACAGCACGGGTCTCTGGATTGCCACTAAATGTTATGGTAAAAGGTCGGCCTCACAGCACGGGTCTCTGGATTGCCACTAAATGTTATGGTGGTTTATTATACGCAATTTCTTAAAATATAAATGGGTATATTGTTGTTTAGTTGCAAACGGTAACTCTTGCAATCTACTCACATACCGCCCATAGCCAGAGTTACGATTCCACTCATAGGATTCCCCGGCAGATTAGGGAATCAGATCTGATTCGCTATTAATTGTGAAAGATGTTCTATGTTTTGGAACTGAAATGAGTGTTAATATTATGAAAATAACATATTCAAGTAATTATAACATAAATTTTCAGATGTAGATGACCTGATCAAGTAAATTTAAGCTAGAATCAAGAAGTGAGCCAGTCAGTGGCAGCCAAATTCAACATGTAAAATTTAAGATGGGATCCATTTTCTGTAACGGCAAAAAATAATTGTCTAAACATTCTATAATGGTAATACTTTTTCAGAATTATTAGTTTGTATTACTTTTATAATACTAACATTTTTTTCAGATGGAAAATATCTCAAATATGTCACAATTAACTGATAAAGTGCGAATCAGATCCGATTCGCTACTCTGCCGAGACATTATATGAGTGGAATCGTAACTCTGGCTACGGACGGTACGGGAGTAAATTGCAAAAGTTACCGTTCGCAACGAAAATTTTGACATTGAGAGCTGCTGAGACAGCATATAATGATATTATCAACATATTGCCTTCTATGTTGAGAACAAAAAATATTTCAAATTATATACTAAAACAAGAAACGAGGCAAAGCCACGAAGGCCAGGTTTTTTCCAAGCATAGACACTTGGATAACATAATTATACCCACTTTTTGTAGACTAGATGGCCGTGGCCTGCATGTCGCGCCTTGGGGCGAGGCATGGACACTAAAAGAATAGATATAGTAGATGGAAAAACTTTTAACCAAAAAACTTTAACCGGACACACGGACGAACGGACGGACGTATGCCAAAATGCCGACGATATCGCGCTTTCCGCAATCAGGTGTGACAATGATGATAAACACCCATGTGAAGTATCAAGGTATTGGGTGAAGCAGTTGCAGAGATATAGCTAGTACACGAAAAAACTTTAACAAAAAAAATCAAAGTAATTTGAACTTGACATAGGGCACAGGATCGCGCTTTCCACAAGCAGGTGCGACAATGATGATAAACACCCATGTGAAGTATCAAGGTATTGGGTGAAGCAGTTGCAGAGATATAGTACACGACAAAACTTTAACAAAAAAATTCAAAGTAATTTGAACTTGACATAGGGCACAGGATCGCGCTTTCCGCAAGCAGGTGCGACAATGATGATAAACACCCATGTGAAGTATCAAGGTATTGGGTGAAGCAGTTGCAGAGTATAGTAACACGAAAAAACTTTAACAAAAAAATTCAAAGTAATTTGACCTTGACATTGGGCACAGGATCGCGCTTTCCGCAAGCAGGTGCAACAATGATGATAAACACCCATGTGAAGTATCAAGGTATTGGGTGAAGCAGTTGCAGAGATATAGTACACGAAAAAACTTTAACAAAAAAATTCAAAGTAATTTGACTTGACATTGGGCACAGGATCGCGCTTTCCGCAAGCAGGTGCGACAATGATGATAAACACCCATGTGAAGTATCAAGGTATTGATGAAGCAGTTGCAGAGATATAGTACACGAAAATGCTTTAACAAAAAAACATTCAAAGTAATTTGACCTTGACATTGGGCACAGGATCGCGCTTTCCGCAAGCAGGTGCGACAATGATGATAAACACCCATGTGAAGTATCAAGGTATTGGGTGAAGCAGTTAAGAGAGTATAGTACACGAAAAAACTTTAACAAAAAAATTCAAAGTAATTGACCTTGACATTGGGCACAGATCGCGCTTCCGCAAGCAGGTGCGACAATGATGATAAACACCCATGTGAAGTATCAGGTATTGGGTGAAGCAGTTGCAGAGATATAGTACACGAAAATACTTTAACAAAAAAATTCAAAGTAATTTGACCTTGACATTGGGCACAGGATCGCGCTTTCCGCAAGCAGGTGCGACAATGATGATAAAAACCCATGTGAAGTATCAAGGTATTGGGTGAAGCAGTTGCAGAGATATAGTACACGAAAATACTTTAACAAAAAATTTCAAAGTAATTTGACCTTGACATTGGGCACAGGATCGCGCTTTCCGCAAGCAGGTGCGACAATGATGATAAACACCCATGTGAAGTATCAGGTATTGGGTGAAGCAGTTGCAGGGATATGTACACGAAAAAACTTTAACAAAAAAATTCAAAGTAATTTGACCTTGACATTGGGCACAGGATCGCGCTTTCCACAAGCAGGTGCACAATGTGATAAAACCCATGTGAAGTAACAAGGTATTGGGTGAAAGCAGTTTGCAGAGAATAGTAACACAAAAAATTTAACAAAAAAAAATTCAAATTAAATTTACCTTGGAACATTGGGCAACAGTTTATCGCAGCCCAATTCCTCAAGCAGGTGCGACTTTAAAAAAAATGAATTTGATAAACGGGAGGACCCAATGAATTGATAAACCAACCCAGTGAATGTAACAACCCTTGGTATGGTGAAGCAGTTGCAGAGATATAGTACACGAAAAAAACATTTAACAAAAAAATTCAAAGTAATTTGACCTTGACATTGGGCACAGGATCGCGCTTTCCGCAAGCAGGTGCGACAATGATGATAAACACCCATGTGAAGTACAAGTATTGGGTGAAGCAGTATGCAGAGTATAGTACACAAAAAACTTTAACAAAAAAATTCAAAGTAATTTACCTTGACATGGGACCAGGATCGCGTTTGCACTGACATGAAAACAGGATGCGCTTTCAAAAAAAATTCAAAGGAAGCCGACATGGATGATAAACACATGTGAAGTATCAAGGTATTGGGTGAAGCAGTTGCAAAGTATAGTACACAACTTTAACAAAAAAATTCAACGTAATTTGACCTTGACATTGGGCACAGGGGCCGCACGGTTGGGGGTTAGAATGAAAATATGGATGATGATAAACACCCATGTGAAGTTTCAAGGTAATGGGCGAAGCAGTTGCAGAGATATAGTATAACGAAAAAGTTTTAACCAAAAAACTTTAAGCAGACGTACGTTAAAAAGTTAATGTTGAAAATGGCTAAGTCAATTACGTAGAAATAATAGGTGAAGGTAAAAAAATGGTCACATGTTGGATAGTTGTATGTGGTAGGTACCCCTTGGTTATGAAGCTGTGAAAGTTTGGTGGTCCTAGGTGGTACAGTACCAAAGAAATGGACATAAACACGAAAACTTAACATTGTAAACGCGAAAACTTAACATTGAAAATGGCTAAGTCGACTGCGCGGAAAAAATGGGTGAAGTTAAAAAAAAAAGTAACATGTTGGATAGTGATATGTGGTGGGTACCCTTGATTATGAAGCTGTGAAAGTTTGGTGGTCCTAGGTGGTACAGTACCAAAGAAATGGACTTAAACACGAAAACTTAACATTGTAAACGCGAAAACTTAACATTGAAAATGGCTAAGTCGACTACACGGAAAAAATGGGTGAAGTTAAAAAAAAAGTAACATGTTGGATAGTGATATGTGGTGGGCACCCCTTGATTATGAAGCTGTGAAAGTTTGGTGGTCCTAGGTGGTACAGTAACAAAGAAATGGACTCAAACACGAAAACTTAACATTGATTGTGGACGCTGCCCGCCGCCCGCCCGCGCCCGGCTTTCGCCAATCCAATAGCCTGGATTTTTTTTCAAAAAACCTGGCTAATAAATAATTATTCATGGAATAAAAATTATTGTGTCATACTTTACCTCAAGATAGGCTGAGGGAAGAGAGCACGTATCTAGTAAACTACACTGAGCAAGGGAATCAAGTTATGTAAATAGTAAGTCCTGGGTCAGCCAAGTTCTAATACTCAGAAATTTCACACTGGCAATGTCAGGATTTAACTTTTATACATCAAAGTTACAAAGCATATGTTCACACTGGTTAGGCCGAACGCTTGGTCGACAGATGCAACGAATATCCGTACGTTTTGGAACGCGCGGTAGTCAGATAAAATGGCCGAAAAGGAAGCAGTTTTTGAGGTAAGCATTGTATTTATATTTATATTTATGATATATAAACGAATTCAGCCTCATGATTGGTCTTACGGAATGCCCCCAAGTCTCCGCCGTCTGCAAATACTGCTTTTGAAGCTATGTAAGTGAGTAGTAGTAAGGGAGTCAAAATGATACCACCTACCGTGGTATCGTTTATAACCCTCTATAATACCCCCACCACCCCCGAAAATCAAAAAATTGGTTAACGAGGAAAATTGGGTCTCCCGACAGCAAATTTATGAATTTTTGGAGAAAATAATTTTGAGAAGAGGGAGTCCCAATTATATTGGTAATTGACTTTTGAAAAAAGTCGAAATCATTCATGTAAGTACAATAGTTTATATTCCTCATTTTTCTTCTCCGATATAGCTAATATATTTCGCAGATCAGCAACTAATTCTACCAGCTCTAGTCTACCACGTTCACCTTTAGCCACCTGACAGCGTAGTTGCTTATGCCTACAAAGAGTTTGGGCACTAACGAATTTACAAGGGCATCTGGGGCATTGAAATTGTGGGGGGACACAAGGAAACTTTCTACGTCTCGCTAGATGCCTTCGTAGATAGTCTTTACACGTAAACGTCTTACGACAAGTCTCACACTCCATTATATATGTATATAAAATTTATCTGTTCAATTGGACGTCAAAAAAACATTATGTAAATTTTTGACGTCCAATTGAACAGATAAATTTTATAGATTATACAAAAGTATATATACAAAAGTATAATACAGAAAATATGATAACGCCAGAGAAACAGAGCAGAAATAGAAAGTTTGAGAAGAGAAGCCGAATCTCTAGGGATTACTTATAGTACACGGTTGAGAGTTAGGGGGTTGACAAAGCTGATAAATGCCACAAAGAATGAGGCGTTTATGAAGCGGTTTACCCGCGCCTATAAAAGAGGGGCATTTACAAAACCTCTCACTAGCGGATGAAGTTGGTAACAGAATTCAAAAAGAAAGTATTGCGGAGTTAAGTTCTAGTGTAATAAAACCTTCAAGCACCAATAATTTGTCCCAAATTAGACACACAGGTGGCCCAATACAAAATAAAAAATCTCTCGTTCGCGCGATAGTGGAAAAAGGTGAAGAAATATTGGGGGCTCACGATGAAACATTGGAAAAGGTAGAAAATGGAAGACGTGTAGTTACATTATCCTTTCGTAAAAACATTAACATTAACGAGTCTGAACGCATGTCCGAGAAACTCGCTCCGTATCTAACAACCAATTTTTATTTGAGATATTCATATTCTTACAAGCTAGAACATATGGAGGAAATTAAAAATGGAAAACCTGTAACTATAATAATGCACAAAAATCTCGGTGGTAGCGAACCACTATCATCAATGAAAACCGTTAAAAAATGGCTGTCAGATAAGGAGCAAACACGAATAATGTCCGATAAAATAGACAGACCGAATACAAAGTGGAAGTTTGTAAGATGGGTAGAGGTTTTCGTAAAGCTAATACAGGGTAGTAGGGGAAAAGATTTGGGACTACAATCCAAAGAAGCGGCAGGAGGAGAACTTCCAGAATGGCTGAAGAATAAAAAAGGTATGTATTCTTTGGATAAGTATAATGACGACCTTTGTCTGTTCAGGTGTCTAAGCTATGCATATGACAGATAAAAGACCCGACAGATGTACAGAAAAGGCGAAAGAACTTAGTAAGCAATATTTTGGTAGTAATGTGGTTTCACCAATTCCTTTTTCAGATCTGAAAAAGGTTGAAGAGTTTTTTAAAATCGGTATAGAAGTATATCAACCAACCGAATGTAACGTATGGTGGTTGAGAAAGGTACCAGCGCACTATAAGGCAATAGGTAATAAACCAATGACAATAGGACTGTTTAATAATCACGCATTTCTGATAAAAAACCTTAAAAACCTATCTAAAATTTACGCCTGCGATAATTGCAAGCAGAAATTCACGAAAGCGAGTAATATGAAGAGACACGGGCCAAAATGTATGAGAGGTGAGACAAAAGTAATATGTGATGGTACCGGTAATTATTTAGAGCGCCCGGGTTCGTCGTTCGAGAAAGCGTTCTACCCAAAAAGTTCTAACAGTTATGGGGCGATCGATTGGATGTACTCTGTGGAAAAGCGCGAGGGAATTCACATTCACCACGAACAGTGTGGACACGGGGGTGAAAGATGGATTTTAGGAGCTCCAGTAGATGGATACTGTCCAGAAACCAATACCGTATATCAATATCACGGCTGTTACTGGCACGGGTGTGAGATTCATGCAAAGCATAGAAAAGAAGAACGCGCATCCACTATGAGAAGAGATACACTTATTAGAAGAAGCAAAGAATTCAACCTAGTAGTTATGTGGGAATGCGAATTTCAAAGAACTGGTAAAGACATAAAGATCGGTTGCGACACTACTCTTTATCCATATCAGATAGTATACGATTTTGAGGCATATCTCAACCCAGAATTTGAAACTCTCGGTAATAATCTAGAGTACGAAGCTGAGCACGTTCCGGTAAGCGTTAGTATAGGAGATAATTTCTCAGGAACAGTAACTCATATTTGTGATAAAGATCCGCAAAAATCTTATAGAAAAATTCGTAGAAGATTTGAAAGTCAGGGAAAAGCTATAAGAGAAGAAGTGTGGTCAAGATATGGGTTTAATACAGAACATTTACGTAAAAACCAAATCGCCAAGATCGAAACAGTGGATAGAGCAAGTACCGGTTATAGGTTTTAACAGCAGTAAGTACGATATAAACTTAATAAAGAAATACCTAGTAGGCGAACTGGCATCAACAACAAAGAAAGTAATGGTCGGAAAAACGTGCAAACACAACAATATTTCTATTTACTCCAGAGTTTAGATTTCTTGATGTAATACTTTATCTAGGACCCGGTGTAAGTTACGATAGTTGGATAAAAGCCTACGAATGCAAAGGACAGAAATCTTTCTTTCCTTATGAGTGGTTCGATTCTCCAGACAAACTGGAATTACCCAGGACTACCGGATATAGAGAATTGGTATTCCAAACTATCTGGGAAAATGTTAATAGATGAAACAGAATCAAGTAAATGTCGTAGAATTTTCGAAGAAAATAATATGAAAACTTTCAGAGATTGGTTGAAATATTATAACGATTTAGATGTAGCACCGTTCCTAGAAGCGGTGGAAAAAATGTGTGAATTTATAAACACAGAGGTGTGGATATTTTCAAAGATGCGGTAACACTACCTGGAGTAGCTATACAATATTTATTGAGAGGAACCATTAAAGAACAAAAATCTTCAAAGACGATTATACCGGAGGATGCTCTATATGCTCCAAAAGAAGAAACATACGAAATGATGAAGGACGCTCTAGTTGGCGGCGGTCCATCAATAGAGGGGATTTATTTTTCATCGATATGCAGAAGCTGGTGTTTCAAATATTAGAGTGGGTTTCCAAACCGTGCAAGGCTGTTTTGGGGTACGACGCAAACGCGTTATATTTATCTACGTTAAATAAAGAGATGCCGTGTGGGAGTGAAACTATACACCGACTATCCCATAGATACCCCACATAACCCTAAATTTATTAAAAAGTTTTGTAAAAGAGTTTTATCTGGAGACTGGTTTGGGTTTGCGGAGGTGGATATAGAAGTTCCACACAACTTAAAAGATAAGTTTTCTGAAATGTCCCCAATATTTATAAACAGAGAAGTAGAGGTTTGATGAAGTTCCCACACACATGATAAAATATTTGGAAGATACTGGAAGAACTAGAGGAAATGGAAGAAAATTGGTGGGATCTATGTCGGCCACCAAAGTATTGCTGTACGCGCCACTGTTGAAATGGTATTTAAAACACGGCCTAGAAATAACGGGAGTTCATCGTGTTATAGATTATATTAGCGGAAAACCATTCGAATGGTTCGCAAAAGAAGTTACAGCCGCGCAAGACGAACGGGCGATGTAGAACCAAATAAGAAACCAGTAGCCGACATAATGAAATTATTAGGAAACTCGTGTTGTGGAAAAATGATAGAGGCAACTGAGAGACATTTAAATACGACATATACACAAAACGAAACCTGTGTTGACAAAGCATTAAGATCTGCATTCTTTGACGATTTGGAAGAGATAGGAGATGCGTACGAAATATCTTCAAGAAAACCCAGGTGTGCGGTAAAGAGACCATTCCATTGTGGAATAGCGGGTTTATCAACTAGCTAAATTGAGAATGTTGGAATTTTACTACGAATTTCTTGACAAATACGTAAAAAGAGAAGACTTTGAATTAATACAGATGGATACGGATAGTATGTATATAGGAGTTAGTGGAAAAACGATAGAGGAATTGATTAGACCTAACTTACTAGACGGGTTTGAAAAAGAAAAAAAGAAATGGTTGGCTTGGGATAAATGGAGCGAAAGAGAGCCCGGACTTTTCAAAATGGAATTTAGCGGAGATAGGGCGATAGCGTTATCTAGTAAGTGTTATTTTGTAGAAAAATTTAATTCTATTAATAAAAACTCTGCGAAAGGAATGTCCAAGAGAACTAACAATTTAAATTGGGATAGATATAAACGAGTACTAAGTGAAACTACAGAAGATGGAAAACACATTATAGATGTAGCACAAAATAGGGGATTTAAAATGAAAGACGGTGTTATGAAAACGTACTGTCAACAAAAATTAGGACTCTCGGCATACTATGATAAAAGACGTGTGTTACCAGACGGAATACATACAGAACCTCTCTAATGATTTATTTAATAATTTTGAAAAAAATTAAGAAAATTAGCAATCTAAAGACTCTGACGATCCGGGGGTAGCTGGGTGTCAGAAGGCACCGCGAGAAGTTCTTCGCGAACAAACCCTCGAGATGGCCCATCATCCAAATAGTAGAGCACGGGCTCATCGGGCTTGGTAATAGATCGATCTAGATGATATACAATTGAGAGACCACACGGGATCAGTCGCGCGGCGGCTGCCACCTTCGAGCTCTCCCGGTTGATAGAGGTACCGGACATCATATGATGGAAGCCGTTGCTCCTCTAAACCAACGGGGTCGCCCGCGCGATATGGCAGAGGGCTCGCTCGTCACCCTTTTAAACTTGATGGCATCTACGGGCTTCTTACCTATCAATCTGGTCACCTCTCCGTTCAGTGCGGAGACCACGGCGGGCAGTCTGGCTACCCACTCGGTCGATCGCGAATGAGGGTCTACAAGTTCTTTAGCGTATTGGTGTCCGAACAGTCTCTCAGCCAGGGTTCGATTGAAGCGTTCCACGATCCCCTGGTCCCGGTGGATGTTGACGCGGCCGCGTCTGATAGAAACTTCGTGCTTAGACAATAGATGAGAGACCGCGCCCATGAACTCGCGGCCGGGATCGACCTGGAGAAGATTCGGCCATTTGAGAGGACTCCTCTTATATATTCGGGAGAGAGCCTCGGCCACCTCCTTAGACTCTTTAGTGGCCAACGGCTCAGCCCCCTTATAACGACTCGCTACGTCAACGACTGTCAGCGCGTACTTGTACGTCTTACGACCGACGCGATCGTGAGGGAGAAACAGGAGATCCGCTTGGTGAACTTGGTTCGGTACCGGCACGTCGAATTTCGGGAGCGGAATATTGTGAGGCGCGGGTAAATAGATCTGCCAGATGGCCTGCTTCTTGAGCCATTCCTTGACAGCGTTTTCTGAAACCTTGGTCGCCGCCGCGAGGTTCTTGATGGCAGCGAGTCCCTTCCAGTAGCCGCGGGGGCTATAGTACGTGTTCGCTAGCTTGCGCGTTAGGCGAACCGATAGTTTGGTATTAAGTTTGCGCGTGTTCATCGTATGCGATGTATTCTAATATATCTGACAATCTCCAACATGCCCTCGCCAGATCGTCCGGTAACTGCGTCGATAATAATAAACCTTTGTTGGAAGTACAATCGCGATTGGGGGTTAAATTCTGAAGGAAATTGGGAAAATCTAATCCCCCAGGATTGGTGGAGGAATATAACATCCGCTTTGCGAAAAGGGTGGCCGCTTTTTCGTCCTCCCGCCACGTCTCGAGAGAATCTCGGGCCAGACGAATCATACCCTTTGCACCAGCTATGCGGTGTTTAAGGGCAGTGTAGCCTACATCAATCATAGCAAAATAAAGTTCGTCAACTGACATCGTTCTATATATATATATATATATATATTTATAATTAATTTAAAATAATTAATTTAAAATCTCGATTGAATATAGTAGCCGACGAGACCCACCACACCCATTCCCACGACGATGAACGCGATCTCGCGGTCTTTTTGGGCCTCTGACGGTACATAGAAATCTGAAAGTTGGGGCTCGCGATCCAGCGGCGCGAGACTTTTCTGCGGATATGCCAGCGCGTACTCGCGGTTGGCTTCTTCAACGTTCTGAAAAGTTTGTGCGGCGTGATTTTCGCGGCGAAGCTCTTCATTGACCCAGTCAAGATGGGCGGTTCGTTTTTCCGACCACGCTTCCTTTGCGCTATTGAATTGTTCTACAGCTAAATCGTGACGCGTACTCTCCTCATCCGCGTTCGAGTTTTGTAGTTTAGAGAATAGAAAGTTGCTGCCGGTGAACGCAAATGCGTTTAAGAGCGCACCACCTATCATCATTGCGATTGAAGCCTTTATTTATCCATATTAACTGGTAGAATTCCAGCTTTAACTAGATAATCTCGGGTCCAAACTGCGGCCGCTACATCTAAGGTCGCGAGCCCTACGTCTCTCACAGTAAAGTCCAATTTGGGAGCGGATCCTCCTAGGGCCATCTTTGATAGTCGAGCATACCCGATACTGAAACCCGATATCACCACGGCGTGATAAAGCGCATTCACTAACATTTTACCGTCTTGTTCAGCCATTATTGCATATAAAAGGGGTCGCGATCAATGTTTAAATGGGGCGCATCCAATCGCGATTGGTGTTTCGTAACTTTCTTCTGAACACTGGCTGGTTGTTTTTTCGATAATATGGGGTATTTCCACACGCACAGGGCACCAACAACTGCCAGACCACCACCAACAACCCAACTCCAATTCACGAATTTGGGTGACAAATTCAAAGAATTTGGGTGTGCTTCCAATTCGTGAATTGGGGGTGTTGTTGTACTCAACTCTGTCTTCAGATGTTTTGCTGTCTCCGTCCCCGATTGCAACCCCAATCTCGATTTGAGTTTAGCCTCTCGAAGCTCGGCGAGTATTTTATCTTGTTTAACTTTTCGGGTGGCAGCCGCCGCCCGCCCAGCTGCCTGTCTTTTGGGATTTTTTATATGCGGTATGTCATCCAGTGGCGGAGTAACACTCGGGTTCGATTGAGTTGGAGCAATCGGGTTCAACTCTGTCACTCTCGCGGGTGTGTCTTGTGTCATCATTTATAATATTAGGGCTTATAGTTCGTGGGCATATATGTCCAAATTGACAGTGTTTACCCGTGGTCAACGCGGTTGTCAGCGGAGCTAAGTACATTCCAAACTTGTGATAAATTGAGCAGCAGGCTGTTCTAAGAGTGTGACCTATAAAAGGGTCAGTCTCTAGATCGTCAATCAATCCCGCGGTGTTTGGTATAGGGAGAAGTATACTAACGGCGGTTGCGTACAAATGAATAGCCGCCGATCCGAGAGTTTTTGTCATCTCCGCTCCCAATTTGGATTCGTATCGCGCATACATTTTATCGATCTCCGCATCTGACATCTTATCCACCTGAAAAACTGAGAGAACGGCTACCGAGATAATGCTCCGAGTGTCCCCCAGCAACCAGCGCAGCTAGCCGCTCTCCGTCGTCGCGCCGCATTTTCATTTTCACATTCGAGTCGTTGCACTCAACCCAATACCAACCGCCATTGGAGTTGATTCCGATTGCTCTGTCGGATCATTATCTATGTTGGCAGTCGGAGTTGAGGTTTCTTCTATTAGCTGATCAAGAAGTTCGTCGCAGTTCATTTTTCTTAAAATTAATTTAACTATTCTAACAAGTCTCATCACTTTAACATATTGGCAAGCGCACACCGATACTTATGATCACCATTATGCTCGCAAAAAGCTCGCAGCGGAGCACCAAATTGTTAACATTGTTAACCATTGTTCAGCATTTGTTCAACATTTGTTAAGCATTTGTTCAGCATTGTTCAGCAATTGCTAAGCATTGTTCAGCATTGTTCAGCATTTGTTCAGTAATTGCTAATTAATTATAAAATTAATTGATAACTTCGTAAGCAGTTGGTTGATCAGTCTTTAGCAAAAGCTTGGCGTGCTTAGTTTCCGAAAGCATCTGTCGAACCTCCAGGCGCTCCTCGCGCGTTGGGATAACGTCATTCTCTCGAAGACAGTCATCGAATGAGTCTCGGTCCTTGCAGTGAAAGAGGGCGACCATTTCGTTTGCTCGTGCAGATCCTTGAGGACGGCGTTGTACTTTTGAGAGGATATCCATACGCTTTGCCTAGCATGGCGGCCAGAAAATGCGAGCTCGGAGAGCATGTCCTTCTTTTTGGTCATCGTCGCCTTGGCCGAGCAATCGTCAATCACGTATAGGGTGGGCTCACCCTGGAATCTTTGGTATAAACCACGCAACCAATCGTGAAGCCTATCACCGGGGTCAATAACGTATACCTCAGGGTCGGTCCATATCCACGTTCGCCGTTGATAAGTATCATTGTGCCGCACAGTGGGACACAGGATCACAATGTGACGAAAGGCATCGCGGTAGGACTCCTCGAGCAAGTCGAGGATGAAAACCGTTTTTCCACATCCTGTCGGCCCACATATTATGGCAGAGTGGGCATCTCCAATCGTGAATTGGTATTGATTGCTAATTTTCTTAATTAATTCTTTAGAATTATCAAATTTATTAATTAATAAATCGTTAGAATGATTGCTAATTTTCTTAATTAATTCTTTAGAATTATCAAATTTATTAATTAATAAATCGTTAGATGATTTTTTTTATTAAATCAATAGAGTGCTGAGACGTATCGGCCATCTTCGATGTTGAGTTGTGCGTCTGTAATTATATATAAGTACACGTTCAATGGCCCGGCTCCGTCCGCCTCTTTGGTTATCTGGATCGTCACACCCTCGCTAGCGTTCTCAACTTGGCGTCCGCTGCCGTGTATTTGGTCGTCGTCGCTGGCTCGCATGTCTAGCCATAACGCGTATTTGGTATTCAGGAACTCCGCGAGGGAGACGGCCGAGAGATGCAGGTCTTTGGCAACCGCGCAAGCAACCTCCGGAGAGCGCTTAGAGCCGGCAGCAAACTGCTTTCTTACTTCGTCCCACTGCTGGTGCGCGCGAAGACCCACCCCGCTGTAGAGTTGATTGGGAACTCCCTCGATCGTCACCTCTACCTTCGTGATTTTGGGGTTATAGAATTTGTCGGTTTTTCTAGCACCGAACGCGAACCGAGCATCCTCGAACAACATCATTATACCTTTCATCGAGCGAGCGGGTACGTTGACGTTAATATTTTCCACAAAGTGTCGCCTTTGTCTTTCGTCATCTTGCGATGGCGAAGAACTCGGTCGTAAAGTATGGCAACGCGCCCGGCGTACTGGGTTCTGATCAATCGCAGCGAGTTCGGGCATCGTGACCATGTCGTACTCCAGCGAAACATTATCGATCGTATACGTCGATAACAGGTCGCTGGTTATGAGAACTCGGCCGTAGTCGTTGAACGTTAGTTCGTATTCGAGGCGGTCAGCCAAAGCGCTCTGATAGTAGGGCATGTGATCTCCAGCAACTCAAAGTCGAGCGGGATGTAGAAGCGGTTGCCGTAAGCGCCCGCGACCGCATTGTCACTCGCGTTGTTATCTACCTTGTTACCAGCCCCGATTCTAAGTTTGGGGTTACGTTCTTATTTTTGCTGGTGTCAATACCCTGATAGACAGCGTTTTCGCGCTCTTGCGCCGTCTTCCATAGGTCCTGATAACAATGGTAGACGTCGCTGTCGTCGATCGACATCACCTCATTACCAGAAATCTTTATCATGGTCTTCTTGACGATGGCGCGACCAAGGTTCTGACGACGGTTCGGTCGCGTCCGTCGACGTCAGCGAAATAGTGAAAGCGAGGCGAACAGTACCCGGCACAAATGACGTCGTTAGCTCCGAGGTTGGGGAAGCGGACCAAGAGCTGCTGGTTCTGGTCGATCGTCGATGGGTTGTTCGTAATAACGACACTCTGTCTCACGCCTTTTGCCCCCGAGGGGCTCACGCAGTCTGCGGTATGGATTGAGTTTGCGACCGTAATTGACTCGAAGACATAATTTAGTGAAACTATATTAAACCTTATGGGTTTTGTCTTTAATACATAATTAATTTTAAGAAATTAAAATATGCTGATTACGATATTGACATGGGATGAAATCGGCAGAGACTATTACGTCGATGTGGATGAGGATGATTATGACATAAAGATGATTATAATGACGAAACACCTTGATACAACCTCCCAGTTCCAATCCAATCGGGGGAATTAGGTGGCGCTACCGGCACGTTGGTCAAAGTCGGGAAATTACTCGAGGGAGCTGTAGACGACTACTAACAACGGTTTGGCAGAAAAAGGTGTGGTCCCATCTGTCGGTCGCGGGACTACTCCAAGTTCGAATTGGATCTGAAACGGTAGATTGCGACTAAAAGCGGAACCAATAAATCTCCCAATAGTCAAACTGAAAGAACCCGGAAAACCCCCTATCGCTAAACACCGTTGCAGGAAACGGTGGGGCGGGTGGGGGGGCGAAAATCATAAAGAGCGAACTAGGATTCCCAGATTGGAAAAGATGGGGTAAAACAATTATGCCTACCCGCGCTGTAGAGGCCCTACAGTCTACCGACGAAAAACGATGGCGAAAACGGCCTCCGCGATAGAAAACGGTCGCGCTCAGCGATGTTCCCTCGGAGTAGCCACCGACGCTTTTAAACCACGATGGAGACCACGTTCAGCGTTTTGTCCAATCGCAATGGGGGAGGGGGGAAATACACCAACGATGACCCACCGTTACTCTTCGCGAACTCCCGGGGCCTCGATAAGGCTCTACAAATGGTCGGGGCAAACTGGTCCTTAACCTCGCCCAAACTCTCGTCGCTGGATGAACCATATCGCGCTAGAAGAAAGAAACTGGAGGAAGCTGGTGGTGATAGAGAATCTACCGAGCGGATCAACAGCTTGCGGTCGTTGCGGGGATGAAAGAGCAGCTCGTTTGTGGAGGCTGCCTCGACTAACCGTGAGACACTCCGCACCCAAATAAGTCGGATCTGGAAAACATTCTCGAGGGGTACTGCGCGAGGAGACGATACTCGGTGAGCGTACGACAATCGGTGAGCTCTTCGCACTCTATTCAGAGAACAGGGCATCACGATAGCAAGCATCCTCGTTGCTATCAGCATGATATATCGACCATAGTTCTAGCTTTCATGGTGGTGCGGCGCCACCACCCGCGCCAGCACCCACACCACCACCACCCGCGCCATCAGGCGGAGACCCCAAGGAGTGGGTAAAAAAAAACATCTAAAAGCCCTCGCCAGTCTGTGGCTAAATTGCCGAAAAGGCGGCTGCCCGCACTACCTGGACTCATCGGAAGTATGTTTCTTACTTGCTATATAATTTATCAAAAACGGCCGGATGGCTAGCCAAAAAATACTTGGGCTTTAATCGTGGCAATCGCCGGTCTCCTACTAATCTTCGCCAGAGAGTTTCCTAAAAAACCAAAGCGCAAATAATCGATTCGCCACGAGGGCGACGACGTGCGCTAATTTCTCCTCTCGTGTGTTGTGCTTCCAATTTCACCCAATCTGTGATTGAGTGGTGTTCTCCAATCGGCGAGTGGTCTGGTTGATGGAACTCGATTTGGTGCATCCATTTTACGAATTGGGGGTACTGGGTTCGATTGTGTTGAGGGATGTGTATCCCTTTTGTGTTTTGGGCGTTTTATGAAATCGGTTCCCTCAAAACACTGTTGAACCCGATCGTGTTGGGGGTGTGCGCTGATGATATCCGTGTTCACGTTACCGTTGTGACCGATTTTTTGATTGGCGGCGGTGGCGATTACGATCTGATTATTGTAACATCAACGGGTCGTCTCGTTAGTATCATATTGCTCGGCGCCTATAAAGACCTATTCCAAATACATAGTCCACTGGGGTGCTGGCAGTCTGCAAAATCGTCTTGATAATTCTTGATCGCCTTCTCCAGGTCCACCTTAGCTGAGATGGCGTCTCTACAAGTGCCAAGAATTGTTTTTGTGCATCAAACGCGTTCCCGTGCCCAGTATAGAACTGCGAGTTTGCTTCTGTGCGCCGAGGATGACCCAGACGTACGTTGCGATTAGATTCGTTGACGCGAGTAACCCGGCCTGCGTGAACCTAGACCCTTATCTAACATAAATGTGGTCCACGCGTTCTGAAACCTCAGAGCCTGCTGTATGTAATCGACGGTGAGCCAGTTTCGGAGGGTACATTTTACAAGAAAACACGCCACAGTGCGACCTCCAGATATTCTGGCCCGAAAAGTCATAGTCGCGGGGGTCAAAAATTCCGGCGTTCCGATGATGATGTGGTCACGAGTAATCGTGTCTAAATCAGTCTGAGTCCAATTACCCGGACTGGCCCCGAATGAGAACGTCCCCGGAGGCCGGTGGTGGTAGGAAATGCTTTCTGCCTCCAGTCCGCGTCTTTGAAACGTTAAATTCGTTACACAATCTTTCAAACGCCATACGGTGTATGCGTTGGAAAAATGGGATCCCAGGTGTCGTCTTGAGGTAGAGAAAATACCTAGTTCTTTGAGAATCCTCCTAATAGTAATATAAGTGTGAAAGTTGTAGACACTTCGAGCATGACATTCTTGGATGTCAGATGGTCTTTATGTGAAATCCACACCCGGGATGTTGCGCACCATACAGCAAAAATTTAGTGGTTCTGCAAAACTGCATCGGTGTGGCTTTCCACCCGTTTACGACTCCATCGTAGTAATCTTGGGCAGCCTATATTTCTCAAACGTGTTAGGGAAATTGGTGGCAAGCCACTGTCCGGTCTAACGTTTACGGTTGGTGTACAAAGGTTAACAACGTCTTTTTGCGTGTATTACCTCCGATCCGCGTACTTTGCATTAGAATTAAAGCTAAATGCTTTTGTATCCATTGAAAGATATTTATTATGTTTGCTATATCACTAATGTTCAAAAATGGGAGTTTGTGAACTTCAAAGTTAATTAGACAACTGCTGCGGGACAACGCCGGGTAGGGCCTCAGATCAATCACCTTCACGGTTGTGTGGAAAAACAGTTGAACGCTCGAGTTTTTTACACAACAGAAGTCGAGGACGTCGAGTTTTTCGCATCAGAAACCCACCCTACGAACTGCCACATAGAATAGACGTAAATAGATTCAGGAAGTCCACCAGATGCTATAGTACCTCAGGGTCTTTTTGGAGTTTCGGAGATCTCCAAGCTTTTGTCGCGGAGAAGATTCCTGGTGTAGTCACTCTCGCAATCTCGAAAGCCACGGGGCTCACGGACTTTGACCGTTGATAGGCGTTTAAGGATCTCATCGGGGTTGGGCCTCACTGTTAGGTTTATTTAAAATAACATACCCTTACAACGATGACGGAGTGTTTGATCCTGGCGAGCACGTCGGCACGACCCCGGTGAACTTCGCCGTCACGAAAACTCTCGGGGTGCACCTGGATCGGGTGAACACATCGTACAACACGGTAGACGGCACTCCCAGCATATTACTGAAAACCGTGCCCGCCAGCGACTGTTTCTATGGTGAGACCCTGACCTTAGACTTCCCACACCCCGAGATGAAAGTTTTGGAATCGGGACACATCCACGAGTTGAAGATTTCTATTCTCGATGATAAAGGGCGAGAGTTGAAGAACGATTACCCGATTTCGGTAGTCCTAGAAATTTCAAATTAATTATTTAGAATTAAACGCATGTTCGTAATATATATTATCAACATTATGAGTATATACGGACCAGGTAGTTCTTCCGATTGGGTGACAAATTCAAATAATTTGGAACCGGCAGAAGGGGGATTCATCCCGACAGAGGGCGACTTTTTAACTACCCAAAAAACAAAGGCCTTGATCAATAGAACTATATCGAGGGCCACGGACGAGATTCACAAAAGTCTACTATCACACTTAGAGAATATGCCCTGGCTGTGAATACACAAAGTCGTGAAGAAACGCATACGGAACTAAACGAACTAGGTAAAAAAATAACCAAATTTAGAAAAGAGGCCCGGTTGGGATTGATAAAGCCCGAGAAGACCGCCAGGTTGACATTACGGCGGTTTATGATGCGTTGCGCTTAGAAGACTCTCTCAGCAAAGAAGCTACACTTGCTGAATTAGACGGGAAAATAATCGATTTTCGAAAAGAGGCCACGTCAGGTATTGAGAAAGCACGAGAAGACCACCAGGCGGACCTTACGAAGGTTTATGAGGTGTTGCGCTCAGAAGACTCTCTCATCAGAGAAGCGGCACTTACTGAACTAGATAAAAAAAATAACCAAATTTCGAAAAGAGACCCGGTCGGGTATTGATAAAGTCCGAGAAGACCACCAGTCGAACCTTGAGGAGGAGGCCATTGCGGAGGCTTATGATGCGTTGCGCTTAGAGAACTCTCATAGTAAAGAAGCGACATTACCGAACTAGACGGTAAAATAGCCGAATTTCTGAAAGAGACCAGGTCGGGGGTTGAGGGGGTCCGAGAAGACCACAAAGAGGCCATTGCGGAGGCTTATGGGGCGTTACGCTCAGAGGACTCTCTCAACAGAGAAGCGGCACTTACTGACATATACGAAAAAAATAACCGAATTTAGAGACCCGGTTTGATCTTGATGGGAGTCCGAACGGGTATTGAGAAAGCCCAGAGAAGACCACCAGGCGGATATTACGGAAGCTTATAGGGTGTTTGCTCTTAGAGGACTCTATCAACAGAGAAGCGACACTTACCGAACTAGATGGAAAAAATAACCGAATTTCAAAAAGAGGCCCGGTCGGGGGTTGAGAAAGCCCGAGAAGACCACAAGGTAGCCATTGCGAAGGTTTATGAGGTGTTGCGTTCAGAGGACTCTCTCATCAGAGAGGCGGCGGTTGCTGAACTAGATGGAAAAAATAACCGAATTTCAAACAAAAAGAGGCCCGGTCGGGTATTGATAAAGCCTTAGAAGGCCACCAGGCGACCATTACGGAGGCTTATGATGCGTTGCGCTTAGAGGACTCTCTCAGCAGAGAAGCGGCACTTACCGAACTAGATGAAAAAATAACCGAAGTTTCTGATAAACTGAAACATGATCGTATAGCCGCGACCAAAGCTCTTGAGGAGGTCCTCTTATGAGATTCGTACTGAGGCATATAACGCAAACAGGGCGCTTGCCGGAATAGTGAAAACAATGAAAACACCAAAACGTGTCATAACAGTTTGGGCTGAGAAGCGGGGGCCCATTGGTTGAGGGGCACTATGAATATTCGTTCGGTGCCAAAGCGAGTAATAAATATGGGGGATACACTATGACAGCTGCAGGTGAAGTTATCCAAATGGCGGTCTGCTCGGTTAATGCTAATGGTAAACCTGTGGGCGCGGTCGCGATAAATATTGTAGTAGATGGGGAAGAACGGGGGGTTGGGAGTCACAAAAATCTATGGAGATAGTTCGACGATTGTTTCATTCGCGTAATGAATGATCGAATTAGACTTTCCCAAGGTAGTGTTATTAACTTTGTTACGAAAATCGGTGACTCAGAGAGTTCTTCCACTATTGTCTCATTGTTAATTGAACTTATTGTGTAAATACTAATATATTGAAATAAATTTGTAAAATTTAAATATGAACGAATCAACGCTTCCAATTGTCAATACCACTCCATCAACACTGTGTACAATTAACGAAAGAAGTTCAGATTTTAGGTTGAATAATATCGTCGCTATGCAGGATATTTTAGTTAGAGAATATACAAATAGAAAAAGAAACGCTAAAAAATATAGGCGCGCGGTGAACATGGCTGAAGTATCTAGCACGGCTCTGGCGAGTGTTTCTGTGTTGTGTGGGGCGGGGACAGCTGAACTATATCCACCATTATAACGGTTCCCGTAGCGGGGATTTTATGTGCGGTGTCGGCCGTTTCTGGGTTGTTGTGTATGGTAATTAGGGCGTCGGGTGGAAAACTCGAGAAAAAATGTAGAAAACATGATAGAATATCCGTTCTCGCCAGGTCTAAGAAAAAATTAGCATCGACGTTATGGTGTCCAAAGCGTTGGCCGATAAGAAAATATCAAATTTAGAGTTTGAATCCGTGGTGGAAGAAATGTCGGAGATATGAAAAATTAAAAAAATGATATAAGAATCAAGGCACGCGCCACCATGCCCAACGATTGAGTGTACTGATTGGGATAAATATTTAGGGAAAAAACTTGGAGATAAAGTCGAAAGAAATGTTACAGCACCATTGTGATTTTTTTAAAAAATAATTAATTTTAATTATAAAATTAATTAAAATTAATTATATTGTCGCAGTAAACAATTTATTAATTAATTTTAGGAAAATTATTAACAATTTAAAAATAAAAAAAAGAATTTTTTTTTTAGCTTCCACCGAGGCTCTAACCCACGCCAGCAAAACCCTTCTGGGCCCACCCGGCTAGCCACCTTTTCTGATCTTGTCTGATCTTGTCTTTGTCTTACTCGTCTCATGTTGTGGCTAGCCGGGTGTAATAGCTGCCTGTACAGCACACCCCCATCTATCGGCTGATCTAGGAACCAGTGTCGAAAGTCTAGCAACCTTGGAAGTGTGTGCACGGAAGCACTGAGCGCTCATTTTTCGTCAAGGGGCGTCCCCCAGACAAAGTATTGTTGTTAATTTTACATATATGAAGTTAAAACCGTGTTGTGCAATACCAAATATTTACTCGTTTTTTTATTTTTATTTGTTTTATATATAACAAGTTCTTTTTTATTTAATAATATAGGTTATAACGTTCTAAATTATTAAAAGTAAAATTAAAAAAATAAAAAAACTGCCAACCATCACAATGTAAGAAATACTTCCGGAATATCGATAGCGGGTTGTGTAATACACACCCACGTGTGTGTAGTATATATTATAGTGTGTTTATGTTTCATTCCGGAATAATCGATAGCGGGTTGTGTAATACACACCCACGTGTTTAATTATATGTGTGTAGTATATAGTGTGTTTATGTTTCATCCCGGAAGACGTAATCGTGTAATCTCTCTATAAAATGGACACAATAATACGTGTAAGGTAGGACACATAATTTGTGTGTTTATAACACGTGTAAGTGAAACATTGTCGTCCTGCTTGGTGTTGTGATTACAATATTTATAAGCGATATCGTAGAAATGTACGTTCGTAAACGAATCGTTGGGTTTTAAAATGTTTTTTTGTATAATACGCCTTAGTTTCATATCCGATACGCATTATCTGTCTTAATGTTCGTGATTTGCCTCTTTGTATAGTTGACATAATTGCCGGTATAATATTGGAAATGTAACGTTTTTATCGGAGCGTAATAAATTACGCTGGTATTTCATATATTCGATATCGCCTAGTGTTCTCATTTTATAGAATTTATATACAGGATTATAACCCCGTATTCTTCGTAAACTTCTTCAACACAGTCATTCAAAATTTTCAATTCAAATTGTATTGTATTATCCATTTTCTCTAATAATATTGGTACTCGTTTTTTTCTGTTCAATTTCCAATTAGAATTTTCAAATCCATTACAATATGATTGTAGAAACGCATATCCGTAAACGAATCGTTGATTTTAAACGGTTTTATAAAATTAGTTTTATGATGTTCCGGTAGTTGTTCTCCGATCCTATTTAGTCGCTTCGTTTCACGAATTTGATCCTTGTACCGGCGACATAATTGCCGGTTATAATATTGTAAATGCAACGCTTTTATCGGAGCGTAATAAATTACGCTGATATTTCATGTATTCGATTCTGCATAATGTTTTCAATTTATAGTAATATTTTTCACCAAAGACATTACAAAATTCCAATTCCCATTCTATTTTATTATCCATTTTGTATATATTTTATTATAACCTATGAAATGTATCTGTTTCAATGTTGGACGTGAAAAACATGATGTATTTATGACACCAATATATACTTTCAAAAGTCAATTACCAATATAATTGGGACTCCCTCTTCTCAAAATTATTTTCTCCAAAAATTCATAAATTTGCTGTTGGGAGACCCAATTTTCCTCGTTAACCAATTTTTTGATTTTCGGGGGTGGTGGGGGTATTATAGAGGGTTATATAGGTGGTATCATTTTGACTCCCTTACTACTACTAAGTGGAATTGATGGAGAAATGCAAAACAAAGTTTGGGTTGTCAACAACAAAACGTGGAATTTATTTTCAAAGTAGCACAAAATGGCCCTGTATGCCCATTTATCGTACACATATGTGACCCCCAGTATTGGAAATCATTGAATACATGTAGAGAAATACAATTTGAGACACCTGCCGACACAACAACATATTGCATGCAGAATATTGACATTTTTTTACTGCAATGATGGGCAATGCCGATTGACATGCAACGCATATGCTGCCGATGCAGTATCAATTGAACGAATAATATGTCTTTGGCAAAAATCTACAGTTTATTTTCCAAACAATGTCATTCTTATCCGACGTTCGTGCTGTCAGATGCGTATTATTGGAAATAGTCCACGTTTATGAGCCAATTTTGCTTGTTTGTCTTAATTTTATGTTTTATTCATTATTCCACTACTTCTGTGGTGTGGTCTTTAAATTGAAATGTCTCTGTTCGCATGTAGACACACTGCATACAAATTAAAGCCATTGAAGCACGACTCTAGCAAAATATATAACTGCAACTTATAATGTGAGGATAATGCTCTGTGTACCCATTTATCGTATAAATATATGGCCCCTGGTACTTTCATTCCCAAAATATGCGACACTAATTCCCAGTGGATAGACATGGACATGACGTCAGATAGACATGGACTGACGTCGGTTTCCGACGTCGGATAGACGTCGGATTATGTTCGAAAATGCGATTCGTTACTCGATGGAATCATATAGCAGGGACTTAGTTCACTTTAACCCTTATCCTGCTGCAGACGACAATCACTGATGCGGATGGAAATTGCTGAATATTCGATAATTTCGCGATAAAAACATACCTTGGCATTTCATTAGAATTGTCTCACGAATGAAATGTCAAGTAATATTTTCATGGATAACTGGAACTGTGTCCGCGGATACGAATGCCCCCACTGGTGCATCGATGGTCAACCATAAACGTATCGTCCACTTCCACCTCGGGTTCCAAGTCCGCGTCGGTTCTACGAATGCGTGAAGTGGTATCCTAAAGCGTCGCCGGCGATGTCTTGGGGCGAGCTTGTTTCCGATTCTTTTTCATCTTAGCATCGTGCTTCATTCGTCGCTTCAGCAGTTCTTTGAGAGGATCCTTATTAGAATCCGGTTTACTTTTCACAAGTTCTCTCTGCCTGTCTCTGTATCGTCTCAATCGTTTCTTCATCTCGTTCTGCGCTTTACGTATTTCCATGGCCGTACTGTGTTTCAGTGTATCCAAGGATGCCAGCGTGATTTCAAACATTCATTGTTCGATAAGATCAGCTTGTTGTGAAGATCAATCGGCTTCAATATCGTCCATTTCTGTGTTTCTCTCGTATATGTATGTCTTAGCGTTGTCTGAAAAATATTTTAGCATAAAACAACAATTATGAAGCATACAAATGTTTGCATATCTTTTAGTATTAGCCCTTTCATCAACCCCTATGTATACCTCCATAAAGTCAACATGTGCAAACAATGTATATCCAGATGAGATGGCTCGTCGCCTCATCAGGATCTGCCGCATTTGCCACTGTCATTCATCTAGAATTGTCTTTTGTCATAAATGGAATAGTACAAAAATAGTGTGAAAAAGACAAGGTAGGATAACCAGGGTTGGAATGGTTAATAATAATAATACACTAGTATACGTTAGGCCATCAAAAGTACTTTGGTTCTCAGATATCGCCGCGTCTGAATAATCCCTGCGCGTCTAGCATTTTATTGTCATGGAGAATAAAAGTGTACTTAGTCTATAAATTTGCCACATGATCAATAAACATTCGCTCACATGACTGCATGAACACCAGAGGAGAATGTGACATTGAGTTCATGTGTTTTAAAAAAATTGTGCTATTTTTAGATGGCGGTCATCTTGGATTAAGCAATGACTCTCATTTTACCAAATCTGAAAATGCTTCACCCAAGGATCTTAACTTACTATGAAGTTTGGCCAACATCGGCCATGTGGTTTCTGAGAAAAAGACGTTCAAAATCTTGAATAAATGACCTTTTGGCGGCCATCATGGATGACATAATCATCCGATTAAGACAAATATTGCACCAGAGCAATCGCCTCATCGATACCTTCAATTTGATACCTGACATTCGCATATTCGGTCAAAAATAAAATTTTAAAATTTTTACCCCCACGGGCCACGCGCCCATTTTTTGACCCCTGGGTCACCATTTTCACAAATTTGAAAGAACATTGTATATCAATCATTCCTACCAAGTTTCATCGAAATCCGGCCAGCGGTTCATGAGAAGAAGATTTAAGAATTTGTGCTATTTTAGACGGCGGCCATCTTGGATTAGCGACGACCTCCATTTTAACAAATCTTGAAAAGGCTTCACCCATGGACCATAACTTTTAAGTTTGGCCACCATGGGCCAAGCGGTTCATGTTAAGAAGAATTTTGAAATCTCTAATAAAAGAACAACCTTTTGACCTTTCGGCGCCATCTTGGATGACATAACCATCCGATTTCGACAAAAAATGCACCAGAGTGATCGCCTCGTTGATACCTTCAATTTGGTATATGACATGACCATATTTGTTCAAAAATAAAATTTGACCCCAATTTGACCCCACGGGCCACGCCCATTTTTGACCCCGGGGTCACCATTTTAACAACTTTCAAAGAGCATTGTACATCGATCATTCCTACAAAGTTTTGTCGAAATCCAGTTAGCGGTTCATGACAAGAAGATCTTTTAAGAATTTATGCTATTTTTAGACGGCGGCCATCTTGGATTAGCGATGACCTCCATTTTAACAAATCTGAAAATGCTTCACCCATGGACCATAACTTTTAAGTTTGGCTACCATGGGCCAAGCGGTTCATGTTTGGAAGAATTTTGAAATCTCTAATAAAAGAACGACCTTTTGACCTTTCGGCGGCCATCTTGGATGACCTAACCATCCGATTTCGACAAATAATGCACCAGAGTGATCGCCTCGTTGATACCTTCAATTTGATATATGACAAGACCATATTCGGTCAAAAATAAAATTTGACCCCAATTTGACCCCACGGGCCACGCCCATTTTTGACCCCGGGGTCACCATTTTAACAACTTTGAAAGAGCATTGTACATCGATCATTCCTACCAAGTTTTGTCGAAATCCACCTAGCGGTTCATGACAAGAAGATCTTTTAAGAATTTATGCTATTTTTAGACGGCAGCCATCTTGGATTAGCGATGACCTCCATTTTAACAAATCTGAAAATGCTTCACCCATGGACCACAACTTTTAAGTTTGGCTACCATGGGCCAAGCGATTCATGTGAAGAAGAATTTTGAAATCTCTAATAAAAGAACGACCTTTTGACCTTTCGGCGGCCATCTTGGATGACCTAACCATCCGATTTCGACAAATAATGCACCAGAGTGATCGCCTCGTTGATACCTTCAATTTGATATATGACAAGACCATATTCGGTCAAAAATAAAATTTGACCCCAATTTGACCCCACGGGCCACGCCCATTTTTGACCCCAGGGTCACCATTTTAACAACTTTGAAAGAGCATTGTACATTGATCAGTCCTACCAAGTTTTGTCGAAATCCGGTCGGTGGTTCTTGAGAAGAAGATTTTTGAAGAATTTGTGCTATTTTTAGACGGCGGCCATCTTGGATTACGTAATGATGTAATTTTAACAATTTTGTAATCCCCCTACCTAAGGACCATGACCATGAAGTTTGGTGACTATAGGCCCAATGGTTACCGAGGAGAAGACGTTTGAAAATGTTCACGGACGACGACGACGAACGACGACGACGACGACGACGACGACGGACGACGACGACGACGACGGACGACGGACGACGGACACATTGCGGTAACAATAGCTCACATGAGCTTCGCTCAGGTGAGCTAAAAACACTACCATGAAAATATGTTAAATCCAATCATGTCTGACATGTCCAATCGGATAGTATACTGAGCAAAACTAGAAACGTCCCTCCATGTTTAAGGATAGATTCATCAAAAACCAAAAGGGTTACTTTTAAAAATCAAAATGGAAAAACAAGTTCATTCATTTCTGTATCAAAGCCAATAAATTGCATTTGGATATCTTGTTAAATATTCGAGAGATAACCGGCCAAGGGCGGTAGGGGTCAAAATCAAAAATCACAAAAACTCAGAAATGTGTTACTTAATGTTTAGAGATGGAATTTCAATAAGTAATGTGGCAAATTCAGTAAATCTCGTTAGTACCGAGTGTGGCCACCATTTGCATGAATGCATGCAATGATCCTACGCCGCATCGACGTGACGTAACGCAATACCAGTGCGGTTGGGCAAATTCCTCCATTCCCGTTGTAACGCCCGTGTAAGATCGCGAACATTGTCAATCTGATGGTTAGCTCGTGCTTTGCGGCCCAGCTCATCCCATATGTGCTCAATGGGATTGAGATCCGGGGAGACCGCGGGCCATGGCATGACGTCGACGTTGTTTTGCTGTAAGTATTGAGTGGTGACCCTGGCTACGTGAGGGCGGGCATTGTCGTGCATCAATGTCACACCAGGACCATGCTGACGGATAAATGGTAAGGCATGTGCATTTAGCACATCTGCAACATAACGTTGTGCATTGATGTTGCCCTGTACAACAACCAAATCTGTCTTCCGGTTTCCCATGATCCCACCCCAGACCATTACGCTCCTCCCCCAAACCTGTTCTTCTCAACAATGCAACAATCGGTGAATCTTTCATTTTTACGCCTGTATACCCGTAATCTTTCGTCAGCATGACTAACTGTGAACCGAGATTCATCGGTGACAAAACTCGGTTCCAATCAGCCCTTCTCCAGTTCAGATGACGTCGCGCCCATAACAGTCTGGCAGAACGGTGACGTTGGGTCATTATCTGACCAGTGTACGGGCGGCGTGCCCGGATTGGTTGGGCGTTACGACGTAACCGGTTGCGAATGGTCTGCCCTGAGACACCGTATCGCCTAGCAGTGACTGTGGCTGCCAATCGACGAAGACGTAAGTGCGTCAACGTAATGTAACGATCGGCTCTAGCCGTCGTTACACGAGGCCTACCAGGTCGCTGCCGGTCGTGAACAGCCCCAGTCTGCTGGTACCGGGCTGCAAGACGATCAATCGTCTTCCGACAGCAACCAAACCGAGGCGCGACCGCCCTGGCGGCCATCCCACCCGCAAGCATCCCAATTGCCTGATTTCGCTCGTTTTCGGAAAGCCGTGGCATATCGAAAACAGTGAAAAATTAAAAAAGTTTTTAATTTTCCGAATAGCCCCTATCGCATGAATGGTACGACATGAACTGAATCACCTTATCGATGACAAGTATAGCGTGCACGTGCAAAAAGTGGAAATCAACGTTCCGGTCACTGGCCGCTATGTAAACCGTGTGTATCGGCTAAACTCTACACGATCGTATTCTGAACATCGCCTCGGTTTAAAATACATGTACTTTGAACATGTGGTACATACATAGACAGAGCTACACCGGCTATAAAACAGGGACGTTTCTAGTTTTGTTGAGTATAGTATATAGGGAGTCAGTTCGTTACCGCGAAGTGTGGGGGAAGAATTGAAAGCAGTGGGAAATAAATACAACCCACAGTAAAACAAATACTGTAGTATAAAATGTGTCCCCGATTTGCAGCGGTTTCGGCTACCCAACGAAATGGTAAGTCGATATACGCGGGAGGTCTCCCATATAGGAATGGCCTCTCTGTAGAATTTTTCTAGTCCATATCGAAAACGGAGCGAGATGGCTTTGGGTAGCGTACGAACTGTGCCCTATTTTATACTGTGGGAATGTTTTAATACACCCTATTGAACACGAGAAAACTAGCAGAAAGCCCCTAGCCCCGACAAAATATGTGTCTTCTATACTGTTAGTATGAGGTGTTATAATTATTAATTGTCAAACATGAAAAAAACACCACCCTATTGAACATAAGCCATACAGGTATTTATATAAAACAATAAATTTCCACGATTAGAAAAATGACAGATATACGTAAAAAAAGTTACGAGAGCGCCTCGCCCTAAGTTAACTCGCACAAGGATTAGCGATAAAAGGGGTGTAAATCCATCTAAAAGTTCTTCCCCTAGGATTCGGGAATTAAGGTCAGAATTAATAAGAATGGGTACACCTTTTTCAAACAGGTTAAGGGAAAGGGGGTTAACTACACTAATAAATAAGGAAAAAAATGATGAATTTATGAAAAGAATGGCTCGTGCAATGTCTCGGGGGTATTTAAGGGGGTGGAAAAAAAGAATATAGAAAAGATAGCACAGAATATAGCTGATGAGGCTTCCCTCAGTCTTAGAAGCAGGAACATCGGCAAACCTCAAAAACGAGTGCAGAAAGCGCGTTTATTACAACAGTTAATAGAGGAAGGTAGCGAAATATTAGAAGATTATAAACAAAAAGAAAAAGAAATAGTAAAAGGGCGTAGGATAACTACAATAACTCTGAAAAGAAAACTTCAAATAAATAACAGCAAAAGGATAATGGGCGAGTTAGAGCCTTTGTTAACTGACAGTTTTTACCTAAGATTCTCTTTTTCTTACAAATTAATTCACCAAGAGGAGAGACGCAAGAGGAAAGCCGATAACGTTGGTATTTTATAAAAATGTATCCGGAAGTCCGTGAGTAGTATAAAGGGAGTCAAAATGATACCACCTACGGTGGCATCATTTCCACCCCTTTATACTACTCCCACCACCCCCGCCCAAAAAGTACAAATTGGTTAACGAGGAAATTGTTCCCACCACCCCGAAAAATCCAAAATTGGTGTCATAAATACAACATGTTGTTTTCACGTCCAATTGAACAGATAAAACGATAGTCTTAAAAAGGATTTATTTTTGTCTCGTTGTCATA
The DNA here is from genome assembly GCA_029237695.1 of Conchocele bisecta. Taxonomy (NCBI): domain Eukaryota; kingdom Metazoa; phylum Mollusca; class Bivalvia; order Lucinida; family Thyasiridae; genus Conchocele; species Conchocele bisecta. Next base: position 12,667,170 of record CM055273.1, read on the forward strand.
AATACATCATGTTTTTTCGACAGTAAATTTATGAATTTTCTTCTAATAAGTTTCCGATTTAAATGCGTCCTCACGCAATAGTTTATATTCCAACACCCCATTTTTCTCCTCCAATATAGCTAATTTATTTCGCAGACCAGCAACTAATTCTACCAGCTCTAGTCTACCACGTTCACCTGTAGCCACCTGACAGTGTAGTTGCTTATGTCTACAAAGAGTTTGGGCACTAATGAATTTACAAGGGCATCTGGGGCATTGAAATTGCGGGGGGACACAAGGAATTTTTCTCCTCCAATATAGCTAATTTATTTCTACGATGTCGAATTGTAGTCCAATTATATTGGTGTCATAAATACCTAATAAGGGTGGCAAAATGGAGGATGTTTTCGGCTACTATGTTCAGCTACCACATGAAATATGTACTCGATGTACGATATTGGAATACCACCATACAGAGCAATCAAGAATCTCAAGAAAGACGAAAAGAATCATTCTACCATTTTTCTGACATTTCTACCGCCGAAGATGAGCGCCGAAAAAATTATGACAGTTTCAAAAATGAAAAAACAACCAATTGAACATAAAAAATTCAGCTATATAGTTCAGCTACTTCTCAAAAATGCAAGAAACAACAAAGTTCGCAACAGCAAAAGATATGGGAATACGCTCCGTAGGAGAGCGGACAGACAAACACGTACTACTTCAAAATAAAATATACGACAACAACTTGGCAAGCGACATATCCACAGTCTGCTACAATACCCCAACGATAGAAGTACCAGAAGGATCGGAAAATCTAGCACAGGGAGAGGGAATTCGCACCCATCTGGAACCAGTTTCCGAAGTATTTGTAGACGATATGTATGTATGGACACTACTAGCAGAAAATCAAATCTCCACAACACAAGCAGGATCTAGATCTGTATCCGCGGCAGGACCAATTGCAAAAACAATTCTTTCCAACATTCGTGCCCACGCACACGTAGTAGGACTACCAGATAGCATACAAGTACGCATAGTAGCCACATCCAGATATTTCGGAGACACAACCACACTATATAGAAGAACATGTGCAAAAATTCTAGAGATGGATAGAACCGTTCTAGACGTATTCAAGAGAAAACATCCAACAAACAAGAACCAGAAGCTATAGTAGTAGCGAAACTAGATGTAGCCAATGTAGAAATAGGGGGACTTTTCGAAAAACTTCCGAACTTTCTAGAAAGCCTTCGACTAGACGGTATAGGACTGTATGCAATAGATTGTACGAGAGACTACGCAGGTACACTAGATAGAAATATTTTGGAAACCACCTACAAAACAATTGGGGAGGAGATTGCAGTATTCTAGACAATGTAGACAGTGTAGGATCCAACTGTATATCCATTCTAGTTCCAGATCCACCAGTCGGATCTCTTTGGAGAGGAAAATTCTACAACAAATTTGTATGCCAGATGGAATGTGCAGGCGTCCTCGACAGTATGGGGAACAACGTGGCAAACTACTGCGATTGTCCAGATTCTAGACTAGGAAAAACATTTGCGCATCCACTAGTACAACAAAAGGGAATATGTAGGGTAGAGGTGTCTCTATACGGAGTACAGGCAGAAGATATTTCTCTAGATCTTGCAAACCAAGCGGTACAACACATACGGAAAATGGGGGATCCAGAAGACGAGAAGCTTTTTTGGGAACAAACACTCGAGAAGCAGTGGAAGGCTATAGCGAATTCTATACACTGCAACCTAGTTCTACTATCGAAAACAAACAAAAACACTATATGCATATATTGGGGACACTCAGGGACACGAAGGCTATGTGGGGTATACAAAACATACCAAGATCAAGTATACAAACATTGGAAAAAACATATGTACCTCTATGGGTATCTGCATTTGGATTTGTAGGACTCCCTATACACGCGGTAGTATTGGACCAGGACGAAGATGGTGTAGGTACAACCTTGCAAACATAGAAAAACAGAAGAACATATCTAGCGAGAAGCAAAGCACCGTTTGGAAGACATACAAAGGACTCCAGAACCTAGCGAGGGTATTCGCCCACTAGTGGACACAGAGTTCGTGCGTTGGCAATGGAACAAAAAGTATTGGCACGGGAACAGAACAGGGATACCATTTCCAATAGAGAAGATAGACACAACAAGAGAAACATGCCTACTATCCACACGAGACAGAATTGCAAGACTAGCAGAAGAAAAACTACTACTAGTAGAAAACAACTGGAGAGCACACGTAGAAATCAATAGGGAGGCCGCCAGGGAGAGGAAGCGGGAGGAGTGGGAGCAGATAGTTTCTGCGGCAGAAAGAAGCCAGAGAGAGGTTGGAAGAAGTATCAGTAGGAAAGCACTACTAGAAGAGAAAAGATAGAAAAACTACGGCAACCACTACACGAAGCTAGTACAGAGTTTTGCACACAGCACAAGAAATCTACAAAACTTCTAGATCTATGGGTAGACATGGAAAACCCGTTTGTTCCAGCCCACGTGGAGGTACTTGGATTCCAAAACATCCCAAAAACAGAGAAAACATTTGGCGGCACAATTCTAGCGATACAAGCAAGAACACTAGAAGGAGAACCCCATCCAGGACAAGGACCATTTCCAATGATATGTTGGGCACCAAAATCCCTTTCGGATGTTCTATCCAACCCAGAAATATTGGAGAAATATGCATTTGCAGAGGATTTGGGAAAGTACACCATTCTATCTATGTGGGACCACACACTTTCCACTAGAATTTGTAGTAGAAGGATTCTCCAAACCATTCGGGAAACAAGGATATCGTAGAGTACTCCTAGGGAATATTGTAGCTCCCAAAGGAATTGCAAAAATGTTGGAAAAACTAGACGAGGAAGAGAGGGAGAAACAGGAAGAAGCTACAAAGGCGGACACTACCGTAGAACAATTCGACAAGATGGTATTTCTGAGAGACCAGAAGTGGGCACTATGCGAGAAACTAGAAACCCTACCAGTAGACACAGAATTTCGAATATCTGGATATGGAGAGCATTCGTATCGCAAGAAGGATAGGTATATATTGCAAATAGGGGAGAGTCTGTACTGTTCAAACTCATTCGTGGAGGATCAACTAGATGGAAACCCCAAGCTTCTTGAAAGCCACCCATTCTCATGTGTACACTACAACTAGGCACATCAAAATCAAAACACAAAGAAATGCGGGTATCCATGCTGCCAGCTCTATAGAGTATCTACATATAAGGAAAGGGTAGGGTAGAGTAGGATGTCTGGGGTGGGGGGACCTTTTTTTTTATCAAAATCTGGCAAACTACTCCATGTAGAACGGGTTGCTACTACCAGAGTGCTGGTGTACGGAGTCGCTAGTTTCCTTCGGCGTACCGGACTGTTTTGCGGAGTGCGCGAACTGGGCGTCGGGGTCTACTTCGCTCTTCCAGAGTTTGCAAACTTCTAGGCGAGCGAATGGATACAGTGGTTTGCAAACCGCGTACACCACAAAAAACAACCCAAACCACCACTTTGTGTTCTCTACAGTTTTCCAAATATCGTGCACCTCCAGCTCGTCTTTCTTCGGACACTCGGAATCGACCGTGCGGGCATCGTTGGAAATTGTGTCCAACAGCCTGCGTTCCAGTGTATCCAACCGGTTCTCCAAACGTCTCTCCATGTCGGACAGGCGCGTCGATTCTTCGAACGAGCTTGCGTTTCGTATATCTTCTAGTAGATCCGTGGGGAACTTGACGGGAGGGCCAGGTGCGGTCACCCTGTGCACTACGGGGGTAGTAGTTTCTTGTTCTTCTAGGGGTTCTTCGGGTTTTGTACTACGTTCCGCATCGACGGCGTCCCATATTCTTCGAAGACGAGTGGTACCGATCCCATATTTTTTCTTCGTGTCGTCCGCAGACTCGACACCTCGAAGATTGCGAATATCTTCTATATCCTGCTCGGACAAATTTCGTTTTTGTGGCATCTTTTTGTTTGTAGGCACAAAATATGCTAGCAGCTATGTACATACAAATATATTTTGCCCAATGTACAACACGAAAATATTGGGCACACCTAGACAGACTAGGCATGCGTGCACCACGCCTAGGCATGCGTGCACCACGACTAGGCATACCAGCACCACACCTAGAAACAACCTGGGAGGGCCCAGACTTTTTGGACCGCTCCTCTTTTCCAAGGGTTGTAGTCTGGAAATATACAGCAGGCTCTTCGCTGCCTCCTTGTTGCCCTTCTGGTCCAAAAAGTCTGGGCCCTCCCAGGTTGTTTCTAGGTGTGGTGCTGGTATGCCTAGTCGTGGTGCACGCATGCCTAGGCGTGGTGCACGCATGCCTAGTCTGTCTAGGTGTGCCCAATATTTTCGTGTTGTACATTGGGCAAAATATATTTGTATGTACATAGCTGCTAGCATATTTTGTGCCTACAAACAAAAAGATGCCACAAAAACGAAATTTGTCCGAGCAGGATATAGAAGATATTCGCAATCTTCGAGGTGTCGAGTCTGCGGACGACACGAAGAAAAAATATGGGATCGGTACCACTCGTCTTCGAAGAATATGGGACGCCGTCGATGCGGAACGTAGTACAAAACCCGAAGAACCCCTAGAAGAACAAGAAACTACTACCCCCGTAGTGCACAGGGTGACCGCACCTGGCCTTCCCGCCAAGTTCCCCACGGATCTACTAGAAGATATACGAAACGCAAGCTCGTTCGAAGAATCGACGCGCCTGTCCGACATGGAGAGACGTTTGGAGAACCGGTTGGATACACTGGAACGCAGGCTGTTGGACACAATTTCCAACGATGCCCGCACGGTCGATTCCGAGTGTCCGAAGAAAGACGAGCTGGAGGTGCACGATATTTGGAAAACTGTAGAGAACACAAAGTGGTGGTTTGGGTTGTTTTTTGTGGTGTACGCGGTTTGCAAACCACTGTATCCATTCGCTCGCCTAGAAGTTTGCAAACTCTGGAAGAGCGAAGTAGACCCCGACGCCCAGTTCGCGCACTCCGCAAAACAGTCCGGTACGCCGAAGGAAACTAGCGACTCCGTACACCAGCACTCTGGTAGTAGCAACCCGTTCTACATGGAGTAGTTTGCCAGATTTTGATAAAAAAAAAGGTCCCCCCACCCCAGACATCCTACTCTACCCTACCCTTTCCTATATGTAGTATACTCTATAGAGCTGGCAGCATGGATACCCGCATTTCTTTGTGTTTTGATTTTGATGTGCCTAGTTGTAGTGTACACATGAGAATGGGTCTTTCAAGAAGCTTGGGGTTTCCATCTAGTTGATCCTCCACGAATGAGTTTGAACAGTACAGACTCTCCCCTATTTGCAATATATACCTATCCTTCTTGCGATACGAATGCTCTCCATATCCAGATATTCGAAATTCTGTGTCTACTGGTAGGGTTTTCTAGTTTCTCGCATAGTGCCCCACTTCTGGTCTCTCAGAAATACCATCTTGTCGAATTGTTCTACGGTAGTGTCCGCCTTTGTAGCTTCTTCCTGTTTCTCCCTCTCTTACCTCGGTCTAGTTTTTCCAACATTTTTGCAATTACTTTGGGAGCTACAATATTCCCTAGGAGTACTCTACGATATCCTTGTTTCCCGAATGGTTTGGAGAATCATTCTACTACAAATTCTAGTGGAAAGTGTGTGGTCCCACATAGATAGAATGGGTGTACTTTCCCAAATCCTCCTGCAAATGCATATTTCTCCAATATTTCTGGGTTGGATAGAACATCCGAAAGGGATTTTGGTGCCCAACATATCATTGGAAATGGTCCTTGTCCTGGATGGGGTTCTCCTTCTAGTGTTCTTGCTTGTATCGCTAGAATTGTGCCGCCAATGTTTTCTCTGTTTTTGGGATGTTTTGGAATCCAAGTACCTCCACGTGGGCTGGAACAAACGGGTTTTCCATGTCTACCCATAGATCTAGAAGTTTTGTAGATTTCTTGTGTGTGCGAAACTCTGTACTAGCTTCGTGTAGTGGTTGCCGTAGTTTTTCTATCTTTTCTTCTAGTAGTGCTTTCCTACTGGATACTTCTTCCAACCTCTCTCTGGCTTCTTTCTGCCGCAGAACTATCTGCTCCCACTCCTCCCGCTTCCTCTCCCTGGCGGCCTCCCTATTGATTTCTACGTGTGCTCTCCAGTTGTTTTCTACTAGTAGTAGTTTTTCTTCTGCTAGTCTTGCAATTCTGTCTCGTGTGGATAGTAGGCATGTTTCTCTTGTTGTGTCTATCTTCTCTATTGGAAATGGTATCCCTGTTCTGTTCCCGTGCCAATACTTTTTGTTCCATTGCCAACGCACGAACTCTGTGTCCACTAGTGGGCGAATACCCTCGCTAGGTTCTGGAGTTTCCTTTGTATGTCTTCCAAACGGTGGCTTTGCTTCTCGCTATATGTTCCCCCTTCTGTTTTTCTATATGTTTGCAAGGTTGTACCTACACCATCTTCGTCCTGGTCCAATACTACCGCGTGTATAGGGAGTCCTACAAATCCAAATGCATACCCATAGAGGTACATATGTTTTTTCCAATGTTTGTATATCTTGATCTTGGTATGTTTTGTATACCCCACATAGCCTTCGTGTCCCTGAGTGTCCCCAATATATAGCATATAGTGTTTTTGTTTGTTTCGATAGTAGAAACTAGGTTGCAGTGTATAGAATTCGCTATAGCCTTCCACTGCTTCTCGAGTGTTTGTTCCCAAAAAAGCTTCTCGTCTTCTGGATCCCCCATTTTCCGTATGTGTTGTACCGCTTGGTTTGCAAGATCTAGAGAAATATCTTCTGCCTGTACTCCGTATAGAGACACCTCTACCCTACATATTCCCTTTTGTTGTACTAGTGGATGCGCAAATGTTTTTCCTAGTCTAGAAATCTGGACATCGCAGTAGTTTGCCACGTTGTTCCCCATACTGTCGAGGACGCCTGCACATTCCATCTGGCATACAAATTTGTTGTAGAATTTTCCTCTCCAAAGAGATCCGACTGGTGGATCTGGAACTAGAATGGATATACAGTTGGATCCTACACTGTCTACATTGTCTAGAATACTGCAATCTCCTCCCCAATTGTTGTGTAGGTGGGTTTCCAAAATATTTCTATCTAGTGTACCTGCGTAGTCTCTCGTACAATCTATTGCATACAGTCCTATACCGTCTAGTCGAAGGCTTTCTAGAAAGTTCGGAAGTTTTTCGAAAAGTCCCCCTATTTCTACATTGGCTACATCTAGTTTCGCTACTACTATAGCTTCTGGTTCTTGGTTTGTTGGATGTTTTCTCTTGAATACGTCTAGAACGGTTCTATCCATCTCTAGAATTTTTGCACATGTTCTTCTATATAGTGTGGTTGTGTCTCCGAAATATCTGGATGTGGCTACTATGCGTACTTGTATGCTATCTGGTAGTCCTACTACGTGTGCGTGGGCACGAATGTTGGAAAGAATTGTTTTTGCAATTGGTCCTGCCGCGGATACAGATCTAGATCCTGCTTGTGTTGTGGAGATTTGATTTTCTGCTAGTAGTGTCCATACATACATATCGTCTACAAATACTTCGGAAACTGGTTCCAGATGGGTGCGAATTCCCTCTCCCTGTGCTAGATTTTCCGATCCTTCTGGTACTTCTATCGTTGGGGTGTAGCAGACTGTGGATATGTCGCTTGCCAAGTTGTTGTCGTATATATTTTGAAGTAGTACGTGTTTGTCTGTCCGCTCTCCTACGGAGCGTATTCCCATATCTTTTGCTGTTGCGAACTTTGTTTGTTTCTTGCATTTTTGAGAAGTAGCTGAACTATATATAGCTGAATTTTTATGTTCAATTGGTTGTTTTTTCATTTTTGAAACTGTCATAATTTTTCGGCGCTCATCTTCGGCGGTAGAAATGTCAGAAAAATGGTAGAATGATTCTTTTCGTCTTTCTTGAGATTCTTGATTGCTCTGTATGGTGGTATTCCAATATCGTACATCGAGTACATATTTCATGTGGTAGCTGAACATAGTAGCCGAAAACATCCTCCATTTTGCCACCCTTATTAGGTATTTATGACACCAATATAATTGGACTACAATTCGACATCGTAGAAATAAATTAGCTATATTGGAGGAGAAAAAATTCCTTGTGTCCCCCCGCAATTTCAATGCCCCAGATGCCCTTGTAAATTCATTAGTGCCCAAACTCTTTGTAGACATAAGCAACTACACTGTCAGGTGGCTACAGGTGAACGTGGTAGACTAGAGCTGGTAGAATTAGTTGCTGATCTGCGAAATAAATTAGCTATATTGGTTGGAGGAGAAAAATGGGGTGTTGGAATATAAACTATTGCGTGAGGACGCATTTAAATCGGAAACTTATTAGAAGAAATTCATAAATTTACTGTCGAAAAAACATGATGTATTTATGACAACGAGACAAAAATAAATCCTTTTTAAGACTATCGTTTTATCTGTTCAATTGGACGTGAAAACAACATGTTGTATTTATGACACCAATTTTGGATTTTTCGGGGTGGTGGGAACAATTTCCTCGTTAACCAATTTGTACTTTTTCGGGGGTGGTGGGAGTAGTATAAAGGGGTGGAAATGATGCCACCGTAGGTGGTATCATTTTGACTCCCTTTATACTACTCACGGACTTCCGGATACATTTTTATAAAATACCAACGTTATCGGCTTTCCTCTTGCGTCTCTCTCCTCTTGGTGAATTAATTTGTAAGAAAAAGAGAATCTTAGGTAAAAACTGTCAGTTAACAAAGGCTCTAACTCGCCCATTATCCTTTTGCTGTTATTTATTTGAAGTTTTCTTTTCAGAGTTATTGTAGTTATCCTACGCCCTTTTACTATCTTCATTTCTTTTTGTTTATAATCTTCTAATATTTCGCTACCTTCCTCTATTAACTGTTGTAATAAACGCGCTTTCTGCACTCGTTTTTGAGGTTTGCCGATGTTCCTGCTTCTAAGACTGAGGGAAGCCTCATCAGCTATATTCTGTGCTATCTTTTCTATATTCTTTTTTTCCACCCCCTTAAATACCCCCCGAGACATTGCACGAGCCATTCTTTTCATAAATTCATCATTTTTTTCCTTATTTATTAGTGTAGTTAACCCCCTTTCCCTTAACCTGTTTGAAAAAGGTGTACCCATTCTTATTAATTCTGACCTTAATTCCCGAATCCTAGGGAAGAACTTTTAGATGGATTTACACCCCTTTTATCGCTAATCCTTGTGCGAGTTAACTTAGGGCGAGGCGCTCTCGTAACTTTTTTACGTATATCTGTCATTTTTCTAATCGTGGAAATTTATTGATTTTTATATAAATACCGGTATGGCTTATGTTCAATAGGGTGTTTTTTCATGTTTGACAATTAATTAATTATAACACCTCATACTACAGTATAGAAGACACATATTTTGTCGGGGCTAGGGGGCTTTCTGCTAGTTTTCTCGTGTTCAATAGGGTGTATTAAAACATTCCCACAGTATAAAATAGGGCACAGTTCGTACGCTACCCAAAGCCATCTCGCTCCGTTTTCGATATGGACTAGAAAAATTCTACAGAGAGGCCATTCCTATATGGGAGACCTCCCGCGTATATCGACTTACTATTTCGTTGGGTAGCCGAAACCGCTGCAAATCGGGGACACATTTTATACTACAGTATTTGTTTTACTGTGGTTTGTATTTATTTCGCTTTAAATTAACACGAAATTTTACTATTTTTGGTACCTATGGGGCTACCCACTGCTTTCAATTCTTCCCCCACACTTCGCGGTAACGAACTGACTCCCTATATACTACTCGGATTCTGACGTCCGTTCGACGTCGGATACCGACGTCCATTCGACGTCGGATTATGACGTATGTTCGACGTCGGATTCCGACGTCCGTTCGACGTTGGATTCTGACGTCTAAAAAACTTTCATTTTCGAACATAAATCGACGTCGGAAACCGACGTCAGTCCGACGTCTATCTGACGTCGTGTGCCCACTGGGAATAAGTGCCGCATATTTTGGGAATGAAAGTACCAGGGGCCATATATTTGTACGATAAATGGGTACACAGCATTATCCTCACATTATAAGTGGCAGTTATATATTTTGCTAGGGTCGTGCTTGAATGGGTTTAATTTGTATGCAGTGTGTCTACATGCGAACAGAGACATTTCAATTTAAAGACCACACCTCAGAAGTAGTGGAATACTGAATAAAACATAAAATTAAGACCATACCGCAAAATTGACTCATAAACGTGGACTATTTCCAATAATACGCATCTGACGGCACGAACGTCGGATAAGAATGACATTGTTTGGAAAATAAACTGTAGATTTTTGCCGAAAGACATATTATTCGTTCAATCGATACTGCATCGGCAGCATATGCGTTGCATGTCAATCGGCATTGCCCATCGTTGCAGTAAAAAAATGTCAATATTCTGAATGCAATGTGTTGTTGTGTCGGCAGGTGTCTCAAATTGTATTTCTCTACATGTATTCAATGATTTCCAATACCGGGGGTCACATATGTGTACGATAAATGGGCATACAGGGCCATTTTGTGCTACTTTGAAAATAAATTCCACGTTTTGTTGTTGACAACCCAAACTTTGTTTTGCATTTCTCCATCAATTCCACTTACATAGCTTCAAAAGCAGTATTTGCAGACGGCGGATACTTGGGGGCATTCCGTAAGACCAATCATGAGGCTGAATTCGTTTATATATCATAAATATAAATATAAATACAACGCTTACCTCAAAAACTGCTTCCTTTTCGGCCATTTTATCTGACTACCACGCGTTCCAAAACGGACGGAATTTCGTTGCATCTGTCGACCAAGCGTTCGGCCTAACCAGTGTGATGTTGTCTTTGCATATTTGTGCGCCCCCAAAAAATGATTATGATTTGAGGTAGCAGTAATTAATCTAAACGTTCAAATGCGGACTGCCAGCCTTTCAACAGTATAGGCCATAGTGTACGATACCCACCTGGACAATTACACAGTCCTTTCAAAGCCTATACTGTTAAGGACCCGTTCTATACCTGATCATCATTTGATTCAAAGATAATTGGTTCATTAATGTGATAGAATATATATATAACATCTTTGTGAATACTACCTCGTTACTGTATCCTACAAGGCACATGGAGTGGCCAAGTCGGCCATCTTTGTGATTTACAACCATCAGCCAGTTTCACATGTTCTGCCGTTTGACAAAGAACTCAAAATGTGAAGTAGACCATATGATATAATGTAGCTAATCACATGTAGAAAAGCCAGGAGAATGGACACCAAACTGGAAAATATGTCAGTTTTCTGGACCGGTTTGTGCCTGTGTTTTTAACAACATGAACCACCATTATAAAAAGCATATATAGCCTCATACACAGAAATGTGCACAGTGTATCACTTTTATCTGGCAAACCACACAACACATACCATATATACCCACTACTGTACTCTGTTATTAGCTATCAAATCCAGTGACATGTAAGCAGTTACCCGAGTGTATTGTCCCTGGTGTCTATTCACCTACTACGCCAGTAAATATGGCTTTACCTACCTATGGGTAGCGTGCACACTAACATAGAATGTGCATCAGATTGAAAAGTTTACACATCAAAATTTATTTTGAGATTGATGGGAGAAATGCTCAGATATCTCGTCTTTTGTATAGTTTGCCGGCATAATATGTATAGCTTGCCGTTATCATATCTGTCTAGTATGTATTGCACCAAATTTTATTTGGTTTACTGTCATATTATTTGCTGTATGTGTCAAACGCACAAAGTGGTGAAACTGTAGATTGCTTGTACATACAAAGATGGCGGAGATGGCAACTCAATGCTCGATATAGTATACAGTAATGAGACAATATTCACATATATTATATTCATATATCACATCACTCTTATGAAGCAATTAGCATTGAAGTCAAGTGTATCTAAATATGACCTAATACCTGGGGTATAGCTGAAGACTTAATAGTTTGTATGTATCTTTTTGGTGTGCAGATGTAGATGAGTTTACATATTGTATTTGACACCCAGGTCATGGATTATCTCCCCCTTTCACTTGTAAGAAGTAAAACTTTTAGAGCCAATACTCATGGATTTGTGCCTTCTCATTGATTCATGCCCCTAGAAAACAAGTGAATAAGCATATTCTAAGAATAGTGTTACTTGAAAATTATTTTAAAAATGTATTTTAAGTTGTTTTCCATGGATTTCTAAGCTACAGTTACATACAAGTGTGATATATCACCTATTTTGTGATTTTTCTACATATTTCCATAATCTGAAGAGGGTCTGTTTGTAAATTATGCATAAAATGTGATATCATTATGTTGATTTCTAGGTGAATTTCTAGGTGGACTTCACCATATTTAAATTTGATGCATCTAGGCAGCAACATTTCTTTATTGTATGAGTGATAAAAGATTGTCACTCAAATGTGCAAAAAGTTGTAGCCTGCATGAACCTGATGAGAACATTAAGCAAACTCGCCTTATCTAGAAATAACAAGAGTGCCGAAGGTCATAATATACGCCCGTCGAGACAAGGCCAGTCAACAAGGGGAGATAACTCATCTTGACGTGATAAACATGTAAACCAAATTTGGTTACGATCCGTCAAGTATAACTCTACTTATTGCGTGGACAAGGATACAGAGTCCGAGTCAAAATCAATAGACTTCTTCGTCTTGCCGTCATAAACATGTATACCGAATTTGGTTATGATCGGTCAAGTAGAACTTGAGTTATTGCGTGGACAAGGATACCGAGTGCGACAATTAACAAGTATTCCGCGGAATCAAATGTCTCGCCTTGTTCCGCCTTGACCTTCACCCTGGGGCCGGAGAAAAAATGATTTAATACTCGTATATTCATCTACATATCATAGTAAAGGGATGTATACAGTTTGATGACTGTAGCTGATAAGATGTTGAAGTAATGAACGTAACACGAAAACTTAACATGGAAAGTATTAACAAATTAAGTTTCACCTTGACCCTGGAGTCATCTGAGGAATGCATGTATGCAATATCAGGGTGTTCCCTGTAAATATACAGAAGTTACACAACATTTACCCCAACGTTAAGTTTATGAACATGCTAAGTTTGTGACCTTGACCTTGGGGTAAGGGTTGGGTGCTGGGTCGTGGATTTGCGACAGCATGATAGAGGGTTATCTGAGGAATGCATGTATCAAATATCAAGGCGTTCCATGAAAGGAAACAGATGTTATAAGACATTTACCCCAACGTTAAGTTTATGAATGTGCTAAGTTTGTGACCTTGACCTTGGGGTAAGGGGTGGACGGTGGGTCATGAATTTGCTATAACACGATATAGAGTATCATCACATTAATGCATGTATGAAATATCAATGCGTTCCATGAAAGGAAACAGATGTTATAAGACATTCACCCCAACATTAAGTTTATGAACATGCTAAATGTGTGACCTTGACCTTGGGGTAAGGGTTGGTTAGTGGGTCTTGTATTTGCTACAGCATGACAGAGGGTCATCTGAGGAATGCATGTATGAAATATCAAGGCGTTCCATGAAAGGAAACAGATGTTACAAGACATTTACCCCCAACGTTAAGTTTATGAATGTGCTAAGTTTGTGACCTTGACCTTGGGGTAAGGGGAGGGCGGTGGGTCATGGATTTGCTATAGCACGATAGAGTATCATCACATGAATGCATGTATGAAAAATCAAACCGTTCCATGAAATGAAACAGATGTTATAAGACATTTACCCCAACGTTAAGTTTATGAACATGCTAAGTGTGTGACCTTGACCTTGGGGTAAGGGTTGGGTGATGGGTCGTGGCTTTGCTACAGCATGATAGAGGGTCATCTGAGGAATGCATGTATCAAATATCAAGGCGTTCCATGAAAAGAAACAGATGTTATAAGACATTTACCCCAACATCAAGTTTATGAAGGTGCTAAGTTTGTGACGTTGACCTTGGGGAAAGGGGTGGGGCGTGGGTCATATATTTGCTATAGCACGATATAGTATCATCAGATGAATGCATGTATGAAATATCAAGGTGTTCCCTGTAAATAAACAGAAGTTACACAACATTTACCCCAACGTTAAGTTTATGAACATGCTAAGTTTGTGACCTTGACCTTGGGGTAAGGGTTGGGTGGTGGGTTATGGCTTTGCTACAGCATGATAGAGGGTCATCTGGAGAAGGCATGTATGAACTAGAAATGTGGCCTGTCGGCACACGAATGCCCCCGCTGGCAGCCAAAGAAAACGAGGCATATTTGATTACAAGCCATTTACCCGAGTACGGACGGACGCCGGTAACACTATATGCCCCACTCACCATTCGGTTGCCGGGCCATAAAAAGGTGAAGGTCAAAGGTCAAGGTCGAAGTACTGGGTGGTGGAGTGTGTAGGGCATGTTCATATGTATCATGTGTATAAATATTTAAGGGATTGGCAAAAGTATTGAGAACTTATTGTAGGATTGAGAAACGTGCACGTAGATTTGTCCCAAAGTGCTAAGTAAACATTTAAAGTAGAAAAGGTGAAGGTCAAAGGTCAAGGTCGAAGTACTGGGTGGTGGAGTGTGTAGGGCATGTTCATATGTATCATGTGTATAAATATTTAAGCGATTGGCAAAAGTATTGAGAAGTTATTGTAGGATTGAGAAACGTGCACGTAGATTTGTCCCCCCCCAAAGTGCTAAGTAAACATTTAAAGTAGAAAAGGTGAAGGTCAAAGGTCAAGGTCGAAGTACTGGGTGGTGGAGTGTGTCGGGCATGTTCATATGTATCATGTGTATAAATATTTAAGCGATTGGCAAAAATATTGAGAAGTTAGTGTAGGATTGAGAAACGTGCACGTAGATTTGTCCCAAAGTGCCAAGCAAACATTTAAAGTGGAAAAGGTCAAGGCTTCAATCCCTTCAAGGTCGAAGTACTGGAGGGTGGAGTGTGTAAGGGATGTTCATATGTATCACGTGTCACGTACCTTTCGGTAGCGGGGGCATAAATATCAAGGCGTTCCATGAAAGGAAACAGATGTTATAAGTCATTTACCCCAACGCTAAGTGATTATGAATGTGCTAAGTTTGTGACCTTGACATTGGGGTAAGGGGTGGGTAGTGGGTCATGGATTTGCTATAGCACGATAGAGTATCATCAGATGACTGCATGTATGAAATATCAAGGCGTCCCATGAAAGGAACCAGATGTTATAAGATATTTACCCCAACGTTAAGTTTATGAACATGCCAAGTTTGTGACCTTTACCTAGGGGAAATGGTTGGGTGGTGGGTCGTGTATTTGCTACAGCATGATAGGGGGTCATCTAAGGAATGCATGTATGAAATATCAAGGCGTTCCATGAAAGGAAACAGATGTTATAAGACATTTACCCCAACGTTAAGTTTATGAATGTGCTAAGTTTGTGACCTTAATCTTGGGGTAAGGGGTGGGCGGTTGGTCATGTATTTGCTATAGCATGATATAGTATCATCAGATGAATGCATGTATGAAATATCAATGCGTTCCATGAAAGGAAACATATGTTATAAGACATTTACCCCACGAACGTTAAGTTTATGGATGTGCTAAGTTTGTGACCTTCACCTTGGGGTAAGGGTTGGGTGGTGTGTCATGGTTTTGCTACAGCATGATAGAGGGTCATCTGAGGAATGCATGTATGAAATAACAAGGTGTTCCATGAAAGGAAACAGAAGTTATAAGACATTTACCCCAATGTTAAGTTTGTAGACGCCGACGACGCCGACGACGCCGACGACGCCGGGGGTATGCCACAAGCTCTTCTGCACTTTGTGCAGGCGACCTAAAAATGAATCAATAGGCTTCTTCGTCTTGCCGTGATAAACATGTATAATGAATTTGGTTACGAGCGGTGAAGTAGAACTTGAGTGGACAGAAAATAAAAATGGCCGCCAAGGGGAGATCAAGTCATTTTAATTTTTTCAAAAATCAATAGGCTTCTTCTTTTTGCCGTGATAAACATGAATACCATATTTGGTTACAATCCATCAAGTAGAACTGTAGTTATTGCGTGGACAAGCTGTGATTGGATGAATACATAATACGTCCCGTTTTTGCTTATTAGTTCATATAGTTAATCTATCTCCGGTGATATATAATGATACAATACTTGTTTATGTTATTATTAGCCGATCTATAAATAGATCGGCTATATTGGTTATCCATCGGTTTGTGAAAAAGTTTGTAACCACCCTTTTCTCCTATATTCGGTAATCTACAAACGCGAAATTTGTTGTATCACTTCCAAACTACATCAACCGGATAGTTTTTCATTTTTGTTTAAAACTTTAAATAAGCGAAATAACACAATTTGGCAATAAATCAACGTTTTAACTACAAGAGTTCGGCGGTTTGCAAATTATCTATAAATAAAGTTTTGACGTCACAAACCGGAAGCTCCGTCATGTTCCAATATCTCGATACTCAAATCAAAACACGTCGAAGTTTGACCTAAATTCAGTTAGTTAGACACATATAGCGGTTGTGAAGTGTTCTATATACGGATATAGTCATCGTATAGATCGCGAAAGGACACTGGTATAGATTAGATTTCCTGCAGTAATCACAAATCAAGGTATGGAATGCGAGAAACTGAGCTCGGATCGGACACGTGAATTTCTGGCAAGAAATTATTGGACAAGAATTTGGGCACAAGAATATCCAAAATGTTCGGGTGTCAATGGTAAGTCCTTGATATTATAAATAATCCAATAGTTCTACTTGTCAGCTGGTGAGACAATGTAAGCTGGTGTAATCATTATATTGTGTGTGAACCCCACCCAGAGCTCCAGATAAGCTGCGTATTTGCGTAAATACCCAATTAAAATTTCCAAAAACCCAAGGAGACAATTCTAATGAAATTCCAAGATATGTTTTCATTTCGAAGCAAACTATTCAATAATTTCTGTCTGTTAATGTGTAAACAGTAGTGTTATTTAAGTTTACCCCATTAAAATTTTGAAATACCCAATTGCTTCAGAAATGATGGAGTAACAATACTCAATTACTAATTCCTTATCTGGAGCACTGTTACGATACAAATTGTGTTGGGAAGCCCCTATTATTGTCCCAATAATTCGGGTTATTACAGTAATCCTGACCAGTCTCAATGTGATGGTTCAAATGAGCAGCATTTCCTGTTTCTTCGGTTTCTTCTCTGGAAACCCGCGATTTATCACATTTAATACCATAGTGTGTGTTTGTTTATTTATGTGCAGCCTATCTATCAACAGCTAATGTCATGAAAGGTCGGCCAAACGGGTTCGATCCCATTTTAACCTGCTGCATTGGGGGGAAAATACCGAAATCAGAACGTATTTGCTGCGTATTTGTATATAAGCTGCGTATTTGCGTAAATACCCAATTAAAATTGCCAAAAACCCAATTGAAATCAGAAGTAGTGAGTATCAAAAAGCAATGAGCACAATTGTGGTACCTTTATCATGCTGCAGAAAACAATAAACAGACCACAATATAGCATATTTTTCCATGAAAACACATCCAAGGAGACAATTCTAATGAAATGCCAAGATATGTTTTCATTTCGAAACAAACTATTCAATAATTGCTGTCTGTTGATGTGTAAACAGTAGTGTGATTTAATTTTACCCAATTAAAATTTTGAAATACCCAATTGCTTCAGAACTGATGGAGTAACAATACTCACTTACTAATCCCTTATCTGGAGCCCTGCGGCCACCCACTGAATTATAATGTTTGACACCCGTGCTATCACTGTGCTTAACATGCTTAAGACGTGCGAGATGGTGTATTTTGATGAAAATAAAAAATTGCAGTTTGTGTGGAATTTCATGAAAAATGTTTACAGATTTTGCGATATTTTCTGTAAATCATGCCTAACGTTGATGAAATTCTCAGCAAATGCAGAATGTCACCATGTTGTCACCATTCAATGTTATTTAAGAAAGATATTGTAAATTTTGTACATATTTTGCATCAAAGTGCGCACATGTTTGTACATGCAAAATCACATGGCGCATTTCATATGTATACAAGTTGTCATAAATTGTCAATATTTCAGTGATATTTCAAAAGACTTAGAGTACACCTTTTCTTTTGTATTTCTCCTCAAAAGTGTATGTAAATGTTGTGACTCATCTGAACCGTCTCCGCAAGAATGTTCAGATGGTGTATGCAACATATACTTCCGAGAAGAAATAATAACAAGAGCTGTAGGAGAACAGCATAGCTCGACTACGAGGGTTGTCGATGTACACATAGCTTGACAAAGAAGGTGGCTGCGGCCTGCATAAAAACCTTAACCAAGGCTGACTAAAAACATTAACCAAGGGAAATTAAGTAAGTAATTCAAGGTTAAATGTAGGTAAATGTCAGATATAGGTCAGGGGTTATTGATGTACATCACTAGGAGATAAAGTTTTCCAAGTACATGTATGGTTGCTGTAGGCCCAGGAGTATTCCACATACAAGCTTGAGTAAAAACCGTAACCAAGGGGAGATAACTAAGTAATCCAAGGATAAACGTAGGTCAATGTCAAATATAGGTCAGGGATTATTAATGTACATCACTAGGAGATGAAGTTGTCCAAGTATGGTTGATGTAGGCCCAGAAGTATTCCATATACAAGCTTGACTATAAACATTAAGCAAGTGATTGAAGGTTAAATGTAGGTGAAGGTAAAATAAAGGTCAGGGGTTATTGATGTACATCCCTATGAGAAAACGTTATCCAAGTATGGTGTCTGTATGCACAATAGTATTCCATCTACAAGCTTGACTAAAAACCCTAATCAAGGTTGAGTAAAATCCTTAACCAAGGGAAATTAAGTAAGTAATTTAAGGTTAAATGTAGGTCAAGGTCAAATATAGGTCAGGGGTTGTTGATGTACATCACTAGGAGATGAAGTTGTTCAAGTATGGTTGGTGTAGGGCCATGAGTATTCCATCTACAAGCTTGACTAAAAACCTTAACCAAAGATAATCAAGAAAGTAATTCAAGAGGAAATGTAGGTCAAGGTCAAATATAGATCAGGGGTTATTGATGTACATCACTATGAGAAAAGGTTGTCCAAGTATGGTGTCTGTATGCACAATAGTATTCCATGTACAAGCTTGAGTAAAAAGCTTAACCAAGGTCGAGTAAAAACCTTAACCAAGGGAAATTAAGTAAGTAATTCAAGGTTAAATGTAGGTCAAGGTCAAATATAGGTCAGGGGTTGTTGATGTACATCACTAGGAGATGAGGTTGTCCAAGTATGGTTGGTGTAGGGCCAGGAGTATTCCATCTACAAGCTTGACTAAAAACGTTAACCAAGGGGAATTAAGTAAGTAATTCAAGAGGAAATGTAGGTCAAGGTCAAACATAGATCAGGGGTTGTTGATGTACATCACTAGGAGATGAAGTTGTCCAAGTATGGTGGGTGTAGGGCCAGTAATATTCCATATAGAAGGTTGACTAAAAACCTTAACCAAAAGGAATTAAGTAAGTAATTGAAGAGGAAATGTAGGTCAAGGTCAAATATAGATCAGGGGTTATTGATGTACATACGTATGAGAAAAGGTTGTCGAAGTATGGTGTCTGGATGCACAATAGTATTCAATGTACAAGCTTGAAAAAAAACCTTAACCAAGGTTGACTAAAAAGCTTAACCAAGTAAGTAATTCAAGAGGAAATGTAGGTCAAGGTCAAATATAGATGAGGGGTTATTGATGTGCATCACTAGGAGATGAAGTTGTCCAAGTATGGTGGGTGTAGGGCCAGTAGTATTGCATATACAAGCTTGACTAAAAACCTTAACCAAGGTTGACTAAAAACCTTAACCAAGGGGAATTAACCAAGTAATTCAAGAGGAAATGTAGGTCAAGGTCAAATATAGATCAGGGGTTATTGATGTACATCACTAGGAGATGAAGTTGTCCAAATATGGTGGGTGTAGGGCCAGTAGTATTCCATATACAAACTTGACTGAAAACCTTAACCAAGGGGAATTAACCAAGTAATTCAAGAGGAAATGTAGGTCAAGGTCAAATATAGATCAGGGGTTATTGATGTACATCACTAGGAGATGAAGTTGTCCAAGTATGGTGGGTGTAGGGCCAGTAGTATTCCATATACAAACTTGACTAAAAACCTTAACCAAGGCGTGACTGTGACGCCGACGCCGACGCCGACGCCGACGCCGGGGTGACAACATAAGCTCTACTTATTCTTCGAATAGTCGAGCTAAAAATAAGTTATTATATTGTCACTAAATGTGCAAAGTTACAATATCCGACAAGTACACATGCATTTATTTGTTTTTAATATATATCATGTATATGTTTCAGGAAAGAAGGCAGAGTTGTATGACCATCTTAACCCAAACTGGGCACCATCAGTTAATCTGGGCAGAAAAAAGCGAGCACCATCTACATCAAGATATGATCGGCAGCAGGAAAAGAAGAGAAGGAAGCCAGCTGAATCCACAACTATTGTTGGACCTGATCACACTGAGACGGGTATGGATATGAGTGACAGCGTTGATGAAGACGGCGTTCAGTCACAGACTGATGTTGATGGTCCACTCATGGAGGCTATGTCGCTGGAGCTGCAGGAACTGCGTACAGAGAATGGGGAGCTGAAGGAAAAAGTGGCCCATTTGGAAACTAAATTCACTGCAAGTTAGTTTAAGGGTAGTGACGAGAAGGTGAAACATTTAACAGGATTACCATCATTTCACAGTCTATCTATATTGTTAAATTTTCTGGAGCCTCACCTGCCATCCAGTCTGGTCATGCCCAAATTCAAGGTAATGATATTGACATTAGTTAAATTGCAACTAAATTTGTCAAATCTCTTTCTTGCGTATGAATTTGACACTACTCAATCAACAATATCTAGACTTTTTTACACGGACAATTGACTGTATATACAAGCGGCTAAAGAAACTCATAAGATGGCCAGAGCGCGAGACATTGAGAAAAACCATGCCAATGGAATTTAGGAAGTACTTCGGCCACAGGTGTGTCCTTCATATCGAAAGCATGGGGTGGTCGTGTGAGTGACACGTTTGTGACAGAGTCCAAGTTATTAACTGGGGATTTAGTGTTGGCGGACAGAGGATACGATGTCAAGGACAGTGTTGGCTCGGTAGTTGCAGAAGTGAAGATTCCAGCATTTACGAAAGGTCGTGATCAGTTATCCCCTCTGGACGTGGAATCAACGCGTAAACTTGCCCACTCAAGAATACATGTGGAACGTGTTATTGGTTCAGTTCGACAGAAATATACTATATTGAACGGTTGTCTTCCGATTAATTGTCTCATGAACAAGGATAAGTTTGATAAGACGGTCACTGACAAAATTGTTACCGTTTCGTGTGGACTAGTACATTTGTGTGACTCAATTGTTGATTTTAACTGAACCAAATTGATCGCCATCAAACATTTACTTTTCTATTGATTGCAAGGAAATAGCGATTCTGCGATTTCGGTCGGCTGCCAGCATGGTACCGGTAAACAGGTTGTCTGTCGGTCGGTACAGTCGACTATACCGACCGACAGCCGACCGGTTTATCTTTACCATGCCAGCAGCCGACCGAAATCGCTGAATTGGTATTCCTGGGCCAAGGGGTGTGGAATTTCTTCATCAGATTTGCTGGAACCTTTTGAAATTAAAATCATATACATATCCCAATTCAAAACCATTTTTAATTGAAGCTAAACATGTATACTTTATCATTTATTCCATTATCATGATTATCACATAAATCATGTAATAATAAAGTATAAACACTCATAGTAAGCACGATATTACTTCCTTTCAATGGTAATATGACCAGTGTAGGCACAGATCAGCCTGCACATTCACATACAGGAGTGTGCTAGCAGATTAATATCCAGATTGATCAAACCCCATAAGGCCTTTTTCTCAAGCCACGGTTCACAGATACTTTTTCTATAGTTGTGATGCACCGTTAGAGAAACAGTCCACTTACTTCACTGGTGCTGCACTCCGTGCCGATGGAAATATTTCAAGACAATCCACTTGAAAGATACAATAGGCGCCATTAATTGTAAAAAAATGTTTCAAGACGAGTAGTAATTTTATTGATTTTTTAACACTCATCTAGAAACATTTTATAATGGCGCATATTGTATTTTTCAAGTGGATTGTCTTACATTTTCCACCAGCGCGGAGTGCAGCACCAGTGTAATAATGATAATTAAGATGTGCCATGTGTTTTGTACCTACAAAAATGGGCGTAATTTCATAAAAAAAATTACGATATTGTCCTGGAATGACGCCGAAGTTTTCAGAGCAAATGCGGAATTCTATTCCGCATTTGCTTTGAGAATTTCATCAACTTTCAGCATACATGTATTTCATGAAATTGCGCACCTGTTTGTAGGTACAAAATCACATGGTGCGTCTCGATTATACATACAGTATATCTGCATTGGCAATATATACATTGAAGTTCACATACAGTACATGCACACCAAATTAATCACCTTTTTACACGCTTGTTTTTCTTAAAATCTGGCATCTTTCTACAGTCTGGACAATAGGTATATATATAAGATTCCGGCACCTCGTGTTAATTTATGGCACCCAGTGTTTTTATAAACTTGAATGTATAAGGTTTCCAAAAATTCCGGGTGCCATTTTTTTAAACCAAGTTCAATTTCAAAGTCATTGAACTTTATGCTTGACGGAAGTGGAAAATTGCCAATATATGAGCCAATAGGTAGGTCATAAGTCAAAAATCGGGTATTTATGAGATTTCGGTTGACTTGATACATATTTGTGTAATGCTAAGCGCCTTCACCTATATTCAAAGGTTAATTATTTCAACTGGAATAATATTGCAGTTAATATACTCCATTGTCAGAAAACTCAAAATGGCCGCCAAGTAAATGGCAAATCCATAGTAATTTACTAAATATAACTGGGAGAATTTGGTTGGGGAGGAAATCAAAACTTCTCTCATTTTTCCCTGAGATTCTGTAACTACTAAAATGTGGACATATATTGAACCCTGATTTGATCGGCTAATAACATCATGCTCTGCATGACTTTTCATATTATGAATATTAGTACATGTGTTTTAAATACCTTATCGCTGTAACGGCATCGTTGTAGACAGAGTTTCAACTGATTTAATAATTATTGTTACATAAAATGTTGCATCACAAGACTTCTGTACCGGTATTGGCGTCGTGAATGGCCCAGTAGTCGTGAGGTTAGAGTCGCGGACTATTATCACCGAGCTCCCTTTTCCCGAAGGGTAGGAGGTTCAAACCTCAACTGAGAATATATGTTTGTATTTTTTTATAATACATTTAAATACCACCGAAATTATGTTACTGTATTTATTTATTTTTAAGTTTGAGGTACTGCATAGTATACGAGTATTAGCAATTCCTCATCGTCTCCAGGACTTTGAGGATTATATGATTGTGGATTTATCACAGCATTATAGAGGACCATCAGAGCAATGTATGTGGTGTACAATATAAATATCACATTAATGGAACAGAAATTATAGGACATTTGCACCAACGTTAAGTTTTCATAAACACGCTAAGTCCGTGACCTTTGAGCTACAGATGTGGGTAATGCAATTTAAAGAGACACACCGGGTTTCCCCCAGGATGAAAAAGGGGCCGGGTGCTAGTCGAAATAATTATATCTGGCTTAGGGTTGCAGGGATATAACAGGTAGCTAAATACATTAACACTAATATTCTAAGTCATTTGCCCTTGACATCATCTTAATCAGGTCACTTGGGTGGGCTATAGACTGAACATGTGTGTGAGACTAGAGAAATGGGGCTTATGGGTTTTGTAACGAGTGTAGATACACATCAGCCTGTGGCCGGAGGCCTTAATCAAATAAAGCGATTGTCATTGTGTTAATCATGTCCAGATTATCAAAGTTTCTGAACATTAATTGGCAAAGCCAACTCTCAATCAAGCAATTTGATTGTCTGCACCTCTCAAGTAAACACCTCTCAATCCCCACAGTCTGATCAGGATATGCGCTGTTCGCCATTCCATCAATGAAACGCCCATCATGCTTCTAACAAGCGTTATTAGAATACAGGAGTGTGCTATTTGATCAGGATCTACAATGGTCACAAATACCATAAGCCCCATTTCTCCAGTAACATGATACATAAGTATACCAAGCAAGTCAATTTGACTTCGCAAAAGTTATAAGTTCCCTTTTGTTTACCAGTGGCCAACATAGCCAGACAACAACAAGTAGCGCATGCACATGAACACCAACATGGTTGACATATTGACTTCCTCACCCATCAGTTAACTAATACTGGTCGGTGTTTGAAATGTTTAAATTTCATCAACATATATATGGATAAATGACTAACAACATCGATGGCATCCCAGGGATTTTATTTGAAATAAAACATTATTGGGTAAAGATAGTTTATGTGGGATTTGTGGAACAGGGCACGTTTTCTTGTGCACCTGTCCCCAGTTGGAGACGTGTAATATTGATTTTTCAGCTGACAATATACAAGGCTGTACACAAGCCAAAACTAGGACGCTGGTGTGTAAGTGTGATTTACCACAAGATAAACTGGATTAGTTTTTATTGATATTCATGCGATAATAGTCACTGAATCGTCACCTATTTGACCGCATTACCTATTGCGCTGGCACCCACACCCACCCCCTCCCCCTCTTTACGTTGGTCAGTGGGGGTGTTCTGGGATCTGGGATGCGCTCGCTAATACAATGTTTGCGTAATGTAGTTTCAAGATCAATTACGGTCTGTTTCACGTTAACCTGCCAAACTTTTACACCTATTTAAACACCCTAAAAGTCTTGTTGTTTTTTTGCATAAAATAATTTTTCAGCAAAATTTAGCGATGAGCCATCTTTTTATTTTTTTAAATTCGGTCCTATAATGAAGTAATAACCCTAAATCAAGAATTGAATGCAGGGTTGTAATGTTAAAATGTCACGTGCGATCAGATCAGTAGGTGACTTGTGTGGGTTATTTCTAGGGACTCTTAAGACTTGCATAAACAACAATTTTGGCGAATTCCTTATGTACAGTGCGCTCAGCGCGACCTTTGCCTTCTCCCACCCGACCCCGTGATCAGATGGAGAGTGGACGTAAAAATTCCTCCCACCGTGTCGGGTGGAAATCCCACTCGGCGCGGTGGAGAGGCAAAATGTCCACCGTGGGACAATTTTCAAGACCGAATCTCCCGCACACCGCGTTCCCCCGTGTTAACCCACGGCGCATCACCGTGCCAGTATACAGGTTAGAAGACACCAAATGGTGCGAAATCGCCCAGGGTGTGTAAAAGTAGTCCGGTATAACAAAATAGTGCGGGTGTTTTGAGGTCACAGACACCGTTTGCTTGCAAATCTTGATCCATTACTACCCAGTTTCACTTGAGGAACATTTTGGGGTGCCTTTAACACCAGTTTTCAGCATATGTGTAGCATTTAAAAGAAAACACTGAACCTAGATGTAAACGGAGTTTCCGTGGCCAAAAAATGTACACAATATTGGAGGATATGACAAGGTTGGATTTTTCTTTCTTAGGAGTAAGTGAACCTATTGTTTAGTTCATGCAGAACCAGTACAGACTGGCTGCAGGTCATGACAAATGGGTCCCACAGCATCCATACGAATAGTGAAAGTAGGAGAGACTGGCCGTATTGGATGGCATTCCGTTCAATTATATAGTAAAATGGACGCTTGTCGACAAGCGCATGTGTATCCCCCTCCCCAGATACACAAGTAGTTTGAAAAAAGGGTGTTCGAGTTATGCTCCGGAGACAAAATCAATGACGGAAAAAACAAAGGGAGATAACTAAAAAAATAGTGATGCAAGAGTTGTCATTCTTGCGTGACACACCTTTAGGGTTGTGGTCTATGCATGCGTGAAGTTTCATGAAAATATTCCAAAGGGTGTTCGAATTATGCTCCGGACACGAAATCAGTGCACGAAACAACAAAGGGAGATCACTAAGAAATTAACGACGCAAGAGTTGTCAATCTTACGTGCGACACACCTTTGGGTCGTCTTCTATGCATGTGTGAAGTTTAATAAACTAGAAAATGTGTCCATAGAACACGGATGTCCCACATATCGCTTTGATAATAAATGAGGCCAAATTCCAAGTAAAAATTTTCTTTTACCTGAGCGTTAAAGTTTTTGAAACAACAAGTATGTGACCTTGACCCTGGGATTGGCGGCGGCAGGACGAACGTGGATTTGGCACAGGGCGGTAGAGGACCATTAGAGCAATGCATATATGAAATATGAAGCTGATCCGTGAAAGAAAACAGAAATTATAAGATATTTACCTGAGCGTTAAAGTTTTTGAAGCACTAAGTATGTGATGTTAACCCTGGGCTTGGCGGGGGCGGGACGAACGTGGATTTGGCACAGGGCGGTAGAGGACCATTAGAGCAACGCGTATATGAAATATGAAGTTGATCCGTGAATGGAAAGAAAAATTATAAGATATTTATCTGAGCGTTCAAGTTTTTGAAGCACCAAGTATGTGACCTTGACCCTGGGCTTGGCGGGGGCAGGACGAACGTGGATTTGGCACAGGGCGGTAGAGGACCATTAGAGCAATGCGTATATGAAATATGAAGATTATCCATGAAAGAAAACAGAAATTATAAGATACTTACCCCAGCGGTAAAGTTTTTGAAGTACTAAGTATGTGACCGTGACCCTGGGCTTGGCGGGGGCAGGACGAACGTGGATTTGGCACAAGGCGGTAGAGGACCATTAGAGCAATGCGCATATGAAATATGAATCTGATCCGTGAAAGAAAACAGAAAGTATAAGATATTTACCTGAGCGTTAAAGTTTTTGAAGCACCAAGTATGTAACCTTGACCCTGGGCTTGGCGGGGGCAGGACGAACGTGGATTTGGCACAGGGCGGTAGAGGACCATTAGAGCAATGTGTATATGAAATATGAAGCTGATCCGTGAAAGAAAACAGAACTTATAAGATATTAACCTGAGCGTTAAAGTTTTTGAAGCACCAAGTATGTGACCTTGACCCTGGGCTTGGCGGGGGCAGGACGAACGTGGATTTGGAACAGGGCGGTAGTGAACCATCATAGCAATGTGTATATGAAATATGAAGCAGATCGGTCGAAGGATGAAGAAATTATGAAACATTTACCTGAGTATTAAAGTTCCGCACGTTCCTACGAATGAATACTTGTTGGGTGTTTATTGTATAAAAATACCCAACAAGAGTACCCAACACTATCCTAACCCTACCCAATAAGATCCCCGTACGCTTACAACAAGTACCCATTCGTGTGTGCGGACGGACGGACGGACAAGGGTAACACTAAATGACCCCTCCACTATCGTGGTGGGGCATAAAAATATTCCAAAGGGTGTTCGAGTTATGCTCTGAATACGAAATCAGAGCATGAACCAACAAAGGGAGATAAGTAAACAAGAATTCCGCAGAATCAAATGCCTCGCCTTGTCCCGCCTTGACCCCGAGCCTGGGCCCGAAAGCAATTTTCACTGGCCCGAACATATTGTACAATTATTGACTAGTGAGCCATGGAATATCAGATTATATTCTATGGCTCACTAGTCAATAATTGTGTTATTATATGATAATAGTCTGTATATAGCACTTACGACCTTATGCTACTAGACAAAAATTTAAAAATAATTTGAAAAAAAAATGAAAAAAAAAATTGGAAAAAAAAGTTTAAAAATTAAAAATAATAAAGCTTGCTACTGGAGCCCAGAATTTATTTTTAATAGTCCTATATTTATCTACATATATCTGCACAGGTCCACATAATGCCACAATATTTTCAACACAGTTTACGGAAATGTAATATCCAATGTAGTAATTTACCTGTATAAATTACCTGTGGTCAGATTGGTCAAGACTGGTCAAGACTGGACATTTGCACATGCTAGCACATGCACAGGTGAATGGTTGTCCCAGTCTCTATTGTTCTCTCTACATGTAAGGTGTACAGAGCACACGAGAAAATGTGTACAGAGCACACGAGAAAACGGGTCTTCATGCATTATTGTCCAGTTTGTAGAGTACGCAAAACAAAAAAGGGAGATAACTCAAAAATTAGCTAGGCAAGAGTTGTCATTCTTGTGCGCGACACACCTCCGGGTCGTGGTCTATGCATGTGTGAAGTTTCATGAAAATATTCCAAAGGGTGGTCGAGTTATGCTCCGGACAGGAAATCAGTGCGCAAAAACAAAGGGAGATAACTAAAAAATTAGCTATGAAAGAGTTGTCATTCTTGTGCACGACACACCTTCGGTTCGTGGTCTAATTGAATGTGTGAAGTTTCATAAAAATATTCCAAAGAGTGGTCGAGTTATGGTCAATCAGTGCGCGAAACAAAAAAGGGAGATAACTCAAAAATTAGCTATGCAAGAGTTGTCATTCTTGTGCGCGACACACCTTCGGGTCGTGGTCTATGCATGTGTGAAGTTTCATGAAAATATTCCAAAGGGTGTTCAAGTTATGCTCCGGACAAGAAGTGTCTGCGGCGGACGCATCGCGGACGCGGACCGCTGTCAAATCCATAGTATCCCCCGACGGAGTCCGGGGGATACAACTATTTGGTGGTGTCTAACCTACAGGTAATACGGGCAGCAAAGAGAGCATTTATGGCCGAATTACTGGAGATGTGTGTCCCCCCCCCCCCCCCCCCCCCCCGTGACCCACCGTGTTAACACACGGCGCGTCACCGTGCCAGCATACAGGTAATACGGTTATAGTACAGGAGCTGGCCTTAAGACCCGTTCGCAAAATTAGGGTGACACCAGTTCTCACTTGAACTGAGTTAATGGGTCCCTAGACATGAAAAATCACCGAGGTGCTTGTCCGTCAGAAGGTGCACGAATGCTACAGGACGAGAAATCCAAGATGGCCGCCGTCAGCCGATGGGAAAAATATTTGTTTTGGTTTTGATAGTATATATATGTGCAATACCTCTACTCCAATGATTTGTATATGTATAATTCATTTCTGAGATTGTTTTGACCAGTCATTGTAATATTGATCTTATGTTAAGCAAGTTACTGAATAAATAATACCCCACCCACCCAGAATTACCTGTGATGTTAGCCATCCAACATCGCGCTTGCCTATAACTCGACTTGTGATGTATCTACTAGCTTCATTCTGGTGGCTATACTGATATTATCATTGTCAATGAATTCAATAAGATAAATAATAATAACAATGGCTCATTTGGTGGAGGCAGCCATTTTTATTTTCAAAATGGCCGCCAATAAAGTATGTAGTTTACAATATCTCGATACATTTGACTAATACCGGCTGCATACAAGTGAATACAAGAATTCCGCCACGGAAGCGGTGTCGCGCCTGCCGAGGCTTTTGACCGGTTAAAGAGATATTGTGAAAAAACAATAACTTTAACGCATTTCTGTTACAAATCAGGTGAACATTACAAGTAAAATAAATGACCTTGACCTTCATTCATGATGTGTGTGCGTAATGAAGCATCATTCCTAGACAAACATTGATGTGAAATATTATCAAAGTCTGGCAAGGGGTTAAAGAGATATTGTGAAAAAACAATAACTTTAACGCATTTCTGTTACAAAACTGGTGAACATTACAAGTAAATAAATGACCTTGACCTTCAGACTTTGGATGTGGGGGTATGCGTAATGAAGCATCATCCCTAGACAAACATTGATGTGAAATATTATCAATGTCTGGCAAGGGGTTAAAGAGATATTGTGAAAAAACAATAACTTTAACGCATTTCTGTTACAAAACCGGTGAACATTACAAGTAAATAAATGACCTTGACCTTGATAATTTGGATGTGGAGGTGTGCGTAATGAAGCATCATCCCTAGACAAACATTGATGTGAAATATTATCAAAGTCTGGCAAGGGGTTAAAGAGATATTGTGAAAAAAACAATAACTTTAACGTATTTCTGTTACAAAACCGGTGAACATTACAAGTAAATAAATTACCTTGACCTTGATAATTTGGATGTGGGGGTGTGCGTAATGAAGCATCATCCGTAGACAAACATTGATGTGAAATATTATCAATGTCTGGCAAAGGGTTAAAGAGATATTGTGGAAAAAAAATAACTTTAACGCATTTCTGTTACAAAACCGGTGAACATTACAAGGAAATAAATGACCTTGACCTTCAAAATTTGGATGTGGGGGTGTGCGTAATGAAGCATCATCCCTAGACAAACATTGATGTGAAATATTATCAATGTCTGGCAAGGGGTTAAAGAGATATTGTGAAAAAACAATAACTTTAACGCATTTGCCTTACAAAAAAAACGGACGACGACGACGCGGACGACGCGGACGACGCGGACGACGACGACGCGGACGACGACGGAAAAAGCGCCGACTATAGTCGCACCTCTGCTAAAGCAGGCGCGACAATAATGTATGTAAGTATGTTTTCCATGTCAAAATTATGATAGTTAAACAGCATCAGTTATAGGACTGGATTATTCGGCTGAGTTAGTCATATTGAATTCGAAACACAACCGGTAAAAATCGAATCATTAATCGTTTGCCATCTAACTAAAACTTAAACATATGAAGCATTAACACTCCGTTTTTGGCAATCTGACAGTTTATGAGTTCTGACAACGAATGCTCTGTGTTTTCCATATTACCCATATAAGCCACCATACCCTTTTTGTTACATGTTGCAAACAGTTTTGACGACAACAACAACAACAAAACAAACGTGCAAATTCAAATTAAATTGACCCAGAGAACAGGTGAAAGGTGAAGTGCTGGATCAGAAATGGGTGAACCACGTTTTATTTATTACACATGTATACACTCCAAAAAACTAAAAAGTTATATTTCGTCATCGCCAATGGTGGCCATCTTGGATTTCTCGTCCTGTAGCATTCGTGCACCATCTGACGGTGATTTGTCATGTCTAGGGACCCATTAACTCAGTTCAAGTGAGAACTGCTGTCACCCTAATTTTGCGAACGGGTCTTAAGGCCAGCTCCAGGATTATTAGCGAAGAGTGCAATTTTGTACTTAACATTACGATTTAATTTCGTCCGTCCCGTCGACAGGCGAAGGAACGTTACAAAGAACCGAATATTTTGAGGAATAATGTACGTTCCTTCACGACGAGGAAACAAAATGTAAGGTTCTTAATAATTGGTTCTACTCGGAAATCGGAAATCGAGCGACCATACATATTTAAAATAACAGCTGACTTAACGGCGGAAAAAGGTAAACGGCCTACGTGACAATTAACATTTACTTCCAAGATGTTCATGTTGTAATCGATCGCATTTCCTATCGACCATATGGAACTCGATACCAACAACACAAATATTCGTGTTTAGAATTTCTGTTTGAAATCGTAACACTGATGTGTTGAATCGCATCCAATCCAACCAATACTAAAAGCACACAAACACACATTTCGCGGAAATAGAGACGATTCTCATCTGCTACCAAATATGTTTTTATTAAGGAATAGAACGAATATAAAAGCATCAATATTTATTCTATCAACAATTCAACATATATTTTGACAACACATAAGAATTAATCGTCTTAGATGATAACAATCGTTTTAGTAGACGATTCTCGTGTGCTGCCAAATTAGTTGTATTATGAAATTAAAAATATGAAAATAACTATTTATATTTCCTACAAAAACAGGTTTTGACAAAACTTGATAATCATCTTAGGAGACGAAGTGAGACGATTCTCATGTGCACAGTGCAATCAAAACCTGTTTTGTTATAAGAATAAGTCGCGTTTTCGTTTTGCGCTCTCGTGATCTCGCGAGATTCTAACATGTCCCTAACACGACACGTACAAATCGTCTAAGGAGACGATTATCATGCGCTGCTAAAACACGTTTTCTGTTTGAAACCGTGACACTGATTGGTTGAATCACATCCAAATCCAACCAATACTAAAAACATACAAACACATATTTCGCGGAAATAGAGACGATTCTCATCAGCTGATATTTATACGACAACATATATTTTGACAACACACAATAATCGTCTTAGGAGACGATTCTCGTGCGCTGCCAAAATATATTTTTATCAAGAAATTAAAAACAGGGAAAAAATCTACCGGTTCAACAAAAAATTCCTACAAAAACATATTTTGACAAAACTTGAAAATCGTCTAAGGAGACGATTCTCATATGCACAGTACTGTCAAAACATGTTTTCAGCTCTCGCGATCACGTTACATAACGCGAAACATGTTTTGTTGAGAATACGTTACATTTTCGTTTCAGCTCTCGCGATCACGTTTCGCGTTTTCGCGATCGATCACGCTTCGCGTTTTCGCGATCTTGACCTATTCGCAAGATCGCGAAAACGCGAAACATGTTTTGTTGAGAATATGTTACATTGTCGTTTCAGCTCTCGCGATCGCGTTTTCGCGATCTCGACCTATGCATAATATCGCGAAAGGAGACAATTCTCATATGCACAGTACTGTCAAAACATGTTTTGTTGTGAATATGTTAAATTTTCGTTTCGCGTTTTCGCGATCCATTCGCGTTTTCGCGATCTCGGCCTATGCGCAAGATCGCGAAAACGCGAAACATGTTTTGTTGAGAATATGCTACATTTTCGTTTCGTGAAATTGTAACATGTCCCTGATAGGACATGTACAAATCGTCTTAGGAGACGATTCTCGTGTGCTGCCAAAACATGTTTTTATTAAGAAATGGAACAGATGTGGACAAACATCAATATTTTTGACAATAAAAACATGGTTTGACAAAACATGAGACGATTCTGATGTGTTGCCAGTACATGTTTATTGAGTAAATAAAGATTCCGTTACCTTTTTTTTGAGATTCTGCACCTCAATAAAATGGAAGAAATATTGTTATCAACCGCATTCCATTAATAAATATGTGTAGAGTAATTGATCGTAAATGTGCTGCTCTTGTGTCGGCGTGTTTCAAAGGTCCGATCGACACAACTTAACCTTTATATGTCATTTTGTAACCTTTGATATCTCACTTTCCAACACCGACACACGGTCCCACTAGGTCACCGCACGTGCTTATGATGATGTATGACGTGATCGGACAAAACCGGGCTTATTGTGACTAGCGAAGACCAGCACGTGTTCACCATCAGTAGATCGTAACATGTCCCTAACAGGACACGTAAATCGTTTTAGGAGACGATTCTCATCTGCTGCCAAAACATGTTTATTAGAAAAAATAATATTATTTTTTTGACAAAACATGAGAATTGCCTCCTAAAACACGAGAATTATAATGGTGTTCTGTTAGTGTCGTGTAACAATCTCGCATTTACTCGATCTCGACCTCTTAGACCGGTGGTTAATTTTTAAAAAATCAGTTTAGGGAGGCCGGAATGTTACAATTGGGAATCAAGGCTTAAACTGATCAGTACACCTCACTGATCAAGAGTATGCCTGTTTCCAAAACATATTTTGACCTTTACGCATAATAACGAGGTCAAAGGTCACAGAGTGCATTTTCTTGAATGAAATATCAGCATCGCTTCAGTTCACTGAGACAAGTATACTCTAGTATTATTTCAGCGTAATATATCTGGGTATTGATAACAAATGTATAAATAGTTATCTAAATGCAGTTTATACACATTTATAGGTTAAATCAATGTAATCAAAGTGCTAAAAGTACTGTTTTTTAATTAATTTTGACATATTTATGGACTTTGCATCACCAATTCAGAAACATAAGCATGGTAAATTCTAGTCATATTAGTACTTATTTTGATCATTGTTGTGTTTAGTATCTGATACATGTATACTACGTAGTGTATGTTTGACCATCCGTGAAATTAGCAGACTTTTGGCATGTGTGGCCAGTATTGTGCCCGCTCTGGTATGACACTCCTGAAGCGTGATACTAATGTAATGTTTGTTTTGCTGGATTATATTCTTGAATGAGTGTTGAACAGTACAGACCACAACCGGGTTGCATGGAAGTGTATGTAGATATTGATTTAAACTGGGTCTAGACAAATGCTTTAAGCCACATTTGTGCAGGTCAATTCGAGCCGGTATCTGAGAAAGTGAATTTTGAGTTGTGATATAATTTTCCATATACAATTTTACAATGGATTAATATACAATTTACCAATGTTTGACTCGTATACACAATCATTATACGCACCATGAGTCACTGATTACTAATCACTGTCGCTGTCATTCTCGTTGTGTGGGTTGTGACATACATTGTCAAAGCACACACATGAAGCGGTACAACGTAACCCTTAGCTCGGCAGCCACATCTAGAAGTCGAACATGTTTT
The DNA here is from genome assembly GCA_029237695.1 of Conchocele bisecta. Lineage (NCBI taxonomy): Eukaryota > Metazoa > Mollusca > Bivalvia > Lucinida > Thyasiridae > Conchocele > Conchocele bisecta. Next base: position 12,701,533 of record CM055273.1, read on the forward strand.
ACACCCACATCGAATGATTTCAATACAACATGTTGGCAGAGGATCGATGATTATCAGCACAGGTTTTAGTCCTTTGCATTCATTGTTCCGTTCCCTGCCATGCCCGATTGGCGATGGCAAATCCTGGTGTGTTTGTAAGGCTCTTCGCCATATCATTGTTTGCAAATTTGCCCTACGAACATGCTGAACTAGTGCGTCATGTGAAGGTGGTAATTTCTCAGGCTCAACAGTTCCTTTTCTGAACAAGTGGCAAAGCAAGTCATTCACACATGTCCAATCTGATTCATGTGAATATATTCAACATACAAACTCTTCCACATGGGAGCAGGTGTCATTTGTCAGACCACCCACACCAAGTTCTTTTAGAAGATGGGGATGGCGTTCAAACACTTTCCATGTTGACCTTTTACCATGACCACCGAATTGACTGACAGTGTCACATCCTGTGAGCGCATGGAAAGCTGGCAAACTTTTACGAAGCTCCTCTTCAATCGCAATGTTATGTACTGCTATAAATTTAGGAGTTTTCATATTACCAGTTTTCATCCACACCTCTTTACATAATGTGCAAGCAAAATGAACCAGAAGAACGAGGACATCTGTGTCCTTGCAGGAAATTATTAGCCGTTCATATCCCTGCATGCTAGCCTCTATGGCATGCAGAACAATTCCAGTTTACAGGCAATGGTACCTCACGACTGTCAATAAGACGTCGAATTGGTCAACTTTTGGTTCCAGTTCTCCTATCTCTAGTTCCACCTTTGATTGACTCCTCTTGGTATCTATCAAACACAACATCTACTCTAGACCCAATGCTTCTATTGAGTGAATCAATGAAGACATCTGTTAAATCTCCAAATGTATTTCCATTAGATGGGCGACCTATTGCTTGCACTAATGTGTGTCCGTCGATCAATGTGGCAGTTTTCAATGATGAAGCCGGAAGTGCCTCAAAAGTTGCATTTACATCCAATATATGACACAGGTCAGACTTGTTGGTGCATTGCCGAAGGTTGCCGGCAGTATCAGATAGAGATATTGGTGTATTTGAGAGTTCGTGGCTAAGAAGCATCTCAAGATTAATGGTACGGCCAGATTCATTAGCAACTAACAATCTCTGAAAGAGGTTGCAACCACCTTTAATGTCTTTCTTTTCAGTGGTTGATCTCTGTACAGTTACAGTATACATGGTTGAAATTGTTGGGGATTTGTTCTTTGCAAGCGCTTCGTGAAATGTTGATGGACTTTCAACTAGTCTGTTACTGACAAATGTATTTAGTTTATGCTGCCCTCTATGTTCAGCAGTAAGTAGTTCTGATGCTATGTCTTCGGGAATAACATCGTGGGTTGACATACTAACTAGTTTTGCTGTGTCAGGGCTGAATACATTGAAGCGATCAAATTGGTTCTTCACATGCAAGCCGACTTGCAGTGGCCTATTTTGTTTCCCATACAGAGTACTCTTCATCACGGTCTTGTACACCAAACATTTCGTACGTATTCGCTGAAATTTCACTTCTTTGGTTAAATGTCAGACACCACCTGTCTCGTGCACTGTCCTGACGTGCGATACCGATAAGCCCTCCAGATAGTTTGCTGATTTTGTTCACATGTTCAAGGGCCTGGTCAATTGACAGTTGGTTGAATTTATGCTTAGTCTGCTTCACAACAAAGTTTCCAGCCATGAATTCCAAGTACACTTCTGGATGTGTGAACTCCAACTGATGCATATCTGCTAGGTATACAGTACCCCAGCGAGTGTAATTTTTGTGATCATGGATGGCAAACCACGGTAGCATAGAAGCCAACGGCGACAAGTGTAATAACCAATCACCTTCTCGTTCTGCCCGGACGAATCGCAAGAGAATTGATACCATATCCATATACTGTTGCCAATATCGTACAGTTGGTGATCGCTGTGACTGCAACTCTTCCATAAGGTCTGGCATGTGATTATTGCCCAACAGTAGTTTAATTGAGATAAACTTGTCGGCGATTGGGTCGACCTGTTCTTTCTCTGTAATCATTTTGGCTAGACATTCTACATTGTCATTCAATTCAATTCAATTGGTGTGTCTCGTTTACTTAACCATTATACATACTGTGTACAATCGTTTTGCACATGCATTTGCAAGTCTAAGCCGGCCCTGCGGTCCAAATATAATATATTATTATTTTTTGTTTGTGACAAATAACACATCTAGTCCAATCAGTGATTCGATCTGCTGTCTGCACTTTTGATGACCCTACTACGTCTACCGGATACATTTTTCACACTATTTTATCTGAAAAAAGTCGGAAAGTAATTTACTGTATACATTATTTTGCTTGATGTACCTTTAATAAACAAATGTCTAGTATATTCAGGTCATGCTATTCACTATTATGTTAAGAAGAAGCATTGATGACATCGGCAAAGAAATTAGTTTCTAATCATACTGAGTGAACGTGCAAAAGGAACTATCTATGTCAAAGTTACAAATGCCGTAATATTCCATTTCTCTGCCAACATCCTGTCTGCACCACCACCACACATAAATTGATTGTACAAACACTTTGCTGAAAATCCTGAAATTAACAACTCTTGGTATGTCAGGAATATACATCATAAAGTACGGTGCGTGATATTGGACGTGTAACAAATATGATATCAACTATACATTATTATAGCCCAGGTATCTCATTGACTCTATCTGTATAGAGAATATATTGTTGTTTTAGGATGATTGGACACTAATATCATCATTTTAAATGCTTTACAATCATGTTGATAATTATTCTGTGGTAACGGCAGATGTATACACTTTTCGCAGAAAAAATATCACAAAATGTCACTACTGTTAGTACTTTGATTTTATTTTTATGACTGAAAGATGCATTTAAAGGCTATATTCTAATAAATATGCATTAATTCATCAATTTATACCAAAATCAGGAAGAACAAACATAACTGCATGGTTTACAATACAAAAGTTACGTCTTTCGTACTGACTTCAATAAAAACGCACTCAATGACCTTTGACCTCATTAATATGCATGATATGCAAATTTCATCTTGGAAACAGGCCAAACCTTGATCAGCAGGGTTTACTGAACAACATAAGCACTGTTTCCAGCTTGTAACACGCCGGCCTCCCTAAACTCATTTCTAGCAGCCCTATATAAATTAACCACCGGTCTATCTACAAGAGATCGCGAAAACGCTAGGCCAAATGATGGTTGGACAATCACATCACGTATACCCTTCTGTGAGAAATAATAGCTACGATACACACAGAGCCGAACTAGAGCTTCGTAGTATCGTCATCATAATATAGTACTATCGCCATCGTGTTACAGAACAGTGGGGTGGAAATATGGAAGTATGTTTTATGCCTAATGCGAGGTTTGAACCCACAACCATCGGATTGGAAGTCATGTGTTCTAACCCCTAGGCGGCCACAACCCATCCCTTCACTTGTACTGGAATCAGACATACACATGCGTAACTGCATATATGTAAAATATTGTTATTTATATTGCAGTTGTTGCACAAGCTGGAGACATCACAGGTTGAATTGATGGTGTCCTGATCTTCTGCGTCTTCACGTGGCTGCAACATACATAAAACATGTTTCATATGTATCTGACATATTCCCCAATATCCCCATTTCTTCTATTTCTTAATTAAAACTAGAAATGGACGCTTGTCGACAAGCGCAAGTTTCATGAAAATATTCCAAATGGTGTTCGGGTTATGCTCCGGACACGAAATCAGTGCACGAAACAACAAAGGGAGATAACTAAGAAATCAACGACGCAAGAGTTGTCATTCTTGCGCACGACACACTTTTGGGTCGTCTTCTATGCATGTGTGAAGCTTAATAACAAATATTCCAAAGAGTGTTCGAGTTATGCTCCGGTGCATGAAACAACAAAGGGAGATAAGTAAACAAGAATTCCGCGGAATCAAATGCCTCGCCTTGACCTCGAGCCTGGGCCCGAAAGCAATTTTCACTGGCCCGAACATATACAATTATTGACTAGTGAGCTATAGAATATCAGATTATTTATATGGCTCACTAGTCAATAATTGTTTTATTATATGATAATAGTCTGTATATAGCACTTACGACCTTATGCTACTAGACAAAATTGAAAAAGAATTTGAAAAAAAAAAAGGAAAAAAAAATGGAAAAAAAAGTTTAACATTAAAAATAATAATGCTCGCTACTGGATCCCAGAATTTTGTTTAATAGTCCTATATTTATCTACATATCATATCTGCACAGGTCCACATATTGCCACAATATTGTCAACACAGTTTACGGAAATGTAATATAATAATTTACCTGTATAAATTACCTGTAATAAGTTAGTGGTCAGTTAGTGGTCAGTTAGTGGTCAGTCTGGACATTTGCACATGCTAGCACATGCACAGGTGAATGGTTCTCCCAGTCACTATTGTTCAACCGGAGAAGGCTATTGTTCTCTCTACAGGTAAGGTGTACAGAGCACACAGAAAACGGGTATTCATGTATTATTGTCCAGTTTGTAGAGAGCGCGAAACAAAAAAGGGAGATAACTAAAACATTAGCTACGCAAGAGTTGTCATTCTTGTGCGCGACACACCGTCAGGTCGTGGTCTATGCATGTGTGAAGTTTCATGAAAATATTCCAAAGGGTGGTCGAGTTATACTCAATCAGTGAGCGAAACAAAAAAAGGAGATAACTCAAAAATTAGTTATGCAAGAGTTGTTATTCTTGTGCGCGACACACCTTCGGGTCGTGGTCTATGCATGTGTGAAGTTTCATGAAAATATTCCAAAGGGTGGTCGAGTTATTCTCAATCAGTGAGCGAAACAAAAAGGGAGATAACTCAAAATTAGCTACGCAAGAGTTGTTATTCTTGTGCGTGACACACCTTTGGGTCGTGGTCTATGCACATGATGCATGTGTGAAGTTTCATGAAAATATTCCAAAGTGTGGTCGAGTTATGCTCCGGACACGAAATCAGTGCACGGAACAAAAAAAGGAGATAACTATTGCTTCAGAAGATTGTCATTCTTGTGCGCGACACACCTTCGGGTAGTGGTCTATGGACGTGTGAAGTTTCATGAAAAGTTTCCAAAGGGTGTTCGAGTTATGCTCCGGACAAGAAGTGTCTTGCGGCGGACGCGTTCGCAGACGATGTTCGGTGTCAAATCCAATAATGTTGTACAGCACATGATAATCGTTTCCTAAGGCGATACTATAGTGTCCTGTTAGGGCCAGCTACATTCTCGCGTTTTTGCGATCTCGACCCATGCGCCAGATCGCGAAAACACAAAGTGAGATCGCGAGGTGAAAATGGGACATTATATTATATTCAGTCGTGCGTTTTCGCGATCTCGCCTCGGGTTGGAATTGCGTTTTACTTGCATGCATGCGCAAAGCGAAATTTCAAGACGTATCCGTTTTACACACCATGAGCAAACCCTGTATTTACAAAAGCGCAAGGCGATTTCGCGATGCCAAAGCGCGAGATGAGTATCATGTTTTAGGAGACGATTCTCATGTTTTGTTCTTGTTAAGAAATATGTTTGTTTTTTTCTAATAAACATGTTTTGGCAGCATATCAGAATCGTCTCTTAAGACAATTCACGTGTTTCGTCAAACAATGTTTTTGTGAAAGAAATATTGGTGTGTTTGTGAACATGAGAATCGTTTCTCGTGTTTTTAGGAGACGATTATCATGATTTGTCAAAATACGTTTTTAAGATATAATTATGTTCTGTTTCTCCATAATAAACGATGACGAATGAGTTGGTCGAAATGGAGGTCTGTCATAAATTTAACCAATAATAACGGGGCCGATACGATTTCTAATTACTTCTAGGGTAAATAAAAATGTCACTCTTTCCATTTACCGATCTATTAATTGTGGATACGTATGACCATATTTACGCCGTCTGCAAATTTCGATTGGGGAAACTCGATATGTATTAGCATTGGCATAGCTAGGTTGCTTTTTTGGTCGAAAAAAAAACCATAAAAATATGTCTAAATACATGTAAATGCTTGGGTACTACTTTATTACATGTAGTACATGTAAGCCAGCCCGGCTTCCCGGTGGAACGCAGGGTCGTACCACGGGGGAACACTGTAGCCATTTTATGGCTATTCAAAGTTTGTCCAGCTTGCACCCTGTCCGCGGTGTTAATACAGGTAAAACATATGACCACCGTTAAAGCTGGGACGGGTAGTATATCTGATATCAGCAAGCATGTGGCATGAATTGGTGGGGGGTGGGGATTTTCCTAGAAAATATTCCCCCCAGCCACCATCTACCATATACATAGTGGATATGGACGTCTCTTTGTAGACAAGAGTATTTCTGATGGAATGAAATAATGTAAATTGGTGTAGAAATGATAGCATGTTGCATGTATTGGTGGGGGGGGGGGGAGATTTTCCTAGGAAACATCACCACCCCCCCCCCCCCCCCCCCCCCCCCCCCCCCCCCCGCCACCCCCGCCACCATCTACCCTATGCATAGTGGATGTGATTGTCTCGAGAATAGCTCACGATTGGGGGAGTATTTCTGAAGAAACAAAATAATGTATGTTGGTGTAGAACAGACAGCATGTGCCATGTATTGGTGGGGGGGGGGTATTTTCCTAGGAAATATCCCCCCCACCACCATCTAACATATGCAAAGTGTCTCTTTGTAGAGAAGGAGAGATAGCATGTGGCATGTATTGGTGGGGGACATTTTCCTAGGAAATATCCCCCCCCCCCGCCACCCGTGGGTTATTCTTGTCTACAAACAGACATCCACATCCGCTATGCATATGGTAGTTGGTTGGGGGGGGGAATATTTTCTACACCAACATACATTCTTTCATCATGAGGGAGGGGGGTTATTCTTGTCTACAAAGAGACATTCACATCCGCTATCCATATGGTAGATTGGTTGGTTACCGGGGGGGGGGATAGTTCCTAGGAAAAACTGCGCACCAATACATGCCACATGCTATCTGTTCTACACCAATCATACATTAATTTCATCAACAAACTACTCCCCCAATCGTGGGGTATTCTTGGAAAATCCTAGGAAAATCCCCCCCCCCCCCCTCCCTCCCTCAATGGCAAATGCCAAATGCTGTTCTACACCAACATACATTATTTTCATCATAAGGGAGGGGGGGGGGGGGGGGGTTATTCTTGTCTACAAAGAGTAGTTGGTTGGGGGGATATTTCCTAGGAAAATCCCCCCCCCCTCCCTCAATACATGCCAAATGCATTTGTTCTACACCAACATACATTATTTCATCAGAAAAACTCCCCAATCAAGGGTTATTCTTGTCTACAAAGAGACATTCACATCTGCTATGCATATGGTAGATGGTTGGGGGGATATTTCCTAGGAAAATCTCCACCCCCCACCCTCCCTCAATACATGCCAAATGCTATCTGTTCTGCACCAACATACATTATTTCATCATGAGGGAGGGGGGTTATTCTTGTCTACAAAGAGACATTCACATCCGCTATGCATATGGTAGATGGTTGGGGGGATATTTCTTAGGAAAATCCCACCCCCCCCCCCCCCCCACCAATACATGCCAACATGCTATCTGTTCTACACCAACATACATTATTTCAACAGAAATACTCCCCCTTTCGTGAGTTATTCTTGTCTACAAAGAGACACTCACATCTGCTATGCATATGGTAGATGGTTGGGGGGGGGGATATTTCATAGGAAAATCCCCCCCCCCTCCCTCAATACATGCCAAATGCTATCTGTTCTACACCAACATTATTTCATCATGAGGGAGGGGGGTTATTCTTGTCTCCAAAGAGACATTCACATCCGCTATGCATATGGTAGAGGGGGGGGGGATATTTCCTAGGAAAATCTCACCCCCTCCCTCGATACATGCCAAATGCTATCTGTTCTACACCAACATACATTATTTCATCAGAAATACTCCCCCAATCGTGGGTTATTCTTGTCTACAAACAGACATTCACATCTGCTATGCATATGGTAGATGGTTGGGGGGGGGGGTATTTCCTAGGAAAATCTCCCCCCCCCACCCTCCCTCAATACATGCCAAATGCTATCTGTTCTACACCAACATACATTATTTCATCATGAGGGAGGGGGGTTATTCTTGTCTTCAAAGAGATATTCACATCCGCTATGCATATGGTAGATGGTTGGGGGGATATTTCTTAGGAAAATCCCCCCCCCACCCCCCCACCAATACATGCCAACATGCTATCTGTTCTACACCAACATACATTATTTCATCATGAGGGAGGGGGGGTTATTCTTGTCTCCAAAGAGACATTCACATCCGCTATGCATATGGTAGATGGTTGGGGGGATATTTCCTAGGAAAATCCCCCCCCCCCCCCCCCTCCCTCAATACATGCCAAATGCTATCTGTTCTACACCAACATACATTATTTCATCAGAAATACTCCCCCAATCGTGGGTTATTCTTGTCTACAAAGAGACATTCACATCCGCTATGCTTATAGTAGATGGTTGGGGGGGGGATATTTCCTAGGAATATCCCCCCCCCCCCCCTCCCTCAATACATGCCAAATGCTATCTGCTCTACACCAACACTGTTCTACACCAACATACATTATTTCATCAGAAATACTCCCCCAATCGTGGGTTATTCTTGTCTACAAAGAGACATTCACATCCGCTATGCTTATAGTAGATGGTTTGGGGGGATATTTCCTAGGAATATCTCCCCCCCCCCCCGCCCCCCCCCCCCCCCCCCCCCCCCCCCCCCCCCCCCCCCCCCCCCCCCCCCCCCCCCCTCCCTCAATACATGCCAAATGCTATCTGCTCTACACCAACACTGTTCTACACCAACATACATTATTTCATCAGAAATACTCCCCCAATCGTGGGTTATTCTTGTCTACAAACAGACATCCACATCCGATATGCATATGGTAGTTGGTTGGGGGGGGGAGAATATTTCCTAAGAAAATCACCCCTCCCTCAATACATGCCAAATGCTATCTGTTCTACACCAACATACATTATTTCATCAGAAATACTCCCCAATCGTGGGTTATTCTTGTCTACAAAGAGACATTCACATCCGCTATGCATATGTAGATGATTATATTTCCTAGGAAAATCTACCCCCCCCCCCCCCCCACACCAATACATGTCACATGCTATCTGTTATACACCAACTTACATTATTTCATCAGAAATACTCCCCCAATTGTGGGTTATTCATGTCTAAAAAGAGACATTCACATCTGCTATGCATATGGTAGATGGTTGGGGGGATATTTCCTAGGAAAATCTCCCCCCCCCCCCCCTCCCCCCTCTCCCTCAATACATGCCAAATGCTATCTGCTCTACACTAACACTGTTCTACACCAACATACATTATTTCATCAGAAATACTCCCCCAATCGTGGGTTATTCTTGTCTACAAACAGACATCCACATCTGTTATGCATATGGTAGATGGTTGGGGGATAATTCCTAGGAAAATCCCCCCCCCCCCTCCCTCAATACATGCCAAATATGCTATCTGTTCTACACCAACATACATTATTTCATCAGAAATACTCCCCCAATCGTGGGTTATTCTTGTCTACAAACAGACATTCACATCCGCTATGCATATGGTAGATGGTTGGGGGGGATATTTCTGGATTCTATCCCCCCCCCCCACCAATACATGCCAACATGCTATCTGTTCTACACCAACATACATTATATTGTAATACTCCCCCAATCGTGGGTTATTCTTGTCTACAAAGAGACATTCACATCTGCTATGCATATGGTAGATGGTTGGGGGGGGGTATTTCCTAGGAAAATCTCCACCCTCACCCCCCCCCACCAATACATGCCACATGCTACATGTATCTGTTCTACACCAACATACATTATTTCATCAGAAATACTCCCCCAATCGTGGGTTATTCTTGTCTACAAAGAGACATTCACATCCGCTATGCATATGGTAGATGGTTGTGGGGGGATATTTCCTAGGAAAATCTCCCCACCCCCACCCCCACCCCCCCCCCCCACCAATACATGTCACATGCTATCTGTTATACACCAACTTACATTATTTCATCAGAAATACTCCCCCAAGTGTGGGTTATTCTTTGTCTAAAAAGAGGACATTCACATCTGCTATGCATATTTGGTAGTGGTTGGGGGGATATTTCCTAGGAAATCTACCCCCCCCCCCCACCCCCCAAATACATGCCAAATGCTATCTGCTCTACACCAAACATGTTTTCTACACCAACCATTACATTATTTCATCAGAAATACTCCCCCAATCGTGGGTTATTCTTGTCTACAAACAGACATCCACATCTGCTATGCATATGGTAGATGGTTGGGGGATATTTCCTAGGAAAATCTCCCCCCCCCCCCCTCCCTCAATACATGCCAAATATGCTATCTGTTCTACACCAACATACATTATTTCATCATGAGGGAGGGGGGTTATTCTTTTGTCTACAAAGAGACATTCACATCCGCTATGCATATGGTAGTGGTTGGGGGGATATTTCCTAGGAAAAATCCCCCCCCCCCCTACCAATACATGCCAACATGCATCTGTTCTACACCAACATACATTATTTCATCATGAGGGAGGGGGGTTATTCTTGTCTACAAAGAGACATTCACATCCGCTATGCATATGGTAGATGGTTGGGGGGATATTTCCTAGGAAAATCCCCCCCCCCCCCCACCAATACATGCCAACATGCTACTGTTCTACACCATACATTATTTCATCAGAAATACTCCCCCAATCGTGGGTTATTCTTGTCTACAAAGAGACATTCACATCTGCTATGCATATGGTAAGATGGTTGGGGGATATTTCCATAGGAAAAGAAAAATCACCCCCCCCCCCCCCCCCACCAATACATGCCACATGCTATCTGTTCTACACCAACATACATTATTTCATCAGAAATACTCCCCCAATTGTGGGTTATTCTTGTCTACAAAGAGACATTCACATCTGCTATGCATATGGTAGATGGTTGGGGGGGATATTTCCTAAGAAAATCTCCCCCCCCCCTCCCTCAATACATGCCAAATGCTATCTGCTCTACACCAACACTGTTCTACACCAACATACATTATTTCATCAGAAATACTCCCCCAATCGTGGGTTATTCTTGTCTACAAACAGACACCCACATCCGCTATGCATATGGTAGATGGTTGGGGGGATATTTCCTAGGAAAATCTCCCCCCCCCCCCCCCCTCCCTCAATACATGCCAAATGTTATCTGTTCTACACCAACATACATTATTTCATCAGAAATACTCCCCCAATAGTGGGTTATTCTTGTCTACAAAGAGACATTCACATCCGCTATGCATATGGTAGATGGTTGGGGGGGAGGTGAATATTTCCTAGGAGGAAAATCTCCACCCCCCTCCATCAATACATGCCAAATGCTATCTGCTCTACACGAACATACATTATTTCATCACGAGGGAGGGGGGGGGGGTATTCTTGTCTACAAAGAGACATTCACATCCGCTATGTATATGGTAGATGGTTGGGGGGGGGGAATTTCCTATGAAAATCCCCCCCCCCCACCCCCCCCCCCCCCCCGCCAATATGAGTCACATGCTAACTGTTCTACACAAACATTTTCACTTGATCAGAAATCTTCCCCCAATTTTGTGATATTCTTGTCTATCAAGGGACTTACACTATGCATATGGTAGATTGGGGTGGGGTGTGAGGGAGGTGATTTTTTTATGTTCCCCTTTCTTATACTACCAAATGACATACATTGTGCCTATGTGCACATGTTTGGTGGGAAATAATTCTGCTTTGTAGCAGTCAAACACAAACTTTTGGGTGGGGGGAGAATTTCCAGGGTGGGGGGGGGGAGAATTTCCTAGAGTCGAGCCTGGAAATATTCCCCCCCGGGGGGGGGGGAGGGGGGGGAAGAATTTCCATTTCCTAGGAAATTCTTCCCCGGGGGGGGGGGAATATTTCCAGGCTCGACCCTGGAAATCTTCCCCCGGGGGGGGGGGGATGATTTCCAGGGGGGGGGAATTTCCTGTGACACCGGGACCCTATTACCCGCGAGTACCCGAGTACCCGGTGTTCAATTATTTCCCTTGGAATAAAATACATACTACTTCCATTAGAGTTGTGTTTCCTTTGTCCCATGACCTCCGGACATCATTATGGCCAGTAACACAAACAAAAGCCAAGTTTGGCAATACTTTTCTTTAATTCAAGAAAAAAAATAAAATAAAATGCAATCTGTGCGACCTGGAGTTAAGTTTAGATATGTCAAGAAATCATGGCAGATTCCCTGATACCACCGCGCGTCACTATCAGTAAAATAAATATTACTAAAATGATTACATCTGTATAGCAGGCACTTGTAACGTTTAGAACTGGTGGAATAGTGACACAGTTATACACTTATTTAATTCCTATAAATGACATTTTGGGCTTACTGAGTGGGCATGTACCTTTAATCATGGATCTACATTTGTTATGGATGTTACAAATCCCCGTTTTCTTATGATGCATACCATGTGGGGTCTGATCATATATCACAGTCAGAAAAATACCCTGTCATAAATATACATAGCTAGGAACTAATTTTTCAATTTTAAAAAGAACACAATATTTTTTTTAAAAAATCATTAAATTGTTGATTTCTTTATAAATGTATATTTTGTTTCGATTCATTTGAACTGTACGTTAAATTGAAGGAAAATAGTGAAATGTTTCTTAGTTCTTTTCCACTAAACATAAATTGTATATGATTGTAGAATTGGTTTTCCTTTTTTTTGTAAAGAAAATGGTGAATTGCAGGTATTATATAATAATAAAAGGAATGAACGTCCTGAAATGTGTTTGTGGATGACTCATAGACTAATAATTAATTTAGCTATTTAATAGTGGGCTGCAACCGACATTAGCTCATTTGCACAAGGCTGAAATACCTCAAATTTGGATGTTGGTTGTATAATTCTTCGCTAGCGCTCAAATAATAAATAAATAATTTATAAATGATTAAAAAAATCCTTATTTTTCTTATTTCTTTTAAACATAAGTAAGAACTGAACACTGATGTTTAAATTATTTTTTTAATGGTATATATATAGTAGTGGTGCTAACAAGCTGACAATAACTGACAAAACGGGACTTATGTATTTGTTATCTGATCTGATGATAGATACACAGTTTTATTGCATAGATGTTTATGCATATTAAACAGTTTAGATGTGTGCTGCTGTATGAGTGTTACCAGTCAGGAGTTTATATCTTATCTGTGTGTGTATTTGAATCTTAGCAGATCAGCAGCTTTTCAATAAAAACAATTGCCAGTATTATAGTCTGGTCTGTAACATTTAATTAGGTGCACAATGCTACTATGATCATTTGATTTATAAATTAATCAGAAACACATTGAATAACTATACAGCTTATTAATTGCCTACTCATTTACTGAATAATCAAATTAAACAAATATTGCATTGTAAAATTGATAATGTCCTGCAGTCATATACAAATCTAAAGTGTGAGCAACAGGAATACTGGACACTAGAAAATTAGGAGAATGTGAGGAATGAACCGGACACCTTTGGTGTGTATTTTGGGTCATTTATAAAGTAATTACCACACAGTATGTTCAGGTGACATCATTTCGACATACTGGGTCCCAGGAATGCATAATTTTCATAGAACCTGGCTTCATATGAGGCATGTGACAGTATATTTTTTTTTCTGGAATTTGTATGCCTCCACAATTTATTTATTATAATATTATAATTTACCCTTGTCCGTCCGTACATATATCATCGTACATATATCGTACATATATCGTATATCGTACATATATCGTACATATATCGTACATATCGTACATATATCGTACATATATCGTACATATATCGTGGGTGTTTGGAAAACTATACAAGAGCTGTAGGAGAACAGCATAGCTCGACTACGAAGGTTGTCGATGTACACATAGCTTGACAAACAAGGTGGCTGCGGCCTGCAGAAAAACCTTAACCAAGGTTGACTAAAAACCTTAACCAAGGGAAATTAATTAAGTAATTCAAGGTTAAATGTAGTTCAATGTCAGATATAGGTCAGGGGTTATTGATGTACATCACTAGGAGATGGAGTTTTCCAAGTATGGTTGCTGTAGGCCCAGGAGTATTCCATATACAAGCTTGACTAAAAACCGTAACCAAGGGGAAATAACTAAGTAATCCAATGATAAAAGTAGGTCAAGGTCAAATATAGGTCAGGGGTTATTGATGTACATCCCTATGAGAAAAAGTTATCCAAGTATGGTATCTGTATGCACAATAGTATTCCATATACAAGCTTGACTATAAACATTAACCAAGTAATTCAAGGTTAAATGTAGGTGAAGGTAAAATATAGGTCAGGGGTTATTGATGTACATCCCTATGAGAAAAAGTTATCCAAGTATGGTGTCTGTATGCACAATAGTATTCCATCTACAAGCTTGACTAAAAACCTTAACCAAGGTCGACTAACTTAACCAAGGGGAATTAACTAAGTAATTGAAGGTTAAATGTAGGTCAAGCTCAACTATAGGTCAGGGGTTGTTGATGTACATCACTAGGAGATGAAATTGTCCAAGTATGGTTGGTGTAGGGCCAGGAGTATTCCATCTACAAGCTTGACTAAAAACCTTAACCAAGGGGAATTAACTAAGTAATTCAAGAGGAAATGTAGGTCAATGTCAAATATAGATCAGGGGTTGTTGATGTACATCACTAGGAGATGAAGTTGTCCAAGTATGAAGGGTGTAGGGCCAGTAGTATTCCATATACAAGCTTGACTAAAAACCTTAACCAAGGGGAATTAAGTAAGTAATTCAAGAGGAAATGTAGGCCAAGGTCAAATATAGATCAGGGGTTATTGATGTACATCCCTATGAGAAAAGGTTGTCCATGTATGGTGTCTGTATGCACAATAGTATTCCATGTACAAGCTTGACTAAAAACCTTAACCAAGGTTGACTAAAAATCTTAACCAAGGGGAATTAACTAAGTAATTCAAGAGGAAATGTAGGTCAAAGTCAAATATAGATCAGGGGTTATTGATGTACATTACTAGGAGATGAAGTTGTCCAAGTATGGTGGGTGTAGGGCCAGTAGTATTCCATATACAAGCTTGACTCAAAACCTTAACCAAGGAGAATTAACTAAGTAATTGAAGAGGAAATGTAGGTCAAGGTCAAAATTAGATCAGGGGTTATTGATGTACATCCCTATGAGAAAAGGTTGTCCAAGTATGGTGTCTGTATGCACAATAGTATTCCATGTACAAGCTTGACTAAAAACCTTAACCAAGGTTGACTAAAAACCTTAACCAAGGGAAATTAACTAGGTAATACAAGGTTAAATGTAGGTCAAGGTCAAATATAGGTCAGGGGTTGTTGATGTACATCACTAGGAGATAAAGTTGTCCAAGTATGGTTGGTGTAGGGCCAGGAGTATTCCATCTACAAGGTTGACTAAAAACCTTAACCAAAGAGAATTAGCAAAGTAATTAAAGAGGAAATGTAGGTCAAGGTCAAATATAGATCAGGGGTTGTTGATGTACATCACTAGGAGATGAAGTTGTCCAAGTATGAAGGGTGTAGGGCCAGTAGTATTCCATATACAAGCTTGACTAAAAACCTTAACCAAGGGGAATTAACTAAGTAATTCAAGAGGAAATGTAGGTCAATGTCAAATATAGATCAGGGGTTGTTGATGTACATCACTAGGAGATGAAGTTGTCCTTGTCCAAGTATGAAGGGTGTAGGGCCAGTAGTATTCCATATACAAGCTTGACTAAAAACCTTCAACCAAGGGAATTAAGTAAGTAAATTCAAGAGGAAATGTAGGCCAAGGTCAAATATAGATCAGGGGTTTATTGATGTACATCCCTATGAGAAAAAGGTTGTCCATGTATGGTGTCTGTATGCACAATAGTATTCCATGTACAAGCTTGACTAAAAACCTTAACCAAGGTTGACTAAAAATCTTAACCAAGGGGAAATTAACTAAGTAATTCAAGAGGAAATGTAGGTCAAAGTCAAATATAGATCAGGGGTTATTGATGTACATTACTAGGAGATGAAGTTGTCCAAGTATGGTGGTGTAGGGCCAGTAGTATTCCATATACAAGCTTGACTAAAAACCATAAACCAAGGAGATTAACTAAGTAATTGAAGAGGAAATGTAGGTCAAGGTCAAAAATAGATCAGGGGTTATTGATGTACATCCCTATGAGAAAAGGTTGTCCAAGTATGGTGTCTGTATGCACAAAAGTATTCCATGTACAAGCTTGACTAAAAACCTTAACCAAGGTTGACTAAAAACCTTAACCAAGGGAAATTAACTAGGTAATTCAAGGTTAAATGTAGGATGACAAGGGTTCCAAATATAGGTCAGCGGGTTGGGGTTTTTGATGTACATCACTAGGAGATAAAGTTGTCCAAGTATGGTTGGTATAGGGTCCAGTGTAGGTATTCCATATACTAAAGCTTGACTCAAAAACCTTTAACCAAGGAGGAATTAACTAAGTAATTTGAAGAAAGGAAATGTAGGTCCAACGGTCAAATAAGATCAGGGGTTATTGATGTACATCCCTATGAGAAAAAGGGTGGTTGTCCAAGTATGGTGTCTGTATGCACAAAAAGTATTCCATGTAACAAAAGCTTGACTAAAAACCTTAGCCAAGGTTGACTAAAAACCTTAACCAAGGGAAATTAACTAGGTAATTGAAGGTTAAATGTAGGTCAAGGTCAAATATAGGTCAGGGGTTGTTGATGTACATCACTAGGAGATAAAGTTGTCCAAGTATGGTTGGTGTAGGGCCAGGAGTATTCCATCTACAAGGTTGACTAAAAACCTTAACCAAAGAGAATTAACTAAGTAATTAAAGAGGAAATGTAGGTCAAGGTCAAATATAGATCAGGGGTTACTGATGTACATCCCTAGGAGATGAAGTTGTCCAAGTATGGTGGGTGTAGGGCCAGGCGTATTCCATATACAAGCTTGACTAAAAACCTTAACCAAGGAGAATTAAGTAAGTAATTGAAGAGGAAATGTAGGTCAAGGTCAAACATAGACCAGGGGTTATTGATGTACATCCCTATGAGAAAAGGTTGTCCAAGTATGGTGTATGTATGGACAATAGTATTCCATGTACAAGCTTGACTAAAAACCTTAACCAAGGTTGACTAAAAACCTTAACCAAGGGGAATTAACTAAGTAATTCAAGAGGAAATGTAGGTCAAGGTCAAATATAGATCGGGGGTTATTGATGTACATCACTAGGAGATGAAGTTGTCCAAGTATGGTGGGTGTAGGGCCAGTAGTATTCCATATACAAGCTTGACTAAAAACCTTAACCAAGGCGTGACGGTGATGCCGATGCCGACGCCGGGGTGACAACATAAGCTCTACTTATTCTTCGAATAGTCGAGCTAAAAATGTGTTCATAGAACACGGATGCCCCACATATCGCTTTGATAGTGAATGAGGAAAAAATACCAAGTCCCAAAGGGGGAGATAATCCATGGTACATATATCGTACATATATCGTGGGTGTTTGGAAAACAATAAAATGTGTTCATAGAACACGGATGCCCCACATATCGCTTTGATAGTGAATGAGGACAAATCCAAGTCCTAAAGGGGGAGATTATCCATGACCCGGAGGTCGAATCAAAAGTCGAAATAAACTTTGTGCATCAACTCATCATAAGGAAGCTACATACCAAGTTTCAGGTCTGTAGCTAGTACGGTTTAAACGGTAACACTAAATGCCCCCTCCACTATCGTGGTGGGGTATAAAAATGAAGAAAACAGCTTATCCGGCCAGATGGATGGGTAGATAGACGGACACACTGTCCAAAGACTATATGCCTCCAGGCTCTACCGAGACAGTGCCATAAAAAGAATATTATGGAAAATAAACAAACAAGTCCATAATTTAATTAAAGGTACATGCCCACTCAGTAGGCACACAATGTTCTTTATATCAGAAACATCGCCGAGACATTTCCTGGCAAAATAAGCATTCATTCACCATTCTCCCACATATTGATTGGCATTATTATACATTTAATATCCGACATAAATTTCCACAATGATATCAGGGGCGATAACCGTGTTTCCGTAAAATGTTAACAGACATTACTATATATTCTCTGTATTTAATTTTTGATGTGCAAGAAATTTAATTTGTATAAATAATTAAAAAATACCATGCCTCATTTGCATATGAAACTAGCATAATACCACAGCACGTCCCTATCAGTAAAATAAATATTAATAAATGATTATATATGTCTAGCGGGCACTCGTAATTTTTAGAACTGGTGGGACACAATTATACATGTATTTAATTGCTATAAAGAACAGTTTGTGCCTACTGTGTGGGTATGTACCTTTAAGAGTTCTATACCTCCCACTTGTCACTAGATATCAAACACACATCAAACGTTATATACGCATCAGGTGATATGGTAATCAATATATATATAAGTGCATTATAGAATATACATACCTTAGCTTGTAGTTGTATAATAGCTTCTTCACACCCATTCCGCAAAACATACACGTTTAAAAAAATATCCGGTTCAAACAATCTACCAACTGAACGGTTTTGTGTGATTATGTTGTCAGTTGTGTATAAAGATATGCAACTGGCATACTACACATGTTAAATGGGTCACAGGTGTAGTGCCACTAGCAGAGGCAGCAAGCACCTTCCCTAAACTGAATCTGATTGGACGGTCATAAATAAATGGTCATTAACCACAGGTAAATACACAACTGAATCTGATTGGACGGTCATAAATAAATGGTCATAGGTAAATACACAACTTAATTTAAATGAAATAAAAAATAAATATGCCTTTGACCTTACTGGCCTATGTAGATCTGTCATTTTATTTCACTTGCTACACATTTTTCTCCCCCCCCCCAAACAATTCTTCTTTATACTGTAATATGCAAACATAAACATTTTAGTACAACCATATTGCTAAAACACCCAAAATTGCTAAAACACTCACAAATACACACATTTGTGTATATAACACCAATATTGTTTAACATTATAGGCAGTTGTAGTATGCATAGACCTTGTACCCCATGTACCCCATCTAGAACAGTCTACAAACACGCCTACCAGGGAATCTGCCATGATTTCTTGCCATATATGGTTAAGTTACCGAGGTGGGGGAACAATGATATGCAGCCTGTCAGGTAAGAATTTGTTTAAAAAACCCATATAAATGAATTTTTAAAGAACTTAATGTTATGTGCAAACTACCCGCGGGTAACAGGTAACGATTTTGTACCCGGTACTCGAGTACTCGTCCCAGCCCTAGCCAACTTGGGGAGGCACATAACTCCCACCGTGATTTCCGACTCTGAGAAAATTCCTCCCACGGTGTCGGAGTGGGAAACGCAAAAAGCACTCTGAGCGTACTGTACACTCAGTCAAGTGTTTGAACTTTATGTTGATGAATACATGTTCAGGAATTAAGCAGAATATAACACACAATATGAATGTATGTGCTTAGGGGCATGGATCCATGAGAACAGTGACTAAACCAGAAATAGCAGAATAGCTGGAGATGTGGTATGCAGCTTCCTTATGGTGTGTACATGCACAGAATGAATATATATTTTTTATTTGATTCCCGGCTCATGGCTTATCTCCCCCTTTCGGACTCTATTGACTTACTTAAACACGTAAACATATAGTCCGATTACCGGTGAAGCCGAGTATAGGTTAAGCGGTTATCAAACCGGCGAAAATGGATTTACCGCAACTAAAATATGTTTAACACATTTCACCAATACAGTTAGATACATACTCTGTAAATCTGTTATCTGCATCATTTTGACTTCGCTTTGTTGCCTGGTTTGGTCGTAATTACTTAAAAATTGCTGTTGAACACGTCAGAACAACAGTAATTGCGTCTTTGTCAATAAAACGCTCACGAAACATATGCAAGCGTTCGCCTGATAATCACCGTGCATACGCAAAACTCCGGTAAAAGGTATTTCCTAAGAGGTTAGAAGTTATACCTGTCACACTGACGATTGGGGAAAAAAGAGGCTAAGAGTAAATTTGAACAAAATAGTAATGCTTACTTTAGCCAATTCCCATGGTCATATTAAAATAAAATGCCTCGGCAGGCACGACACGGCACCGTGGTGGAATTCTTGTTTATTTTCGGACTTCTTCTTCTTCTTCTTCCAATACGTTCATCCCTCAGGTACCTGAGTATTCTCGAACGGTGACTATGTACATGAGCCATCGAGGACATCGCTCGTGAACGTTAAAATAGCGGGTATGTTACAGTTAAAAACAGGCACTGTCGTTGTTCTACACGGCCAACAGCCCACTCTTGAATGATGGCAAGGTGGGAGCCGCTACGACGGACGCTGGTAGATTGTTCCAGAGTCTGATGGTGCTTGGGAAGAATGAAGCCTGATGTGTATTGGAAGAAGAATGAGGTATAGCAAATCTGATGGAGTGCCCTCTGGTTACTCTGAATGAAGCTGGGATGAGGTATAGTACGGGTGGAATGGCGATCAAATTGTTTACTATCCGGTACATCATTACTAGCTTTGCTTGGCGGCGCCTTTCCTGTAGTGTTAGCCAATTGAGATCTGATAGCATTGATGTTACACTGCTTTGCCTGCTGTAGTCGCCTGTCACATAGCGTGCTGCCCTCCTCTGCACGGATTCAAGTACATCGATTTTACACTGGGTGTGGGGATCCCATACAGGTGACGCATACTCTAATATTGGACGCACTAGTGTCTTGTAGCACTGTTCCTTCACGCTTTTAGAGCAGGCGTATGTGTTCCTCCTGACGAAGCCGAGTACGTTGTTGGCCTTCTTCGCAGTGTTGTCGATGTGTTCGTTCCATGAGAGGTTGGAGCTGATTGTTACTCCCAGGTATTTGTAGGCTGGAGACAGGGCTAGGTCTTGTCCACGGATCTGGTAGTTGGCTTCAATTGGATGCCGCTTGTTGGTTATGCGGATTACCTCGCATTTGTCTGGGTTGAAGCTCATCTGCCATTTAGATTCCCACAGCTGTAACTGGTCAAGGTCATTCTGTAATGCTGCAGAATCAGCTGGGGACTTGATTTTTCTGCGGAGCAAGCAGTCATCTGCAAACAAGCGTGCGGTGGATGTAACCGACTCTGGCATGTCATTAATATAAACCAGGAACAGGAGCGGGCCAAGCACTGTACCCTGGGGTACCCCTGAAGTCACATCTGATGTTGCAGAGTGGTGACCCTCTAGTACAACTGACTGTGTGCGTTTGTTCAGGAAGTCTGCGATCCAGTCGAGCAACGTTCCTCTGATGGCGTAGTGCTTCAGTTTGATGATAAGTCGTTGGTGTGGGACTTTGTCGAAGGCTTTGCTAAAATCTAGTAAAACCGCATCCACTTGCTCCCGTGCATTGAGAGAGTTCGAGATATCTTGTGTTGTCAACAGTAGTTGTGACTCGCATGACCTCTCCTTTGCGGAATCCGTGTTGAGCATCATTCAGCAGTGTTTCTCATCCAAATGTGAAATGACATGGCTGTGTACAATGTGCTCAAGTAGTTTGCAGCTGATTGAAGTCAGTGAAACTGGGCGGTAGTTTGAAGGCTTGCTTCTGTCTCCTTTCTTGAAAATCGGTGATATGAAGGCCTCTTTCCATGAAGTAGGTATGGTACCTTGATGCAACGATGCTTGAAATATTAGAGTCAGAATGTCAGCCACCTCTTCGCGGAGTTCCTTTAGGAACATGCCTGAAATGTTGTCTGGGCCTGTCGCCTTATGAGGATTAAGGTTTTTCAATAATTTGATGACACCATTTTTGTGGACTGAGATTGGATCGACTGTTGGGTGGTCTGTAGTGTTGAGAGCCGGGATGTTATTGGTGTCTTCCATAGTGAAGACAGAAGAGAACTGATTGTTCAGAATGTTTGCTTTCTTCTTGGCATTACTATGTGTCATTCCGTCACTGTATAGTGGTGATACTCCGGTAGCATCGCACTTCTTGGATTTTACATATGAATAGAATTTCTTGGGGTTGCCTGTTTGGTCTTCGCTCATCATGTCGCCGACATATGTATTATATGCCTTCCTGGAGGATTTCTGGCACTCTTGTTTTGTTTCCTTATATGTTGCCCAGTCTGTGGCAGAATTTGATGTCCGTGCATTGTTAAAGTGGCGCTTTTTCTTTCGGGATAGTTGTTTCACATTCGAGTTGATCCATGGTTGGCTAAATCTGGTGGTCGTGAGTTTGGACGGCACATGTTTTATGCTTTAATGTATTATACTTTAATGTATCTTTGTCCATGCAATAACTCAAGTTCTACTTGACTGATCGTAACCAAATTCAGTATAATGTTTATATCACGTCAATATGAAGAACCCTATTGGTTTTCAGTGAGTTATTTCCCCTTGTTGACTGGCATTGCCTCGACGGGCGTATATTGTGACCATCGGCACTCTTGTTCACATTCAATTTTTTTTAAAAATTAAAAAAAAATAAAAAATCTACCCAATATAATGTCTATGTTGTTTGTTTGTTTATTGGTGTTTAACAGCCTATCAACAGCTATGGTCATGTAAGGCCGGGCAAACGGGTTCGATCCCGTTTTAACCTGTTGCGTTGGGGAGGGGGGGGGGGGTCACAAAATCAGAACGGAATATTTACATCGAGAACAAATATATTCAGCCCTGAAATTAGAAAAATCTGACCTGTTGCCTGGGGCCCGTTTCACTAAACTTCGTATGATAAAAATGTTCGTACGAGGATTTCTATGAATTTGCTTCTTACATTAACGTGTTTCTATAACGCTACCAGTTTGTACCTACGGGTTAATGTCATTAAATGCAGCACATGCATCCACGAAATTGTTTCCAAAATCGGCTGTCAAAACAAATGTTATTGTGGATTTCAATTACGCACTTACGAACTTCTTTAATGAAACGGGCACCAGGTCCATAACACACCAAGTCACTTGACCCCTTCCCCTAAAATATGATTACGAATAATCGTAATACTCGCATAAGGGGTATAACCAGATTCAATTGCCACATACAAAATGTATGCTGTACAGTTACATGTCCTCTATAGAATCAGTAGATCTGGTCTATAACTTTCGTTTCGTATAGATCTTGTAAATTGTCTTTGTTTAATTCCTTCAAAATCGTTTCTGATATATTATTTGAATACTCGGCTTCTAATGTATCTATTTCCTCTATTTACCTCTTCTCCATCTTTAGATCTTTTTTTCTTTTCAATGCACGCATATTGTATTGTTTCGTTATTTAAGTTAAAATAACACGGACCTCTTTCATTGTACTGTGTTTGTAAACAAATCTTTACTATTGAATGATCTGATTTAAATCTTGTAATGAGTTTACTTTTTGTTACGAAGTTACTTAGATTATCGGATATTAGAAAATAGTCGAAACGACAAAATATTGGCGGTTTAGTTTTTGAATGACATGTGAATTTCTTTGCATTAGTTTGAGGATTCTCCAGATATCACTTATGTCATACTTATTTATGATTGACAATGTATTATCTCTTGTTCTTTTGTTTGTATCTATTATTAGTGTCTCAAGTTCGACCGAGTCAAAATATGTCTCTAGATCTTCGTAAAATCTTAATGAACTATTTTCATTTGAACCATATAATTATGTTTATTACTGTATAATCTTTATCGGTAATGCATTCGACCGGTCATACCATCCTCGTACTGTTTAGTTTCATAATCGAGACCTGGGTTTTTTTAAAATGCATATACATGCATGTACCTTCTTTATTGCTGAATTCTCCCTTAAAATAAGCATCGCCACACCCATTCCCTTTCCCACTGAAGTTTGTCATTGGTAGTAAAATGCGCTTCTTGTACGAAACATATGCTATCCATTATCCATTGAAGTAGTTCTAGACGTTTTCTGTTTGACACATACCCTTAACATTAAAGGTTCCTATTTTTAAATATAGATATTTATTTTATACTTTGAATCTGAAACAGTTAATCAAGAGTAGAATAGATGGTATCCCTAGATGGTACATGGCACAGAGCGTCGGGCGGAGGGAGGGAGAGAGTGAAATCTCGCGATCTCGCCTCGCGATCTCGCAATCTCGCGATCTCGTGTTTTCGCGGTCGGAAGTAAGTATATGCGCAAGTGAAATGCGCATACTGACCATTAATACGAATTCATGATTAAATAGTTAATTAAGTTTAAAGGGCATAACACTGTCAAATTTATGATAATTTTCTATTTTACAAAACTACACTGTACCTTCCACAGCCTCCGACGCCATCTTCTCTTGTGACACGCATGCGCAAAACGCATTCCCAGCGAGCATGCTCATATATTTACCTCCGACCGCGAGATCGCGAGGCCAGATCGCGAGGCGAGATTGCGAGATCGCGAGGCGAGATTGCGAGATTGATCTCGCCTCGCGTTCTCGCATTCTCGCGATCTCGCCTCGCGTTCTCGCGATCTCGCCTCGCGTTCTCGCAATCTCGCGATCTCGTGTATAAGTCGAGAGAGCGAGAACGCGAGAATGTAACGTGGCCCTAACAGGACACCGTAGAAATACAATGTAAACGTATGGAACCGATTACGCGGTAACTCGAGTCTAGACGGTATGTGAGAGTTATTGTTCTTGATCCGTGAGGACTTCCGCCCCCTTGCATCAGTAGTATATAAGAGTCACAATGATACCATCACCTCTGGAAGGTACCGGCTACGCGCGGCACCTTCCACCGCATGATGGTATCATTTGTGACTCTTATATACTACTACCGCGAGACCATATTTATGACATGAGAAGATACACCCTATTAGAGATAAAAATCCCTATGTTTATACTCAGTATATATATAACATAATGGTTCTAGCTAAGTGTGCGTGGTTGAAGACAGGTAGTCACGAGAGATGTTTTCGCACCGGTATTTACGAATATTGCAAACATCATCGGTGCATAGGATGCGAAAAAGAGGTCCCGGTTTCACCTCGCCCATGTCGACATTGTGGGGTAGGGACCAAAGCCGAGTCATTGCTATGTCCACCATGCGGTGGCACTCAGGCTACTCATCGAATGGTTAACAAGGGATTACGTGCTCGCAAGTATTATCGTTTAGTAATAATTCAAATCGGAAAGTCAGTTAGAAAGATAGAATCGATCTAATAAGTCACGGTGTTTCTACAGCATTAAAAAAAAAAACACTGTAAAAAACATTATCAAACTAATTTTATAAAAGTTGAACAGAAAAAGCAAGTACCAATATTATTAGAGAAAATGGATAATACAATACAATTGGAATTGAATTTTTTTAATGACTGTGTTGAAGAAGTTTACGAAGCTTACGGGGGTTATAATCCTGTATAATAAATTCTATACAAAATGAGAACACTAGGCGATATCGAATATATGAAATACCAGCGTAATTTATTACGCTCCGATAAAAACGTTACATTTACAATATTATACCGGCAATTATGTCAACTATACAAGAGGCAAATACAAACATTAAGACGGATAATGCGTATCGGATATGAAACTAAGGTGTATTATATAAAAAAATTAAAACCCAACGATTCGTTTACGAATGTACATTTCTACGATATCGCTTATAAAGATATTGAAAAATTATTGAAAAAAAAAAAACTACTAATTAATTTATAGCCGAGTGTATTTTCCTTATCGAAGGTATGTAAACGGGCTATCTGGAATTATTTTTCATCAACCTCGAGCGGTCTTATAGGAACGCCGTTGTCATACTTTGAGTGTATTTTTCCTTATCGGTGGTATGTAAACTGGCAATCTGAATTTATCAAATTTATCAACCTCGAGCTGTCGGATAGTAACGCCGTTGTCATGCAGTTGTTTACCATAGCGACCACATTTGTAGGGATAGAAATAAAAAGATTTAGCTCCCACCGAGGCTCGAACCCACGACCCTCGTCTCTATACATTATCGCCTTAACCCACACGACCACGAAGGCTGTTATGATAAACATTACCTAGTGTTGTACAATTATCGATTTACGACAATGTTTCAATTACACGGGTTATGAACCATGCGTAAATTGATAGCCGAGGTAAACAGACAGTTATTTATAGACGAGTGTATCAATTTACACAGGTGATTACAGTGTAATCCTCGACCAAATTTGTTATGCGATTACGGCGTAATTCTCAGTGAAAAACACATGTTGTATAGGTATGTAAATTTGTTTACTGCACCAATATAATTATTTTATAAAATATCACAATGGTGCTGTAACATTTCTTCCGACTTTATCTCCAAGTTTTTCCCTAAATTTATCCCAATCAGTACACTCAATTTTGGGCATGGTGGTGCGCGCCTTGATTCTTATATCATTTTTTAATTGTTCATATCTCCCCATTTCTTCCACCACGGATTCAAACTCTAAATTTGATATTTTCTTATCGGCCAACGCTTTGGACACCATAACGTCGATGGTATTTTTCTTCGACCTGGCGAGAACAGATATTCTATCATGTTTTCTACATTTTTTCTCGAGTTTTCCACCCGACGCCCTAATTACCATACACAACAACCCAGAAACGGCCGACACCGCACATAAAATCCCCGCTACAGGAACCGTTATAATGGTGGATATAGTTGCAGCTGTCCCCCGCCCACACAACACAGAAACACTCGCTAGAGCCGTGCTAGATGCTTCAGCCGTGTTCACCGCGCGTCTATATTTTTTAGCGTTTCTTTTTCTATTTGTATATTCTCTAACTAAAATATCCTGCATAGCGACGATATTATTCAACCTAAAATCTGAACTTCTTTCGTTAATTGTACACAGTGTTGATGGAGTGGTATTGACAATTGGAAGCGTTGATTCGTTCATGATTTTCAATATATTAGTATTTACAAAATAAGTTCAATTAACAATGAGACAATAGTGGAAGAACTCTCTGGGTCACCGATTTTCGTAACAAAGTTAATAACACTACCTTTGGAAAGTCTAATTCGATCATAACCGGAGAACGAAACCACCGTCGAACTATCTCCAGAGATTTTACTGACTCCAAACCCCCGTTCTTCCCCATCTACTACAATATTTATCGCGACCGCGCCTACAGGTTTACCACTAGCATTAACCGAGCAGACTGCCATTTGGATAATTTCACCTGCAGCTGTCATAGTGTATCCCCCACATTTATTACTCGCTTTGGCACCGAACGAATATTCATAGTGCCCCTCAACCAATGGGCCCCGCTTCTCAGCCCAAACTGTTATGGCACGTTTTAGCGTTTTCATTGTTCGCACTATTCCGGCAAGCGCACTGTTTGAGGTATATGCCTCAGTACGAATCTTATAAGAGGCCTCCTCAAGAGCTTTGGTCGCGGCTGTACGATCAATGTTTCAGTTTATCGAAACTTCGGTTATCTTCCGTCAGTTCGGTAAGTGCCCGCTTCTCTTCGCTGAGAGAGTCTTCTAAGCGCAACCCCCATCATAAAAGCCTCCGTAATGGTCGCCTGGTGGCCTTCTAGGGCTTTTTCAACACCCAACCGGGCCTCTTCTTTTTAAAGAAATTCGGTTATTTTCCCGTCTAGTTCAGCAACCGCCGCTTCTCTGATGAGAGAGTCCTCTGAGCGCAACACCTCATAAGCCTTCGCAAGGGCTGCCTGGTGGTCTTCTCGGGCTTTCTCAATACCCGACCGGGCCTCTTTTTGAAATTCGGTTATTTTTCCGTCTAGTTCACCAACCGCCGCTTCTCTGAGAGAGTCCTCTCCATGAGCGCAACACCCTATATGCCTCCGTAAGGTCCGCCTGGTGGTCTTCTCGGGCTTTCTCAATACCCGTTCTGACCCCCTCAACCCCAACCGGGCCTCTTTTCGAAATTTGGTTATTTTTTCGTCTAGTTCAGTAAGTGCCGCTTCTCTGTTGAGAGAGTCCTCTGAGCGCAACGCCCATAAGCCTCCGCAATGGCCTCCTTGTGGTCTTCTCGGACCCCCCTCTTACCCCCGACCTGGTCTCTTTCAGAATTTCGGCTATTTTTCCGTCTAGTTCAGTAAGTGTCGCTTCTCTGTTGAGAGAGTCCTCTAAGCGCAACGCATCATAAGCCTCCGCAAGGGCCTCCGCAAGGTTCGACTGGTGGTCTTCTCGGACTTTATCAATACCCGACCGGGTCTCTTTTCGAAATTTGGTTATTTTTTTATCTAGTTCGGAAACCGCCGCTTCTCTGATGAGAGAGTCCTCTGAGCGCAACACCTCATAAGCCTCCGTAAGGTCCGCCTGGTGGTCTTCTCGGGCTTTCTCAATACCCGACGTGGCCTCTTTTCGAAATTTGGTTATTTTTTTGTCTAGTTCGGTAACCGCCGCTTCTCTGATGAGAGAGTCCTCTAAGCGCAACGTATCATAACCCTCCGTAAGGGCCGCCTGGCGGTCTTCTCGGACTTTATCAATATCCGACCTGGTCTCTTTTTGAAATTTGTTATTTTCCCGTCCTAGTTCGTAAGTGTCCGCTTCACCGATGAGAGAGTCCAATCTAAGTGCAACGCATCATAAGCCTCCGTAAGGTCCCCTGGTGGTCTTCTCGACGATTTATCCCCATCCCCAACGGGCTCTTTTTTCGAAATTTTGTTATTTTTCACCTAGTCCGATTTTAGTTCCGTATGCGTTTCTTCACGACTTTGTGTATTCACAGCCAGGGCATATTCTCTAAGTTGTGATAGTAGACTCTTGTGAATCTCGTCCGTGGCCACCGATATAGTTCTATTGATCAAGGCCTTTGTTTTTTGGGTAGTTAAAAAGTCGCCCTCTGTCGGGATGAATCCCCCTTCTGTCGGTTCCAAATTCTTTGAATTTGTCACCTCAAACGGAAGAACTACCCTGGTCCGTATATACTCATTTTCAATAATGAGAAATAAATATATTACGAACATGCGTTTAATTCTAAATAATTTTCTTAAAATTAATTAATTTAATTTTTCTAGGACTAACTCGAAATGGGTATCTCGTTCTTCAACCTCTCGCCCTTTATAACAAGAATAGAAATCTTCAACTCGTGATGTGGTCCCATTCCAAAAACTTTCATCTCGGGGGTGTGGGAAGTCTAAGGTCACAGTCTCGCCATATAAACAGTCGCTTGCGCACGGTTTTTCAGTAATAGGTGGAGAGCCGTCTACCGTGTTGTAAGAGTGTTCACACTACTCCAGTGCACCCCGAGGGTTTTCCGTGGACGGCGAAGTTATCTGGGGTCGTGCCGACGTTGCTCGCCAGGATCAACACTCCGTCATCGTTGTAAGGATGTTATTTAAATCCTAACATGACCCCAACCCCGGTAGATCCTTAAACGGAGCCTATCAACGGTCAATGTTCGTGAGCCCCGTGTCTTCGAGATTGCGAGGAGTAACTACCCAGGAATCTTCTTCCGCGACAAAAGCATTGAAACTCCCAAAGACCTGAGTACTTATAACCTTTTGGTGGACTTATGACTCTATTACGTCTAATTCTATGTGGCAGTTCGTAGAGGGTGTTCTGATGCGAAAAACCGACGTTCCTCGACTTCAGTAGTGAAAAACTCGATCGTTTCAACGTTCTTTTCCACCCGACCGTGAACTTGATTGATCTAAGGCCTACCAGGCGTTGTCCGCAGCATTTGTCTATTAATTTTTGAAGTTCACAACTCTCTTTTTGAACATTTATGGGGATAGTAGCAAACATAATAATATCTTTCAATGGATACAAAAAGCATTAGCATTAACTCTAATGAAGTTACGCGTCGGTGTAAATACACGCAAAAAGAAGACGTTGTTAACTGGTACACCAACCGTACGTTTTAGACCCGTACAGTGGCATTGCCACCAATTTCCCTAACACGTTGAGAAATATAGGCCCCTTGTGCCCCCCCCAAGATTACTACAATGTAGGCGGTAAACGGGTGAAAGCCACACCGATGCAGTTTTTGGCAGAACCAGCTAAATATCGCTGTATTGCCAACAGCCGGTGTGAGTTTCACATAAAGACCATCTAACAACCAAGAAAGTCATCTCCGAAGGTCTACAACTTTCATCACACGAATTATACTATTAGGAGGATTCTCAAAAGAACTAGGTATTACTCTACCTCAATACGACGCCTGGGATCCAATTTCCATGCAATACGACCGATGGCTTTTGAAAGACTTGTACGAATTAACGTTTCAAAAGACGCGGACCTGAGCAAGAAAGCATAACTACCGACCACCGGGCCTCTGTGACGTTCTCATTCGGGGCCAGTCCGGAATTGGACGCAGACAGATTTTAGACACGATCACTCCGGTGACACAACCGTCAGACCGGAGCGCCGGGAACTTTACCCGCGACTATGAACTTTCGGGCCAGAATGTCCTGGAGGTCGTCACCTGCGGGCGTGTTTTTACTTGTAAAATGTTTACCTCCGAAACGGGCTCGTCGATTACATACATCAGGCTGCTGAGGTTCAGAACGCGTGGGACCACATTTAATAGATGGGCCATCCTCGCGCACAGAAGCAAACTCGCAGTTCTATACTGGGCAGCGGGAACAGCGATTTGATCACACAAACAATCCTTAGCACTTGTAGGAGGACGCCATCTCAGCTAGGGTGGATCTGGAGAAGCTCGAACCAAATAATCAAGATCGTATTGCAGACTGGCCAGCACCCCGTAGACTATGTAATTGGAATAGGTCTTTATATGGCGCCGACAAATAAGATACTACGAGACGACCCGTTGAAACGGTTTAAATCAATCAGATCAGTAGATACGCAACCACCAATCAAAAAATCGGCCCGCAAACGGAAACGTAACACGTATCATCAAGCCCCCACCCAAGATGATTGGGTCGCGGAGTTTGTAAATTCAAATAAATTTGAAAAAGATTTCATAAAAACGCCCAAAACACACAAGGGA
Source organism: Conchocele bisecta (assembly GCA_029237695.1). Taxonomy (NCBI): domain Eukaryota; kingdom Metazoa; phylum Mollusca; class Bivalvia; order Lucinida; family Thyasiridae; genus Conchocele; species Conchocele bisecta. The sequence goes on from CM055273.1 coordinate 12,732,513, forward strand.
TACACCTCCCTCAACACAATCGAACCAGTACCCCCATTCGTAAATTGGATGCACCATCGAGTTCCAACAACAATGTATGAAACAGCCAATCGCATAGAAGCCGACAACACACGAGGAGGAGAAATAGCGCCCGTCGTCACCCCTCGTGGCGACTGACTATTTTTACGCTTGGTTGTTAGGACTCCTGGAGAAGAATAGTAGAGACGGCGATGCCACGATTAAAGCCCAGGTATTCTCGGCGAGCCATCCGACCGTTTTTGATAATAAAGATAACAAAAGGAGAGGAGACCTCCTACAAACCATCAGCGCGGGCAGCCAACATTCATGCTAATTTAGCCAGGAGACTGGCGAGGGCCTTTTAGTTGTTTTTTATTTATCCCACTCCTTGGCTCCGCCGGATGGCGCGGGTGCTGTGCGCTGGTGCTGGTGCTGAGCGGTTGCTGGAGCGGCACCAGCATTGAAAGCTACAAATTAGAGACGATATAATAGAATTAGGGTCGATATAATCATGCGGATAAGCTGCGATTGATGGTAACTATCAGTGACGCCCTTCTCTCTGAACAGAGTGCGAGACGCTCACAGAGAGTCGTGTACCCTCAGTCGCAGAACCCTCGAGATTGTTTCGCGGCTCCGACTTAATTGGCCGGAAAGTGCTCCGGTTAGTCCCGAAGCAGCCTCCAAGCGAGCTTCTTCTTTCGTCCCCGCAACGACCGCAGAGTTGTTTGATCCGCTCTGGTATATTCTCTATCGTCACGGTCTTCCCCAATTTTCTTTCCTCTAAACGCGATATGATTTCGTCCACCACCGTGAGTTTGGAGAGTTATTTGACCAGTTCACACCCGAGTTTGTTTGCAGAGCCTTATCGAGTCCCAGGAGTTGTCGAAGAGGAAGTGGTTGTTCAATTTCGGCCGTTCATTTCGTGACCGTATTTCCACTGTGTTTAATACCGTCGTGGCTATACTGGCTACATCGCTGGAGCTCGCTCATTTCTATAGCGGCGGCCGTCTTCGCCAGCAGTTTTCGTCGGTAGACCTGTAGGGTTTTTAACCATTTGTTTAAGAGCAGCTGCGACCGATCATCGATCCCTCCGAGAGCTCGAGCGAGGGATACTCATACGTTCAAGGAAAGGGCTGATGAACCGGTTCGGGTCGTCTTGTACGTCCCAGCAACTTCCACTATTACCCATTTAACCCACAATTCTCCTCTTTTAGTGCTAGCGGAACTCCAACGTGCCTTGATGCCGTTTTTAGACACCTCACTCGCCCACCGTTTCCACCCCGAGACTCCGTTTCCTTGAGAGCGCCAGCTCATTCTTGGAGATCCCCGCAGGAAATCACGGCACCGCCCGCCCATGCGGAGTTGCGGATGGAGCTCCCACGTAGAACAGGTGAGAAGAGCGTATTTTTGACTGGACCAAACAAGATGCGCCTGACCAGCGAAGTCGTATTTCGTGGTTCGCCTGGAACAAACAAATGAGTATTTGGTGGTGGCGTCCTATGAAGGTTCGTTCGTCATATTATCGAGTCATCATCGAAGTCATCATCATCCGGAAAATCTCTCTGACCTCTTGCGATTCAGCCATGTCAATATCGTAATCAGTCCTATTAAAATTAATATGTATTAAAGACAAAAACCATACGGGTTTTAAATATAGTTTCACTAAAAATATGTCATCGATTTCAATACGGTCGCAAACACAATCCATAACCGCAGACTGAGTTGAGCCCATCGGGGGCAAAAAAGGCGTGAGACAGCGTGCGTATTACGAACACCCCATCGACCGATCGACCAGAACCAGCAGCTCTTGGTCCGCTTCCCCAACCCGGAAGCTAACGAACGTCATTGTTGGCCGGGGACTGTTCGCCTCGTTTTCATTCACTATTTCGCTGACGTCGACGGACGAGACCGAACCTCGTTCAGAACCTGGTCCTGCCATAGTCAAGAAGACCATGAAAAGATTTCTGGTAATGAGGTGAATGTCGAACGATGACAGCGACGTCTACCATTTGTTAATCAGGCCCAATGGATGACGGCGCAAGAGCGCGAAAACGCTGTCTATTCAGGGTATTGACACCACAATAATAAGAACGAACCAAACTTAGAATCGGGTCTGCTAACAAGACAGATAACAACGCTAGTGACAATGCGGTCCGCGGTGCTTACGCAACCGCTTCTTCTACATCCCGCTCGACTTTGAGTTCTGAGAGTCACAAGCCCTACTATCATAAGCGCTTTGGCTGACCGCCTCGAATACGAACTACGATTCAAAGCGACTACGGCCAGTTTATCATAGCCAGCGACATGCTATCGACGTATAACGAACGATAATGTTTCGCTGGAGTACACATGGTCACGATGCCCGAACTAGAGCGCGATTTGATCAGAAACCCAGTAGCGCCGGGCGGCGTTGCCTATACTTTACGACCGATTCTTCGCCATCGCAAGATGACGTAAAGACAAAGGCGACGCAACACATTGTGGAATATTAACTCAACGTACCCCGCCCGCTCGATGAAAGGTATACTGGAGCAGTTCGAGAGGCTCGGGTAGCGCTCGGTAGTTAGAAAAACCGACCAGATCTATAACCACCCAAAATCAGACGGAGAGGGTGACTATCGAGGAGTCCCCAATCAACTCTAACAGCGCGGGTCTTCGTGCGCACCCAGCAGTGGGAACTAAGTAAGAAAGCATTTTGCTGCCCGGCTCTAAGCGCACTCATCCGGAGGTTGCAGCAGTTTTCCAAAGACCTGCACTCTCGGCCGTCTCCCTCGCGATATTCCTGAATACCAAATACGCGATATGCTATACATGCGAGCCAGCCGCGACGACCCAAAAACAAACGGCAACGGACGCCAAGTTGAGAACGCCTAGCGAGGGTTGTGACGATCCAGATAACCAAGAGGCGGACGGAGCCGGGCCATTGAACGTTAACTTATATATAATTACAGACGCACAACCAACTCGAAGATGGCCGATACGTCTCACACTCTACTAAATCTAACGATTTATTAATAATTATAAAAAATTACACAAAATCAATACTAATTCACTATTGGAAGATGCCCACAACTGCATAATATTGGCAGACAGGATGTGGAAAAACGTTTTCGATCCTAGACTTGCTCGAGGGCTCCTAACCGCGAATGCCTATCGTCATATTGTGATCCTGTGTCCCACTGTGCGGCACAACGATACTTATCAAAAAAAAGGCGGCGCCCGTGGATATGGACCGACCCCTATGTATACGTTTTATTGACCCCGGTGATAGGTCCCTTTCACACGATTGGTTGCGTGGTTATAACCAAAAATTCCAGGGTGAGCCCACCCTAATACGTGATTGACGATTGCTCAGGCCAAGGCTGCGATGACCAAAAAGAAGACATGCTCTCCGAGCTCGCATATTTGTCTGGCCGCCATGCTAGGCAAAGCGTATGGATATCCACTCGAAAAGTAATACGCCGTCCTCAAGGATCTGCGCGAGCAAACGAAATGGGTCGCCCTCTTCACTGCAAGGACCGAGACTCTTCGATAGACCTGTCTTCGAGAGAATGACGTTTATCCCAACGCGCGAGGAGCCCTGGAATGTTCGACAGATGCTTTCGGAAACTAAGCACGCCAAGCTTTTGCTAAAGACTGATTCAACCACCTGGCGTACTGAAATTATCAATGAATTTTATAATTAATCAGCAATTACTTAACGCTCGTTAGTAAATTGCCGAGTAAATGCTTAACAATTAATTTAAGAAAATTAGTAATTAAACTGAACAATGCTGAACAAATGCTTAACAAATGTTGCACAAATGCTGAACAATGGTTAACAATTGTAACAATTTGGTGCTTCCGCTGCGAGCTTTGGTGCGAGCATAATGTGACTAAGTAGTAGTTGGTGCGCTTGGCCAATATGATAAAGTGATGAGACTAGTTAGAATAGTTAAAATTAATTATAAGAAAATGAATTCGACGACTTCTCGATCAGCTAATGGAAGAAACCTCAACTCCGCCTGCCAACACAGATAATGATCCTACAGATCAATCGAATCCACTTCCAACCGGCGTTGGTATTGGGTGAAGTGCAACGAATCCTGAATGAAAATGAAAATGGCGGCGCGACGAACCGGCTAGCGCGCTGGTTGCTGGGACAATCTGAGCATTATCCGTAGGCCGACTCTCCGTTTTTTCAGGTGGATAGATGTCAGATGCCGTAGATCGATAAATGTATGCGCAATAAACGAATCTAGGTTAGGTGCGGAGATGACAAAAAAACTCTCGATCGCGCATTCATTTGTACGCAACCGCCGTTAGTATACCTTTTCTCCTATACCAAACACCGCGGGAAAGAATGGACCGATCTATAGACTGACCCTTGTATAAGGTCACACTCTTAGAACAGCCTGCGCATTCAATTTAATCACAAGTTTGGAATGAACTTATCTCCGCTGACAACCGCGTTTGACCACGGGTAAAAACTGTCCACTTTGGACATATATGCCCACGTAACAAAAGCCCAAAATATAATATCATAAATGATGACACAAGACCACAAACCGCGATAGTGACGGAGTTGAACCCGATTGCTCCAACTCCGCCCCTGGATGACATACCGCATATAAAAAATCCCAAAGACAGGCAGCTGGCGGCGGCGCTGCACCCGTAAAGTTAAAACATGATAAAATACACCCGAGCTTCGAGAGGCTAAACATTCGTTGCAATCGGGGACGGAGACAGCAAAATAACAGAAACAGAGTGAGTACAACAAAACCCCCCAATTCACGAATGTTGGAAGCACACCTCACACCTAATCTAGGTTGGGCGAATCCAATGAACCCAAATTGTGAATTGGAGGTTGGGGTGTTGGTGGTGGTCTGGCAGTTGTTGGTGCCCTGTGCGTGTGAAATACCCCTATATTAATCGAAAAAACTACCAGCCAGTGTTTCAGAAGAAAGTTACGAAACACCAATCGCAATTGGTGCGCCCCATTTAAACATTGATCGCGACCCCCCTTTTAATATGCAATAATTAAAATAGCTGAACAAGGATGGTAAAATGTAGTGATAGCCTTAAATCACGCCGGGTGATATCGGGTTTTCATAATCGAGTATGCTCGACTATCAGTAGTAATGGTGTCACTAAGGCGGGTTTTTTTTAACATGCGTGTATTACATAGACATATGTAAATAAAACCATTGTTAACAAAACCACGCCATAGATGACACCCCCTTATTACTCCCAATATCAGGGTTGGAAACTTCTGTATTACGCCTATAGTTTCATTAAAACCACGCCATAGTGGCACCCCTGATCCAATTATGTTGATTCGTGAATTTTATCAGGGGTGGAAACTTCTTGTCATCACGCCAATTTACTAACCCAGCATTAGGGGTGTACTGTTTTCCTTCCTCCATAAATTTTCAAATATTTTTTGACAACTCCAAAATTACAAATACATATGAAATAAGTCTAGAAATAATTTTCATGCCACTTCTGACAACTCCTAATATGACAAAATTAATGAAAATAAATATTATGATTGTAAATCAATATATTGGTATTTTCGATTTATGGGGAAAAATGAATACGAGATATGTAGAAGTTTTAACAATATTTATGTGAACAACAACATATTTACAAACATGGAATTATAGACTCAGATATGATATTCATATTTGATCTTTACCAAAGGTACATACAATATTTATGTTAACATATTTGCAACAAGAAGTAATTTTGGAAAATGCAAAGACATGGCAAGATGATATTGTTGTTGGTTTACAACAACTGACACCGCGACATATGTAGAACTTGTTGAGGTCCTTCGTAGAGTGTTCCGAAGTGATGTTGAACCAGATCGTTATAGTCCTATCATTACTTGAAGTAAATTGATGAACTGAATGATTGTTGAATACCGAGATACGCAGAGGTATCCTCTTGCAATCGCAAAGCAACACAAACACAACAAACAGTATTTTCCACATGTTGTACTGAATACACTTTTGTAGTCTCCTGTTTGTTAAATGGACCATTTCGTAGAATTGTCTTGTCAAGAAAGACAAAATTTCTGCGTGTAGCAGGTGTAAAACCAAGGTCAAAGTAGATGGCTTCATTCTTCCTGGTCAATACTATAGTTACCCAATGTTTTCCATGATTTGATTCAGAATTATCCGTGTTGATTTATGTACGCTTGGACGTCAATGCTGTGATTTTGGTAGCTTCTTTTGGCATACTTTTCCGTTTAATCTCTTCAGCCATAATTTCTCGATCCAGATATACTGTAATTCGATGTTTCCCATCTTTTGGTGTTGATTTCACCAATATACTTACTTTAGGATTTGTTTTGTTCATAATTGTCCAATATTAAATAGTCGGTGATCCACTACACGAAGACTATTTATTGCAAAACCCCCTGTATCAAACTCTGAAACACTATGAATAGTATACTTTTTTCAAGTGCTCTGCTTCTTGCCAACTGAAGCTCAAAGGCGTAATTTCCAGTTCTTATAGGTGTAGGTGTCCCTCTCACTGCCCTGGCAGGTGTACAAGTCATATACCCCACAAACAATAACCATTTACATATTCATCTCGAGTAATATGCCAAATGATTCTGTTTGACCTAGTGAAGACACACTTGATACTAAACATGTATGATTTAAAGATATAATCTTATGTTCAAAAATCCGGCTCAAATTGACTGTTGAAAATACCATGACCATTACAATTTACATCAATTATGATAGATTAAAATGATAAAATTGAATGTATTTTGTTTGCGTATTCCCACATTGAAAATAGCATTATCAACCATACCAATAATATCCGTTTTTTGGTTAATTGCCCTAAAAAGATGATCTTCTATTTTGAGCGCATTCCATTGCAATTGTTGTATGTTATACTTCTACTCTACGTATAAGGCAATTTTCATATTCTTTTGAGCTATGAGGTCTGTTCATGTAGAATGGACACAGCAGGTAATAGCTCAAACAGTTCTTAATGTGAAACTAACAAATTCAAAATCTATTTTTGTCTCTGGTGCCGCCATTACAACAGCCATATTAAAAAAACTTTGACGATGCTCAACATGAGCTTATACTAATTTCATTCACATTGGGTAAATATTTTTCTTGTAAAAATAAATCCAATGCACTGTCATAAGTTCGATTACTTTACTCCTCGAAATAAATAATTCCTCTTATTAAGACCTGCATTTTCACCTCAATGTTTGGTCAACAATTCTCATATTTACCGGCGTATCGTTCAACCACATTTCACTAGCCGCTAATTTGTGGTTGATTTACATTCAGCGTTATATGACAAAAGAGATTCTAAATATAGCCGAAAAGGATATGTAAACCAGAATTATTTGTTATCAGTTATTGATAAGATATAAATCAATATACTGAAGATACTAATGAAAGAATTGTTAACTAGCAATATTATCATCTACGTCCTAATGCAGAATTATCTTTTTAAAATTTTCAATTTCAAATACATTAAGATAGAGATAAATCTGTCCAATTAACTGTTTGTGGTGGAATACAAATTCTATGGAGCATTATTGTTGAGAGAGGAAAACGGAAAATGTTCAATCCACATGACTTTCGTGCAAAGCATCAAAGTTGGAGGTACTGATAGAACATCCAACTCAGTCCTTACTACAATCACAATAACCGATTTGCATCATATATTATTTTTAGAGACAAAAATATCTAAATTTTCTGTTAGATATCTTTTCTCCCTTTTTAATACCTTTTTGATGTTACTTGATTTAACGGACCTTAACTCTTCGATGTATTGAACGCGACTGATGTTTCCCCTTTTTATTATCTTTGTTTTTTTTTTTTAAAAAAATACTAATTTCTTTCAAAAATGATTTTCCTAGTTGAATTCATAGTTTGTTTATACAACCTCGTGAAATAATTACACTCCTTTGGATTTTGTGTATTAAGAAAAATATCTGAGCTAAAAAACCTATTCCTGATTATCATTCCATCATATTTAAAAGAATATACTCCAGTTTTATAATTGGTTTATAAATTGAAGAAACGTTTCTAATTGCAGAATTTGAACAAGATCCAAAACCCAGCCCCATAACTGACGTGTAACTCCTCGATATACAGGGATGCATTTTCAATCTATTTTCTTTTCCTACAATGTAACTTCACCAAAGAACATTTCCAAGAACGAAAGAAACAGGATAGCCAGAATCTCCTCCTTATATTTAATAATGAATAGTATCAAATTCAGATTTGGATAAGGCATATAAGAAAAAAAAAGTTTTAAACTTCATGTTTAATATGTTTACTACCTAATCATTTTTCAATTGAATTTGATGTTTTGAATGGTACAAACTCTTAAAATCGAGCTTGAATAGTCCTACAATCGAATATATCAACAATATCAAAGTAAATAAACAAATGATAAACCCTCCATTTAAAATTTTGACAAATGGGAAAAAAATCATTTGCATTACTGTTTGCAAAAATGTAATCGTTTACAAACTTTGGATCGTCCCCTCAACTTAAAAACAATGGTAATGGTTAAATTTAATTTCCATGTTTTGTGCGAATTTTTATGAAAACTAAATTGTGGACTTTCATCCCCCGGGAGAATATGAAACGTTAATCGCTGCTTGTTTTTTTAAAACTATCGCCAAAGAATCTGATTGATATTATCAACATTGTTTCCAATACATGAGCCTACTTGATAATAGGATCCAGGTTGAAAATTAGAATTTGATTAATCCATTTTACTATGTAGTACCATCATTCATCAAAAGCCATCTCATATAATATCAATTTTTTTTATTTTTTTATTCTGAAACATCCGAGTAGAAAAAGATAAATCTTTTGTTATAATATTGAATTCAGATTCGTCCTTGAGATTAATTTAAAACTGTGAAGAATAATTAATTCCTTTAATGTTATTCCCAGTTTTCTTTATCGATACGAAACTTTTCGAGGTAATTTAATTTTGAAACAACATTGTAAATTTGATGGATAAATATCCATAGAACTATCACTCAGTAAGTTACGTAAAATGAATTTCATTTTTTTACCGTCCTGTAAAATCGAAGCCAGTCTGTGGTTTTTTGCTAAATTTTAACCCTGGACTTGGTAAAAATGTAATCCAATAGAACTACTTAGAAAAGAACGAAGCCACAATTTCGGATTAGGACATTGGATACGTAAAATGAATGATGGCTGTTGCAACAATTGCTTATATTATAACTACTATGAGAAATATATAGAAATTGATTTTTTGGTATTCGTTTACACAAAAGAAAACTCTTGTTTTTTCTATTTTTTTATCCGTTTTTCAATTATATCTTGTTTTCATTATCATATTATGTTTGATGATGAAATCCACTAATCAAACTTTACGGATAACCCATTCCAATGAACTTAGTTTATCCTCTATTGTTTTATAACCTACACGTCTTGTACGTCGAGCAAAACTGATTCAATTCAATATATTTTCATCATCTTTTATACCTTTGAATTTCCTTTCCGTAAAATTACCCATCTTTTATCAACCATCAAGATCTTCATTAATAATTTGGAGGTTAAAACTTTTATTAAAAGAAAATATTTTAAATAATTCTTCTCGTCCAGTTTGGTAAGATAACCCTTTTCAAATGTGCGTATTTGTTTTATTAATACGAACTAAAACACCGCAAATGTAATTTGTTTTTTGGTTGAATAGCTTGTTTGTTCATCCATACAATGCAATGTAACCTCAATTTTCATTTGAGGTATGACAGAAATTGGGGCCCTCTTAAAACTACGATGGTATGTTCGGTTGTATCCATCAACAATATTTTTGTAAAATATCAATATATTTTCTAGTTTGGTGATATGTGAAATATTTCCACATACGTGTTTTTAAAGTTTCTTTGAAATCGTACAACTAACATGCTTTAGGTTTTCAGGGTTTTTCGGTTTGTGAAAAAAATGAATGTGCTTAGATTCAAGAAATGTATAAATTCTTTATTTTAAATTCCGTTCCTTTATCGCTTTGTAAAGAACGCGTGGCTTGCGTTTTTGATGTTTTTAGTATCAAATCAAACGCGATAAACATTGATTTCCCCCGTTTTTGTTAGGAAGGTTATGACCCATGCAGCTATTTTGAAAATACATCTATTACCCACAATAGATATCTTTGATTCTCATTTTCAACCTGAGGAATTGTTGCTTATCTGCCAAATCAGCCTGCCATTGTTGATCGATACTCCTACTATTGTCTTACGACGTGTAAAACGTCTTTGAATTTGCTTATTGAAGTGTAAATGTTTTTCTGTCTGTCTCAACATGTCTTGTATATGTTATAATCTAACACTCTGAAAATTTGTTATTCGTTTAATTGAATCATACAAGTGTTTTGCACTTGTGTAGGCAATTGAACTTATTGGATCATAATATATTTTCTTTAGTATGAATTAAGTTTCTTCTTCTCTTTATGCTTTAATAAGGCTTCTCTCCCATTTTATTAAGATCTGTTTGAAACTGACTTTCTTTTTATACCAGTTGGGGTGACTGAAATTTTTGATTTTTGGTGTTTTACGATGTTCATTACTGTTTTTTAGGTGTACTAAAATATCGAATCCGACTCAATGTCAGATGTATCAGTTTGATATTTATGCATCCAGTTCCATCGTTTTCTATTACCAACTACGTCTTGTGGTATATTGATCGTGTAAAGCTGTTCTTTAATGTTCCCAACCTCTGGGGTTAAATTCCTTTTCTTTGACTAAAAGTGTCATTAACTAAATCAATAAATAATCTACCCTTTATAAGTTTTCCTTTATATGTTTACTAAACCATTTTCATCCCAACGATTTTTTGGATTATCTTTCAGCATGCTTAAAAGAAGTTCTGCCTTTCTTTGCATTGTTTATGGTATACTTTGTAAAATCCTATCATTAAGTGGTCTTTTTGTACTTTCATTTACTGTAACATGTTGAGTCTAAAACTTTTTTTTAAATCAATTCCTAAATTTATGTAATGTTTCTCCGTGCTGTCTTACTTTTCACTGTCCGATAAATCTGTTCTTTCTAAAAGGTTAGATAAATTTTTTTTGAAGTTTAGCTGTATTTGCAATTTGTGGATCCTGGTGAAAGTTGAGGTTTTTTTTACTTTAGTTTTCTACTTTTCCATTTTATTCATTCTTCCCAGTAAATGAAAAGGAACAAGTGCCATTTTTCTCGGACTGACATTATTTTAACTAGAGCTCGATACCTGCTCGTTAGCACCAACACCAAGTGCAAACCACCTAGAACAGCTTTACCTATTAATGGACAGTAAAAAATGTAAAAAATACCTCCTGTCAGATTTATAATATTTTCCTTTTTCTAATTGAAATTGATTTTGATACAATGTCTGAGATTTTACGCTTAGGATACAATTTATGTTTCTGATTCAATGAAGTGTACATTGCCTTTAATAGATTGTGACAACATTCGCAAATACACTTTAAATAAAAGATATTGGGTGCATTTTATATTAATTTTTTTCACGATATTTTGTAGGTTCATTTAGCTATTAGAGCAAAAGCATAGCACCATGTTTTTTTTAATTAATGGTTTCGTTTTTTTAATGGGGTTTTTTTTTTAATTCTTGACCTTACCCATGCTTCATACTAACAATACTTTATATTGAATGATACAAAATAATTAATAACTGGTATTTTATACAGCTAAGTTAGCTTTTAATTTTTACTCTTAATTCAGGATTTTTAAACGCAAAATCTTTTAGATGTTTTATTGTCCCTTTTCTTTTGAATAAGTTTGTTTCAACTACTTCTTTGGTTATTTGTAGATCTCAAAGTTTTTCTAAACGGTGAAAACCTACTATTGGATTTCATCCAATGCATTATATTCCTGTAACAGTTTTTCATGTTCTTTTGTTGTTTTATTAACAAGTCAATAAAAACCAATATTCAATTCAGGCCATACTTATACTTCTTATTTTTTGGAGGCAGTCTCTCAAATGAACCCGAAATTTACTGGGAAAAGATGCATTGTATGATGATCCAGATTTGCTAGAAGTTGTGTAAATGGTATTGGGTGATTCTAAAAGGAAATAGGTGTCGAAATGTGAACTGATGTATCCAGTCGATGATGGTGTATGAAACGGATGATATAGATCTTACGTGAATTAACAGGACTAGGATTTGTAGACTACTAACATTAAGAAAATCTTAAAGATTCATTTTGCTTTTTAGTTGTTTTCTTTTAGTTGTTTTCTTTGAGATTTTTTATTTCGTTTTTTCTTTGTTTTTAATTGTTTTTATTTTTAGTTGCTTTTGGTTAGTTTTCTATTATGTCCATCACTTTTTTGCACCTGTCCAACGAAGTAAACTTCTATAAATACACCACCTAAAAAACCCCCCCACCACCAGTTTTAATATTAATTGTTTTCTTTGTAATCATCATCAACTGTAGGATCCCGCTAATGTTTTAACATCTTTTTTCATTTTTTCTATAATACGCACTGTTTGTTTTGGTAATTTTATTTTATTTTCAACTAAATTTTGACATCTATTGCAAAACCATTTCAATATCTCTTTTAAATCCAGATTTCAATATTATTTCTCTGTAAGTTTATGTTGTACATATTCATCACCAAATTTCTTAAAGCATGAAAAAATTTCCTGATGTGTATGAGAAGCCATGTTAACACCTTGCCAGAAAGTACAATACTGATTCTAATTACTATATTGGAGAATAAATAGTAGGGTCCTCTAACATCCTATCGTCATCCAGCATGAAAAATGTCACTTAAAACAACTCTTAAACGAAATTGTTTTTTAATTCGTGATAGAAAATCAATTAACAAATAACCATGTTCCTGAGAAGTAGCATCATTGTAGGCTGAAATTAAGTGCGGACTTTGCATTTGACGTGATAATGTTTTAATTTGTAACCCATCACGTTCATTTCTAAATGAAATCATGTAACGAGAATTAAGACTTATAGTTCTACTCGATTTATTTTGTTGAAACATATTTTGTGTAATATATATTACACTTGAATTTCTATGATGACCTTTTCTTGTAAACCACAATTTTATTTTTTCTTCATCATTTTTCTCCTAACATATCATCAAATACTACAAGATGTGGAATTGTTACATCGATACAATTTCATTTTCATCATCTGGGATACCTTCAATAAATTTGAGGAAATTGAACTTTTCTTGCATAATAGTATAGATGTGCTGCCATTCTTTGAAACACCATATTACTTTTTCGGGTACAATATTAAATAAATCTTTGCGATAATCAATAATCTTTTGTACAATTTCAGTTTTTCCACATCCACTTGGACCTGCTATATAAATGTTACAGGGATGTTGAAATAACAAAGACAATAGGTCTTCGTTCTCCATTGTTTACAGTACAAGGTCCAGATGTATAATGATATACTATCATGTGTACAGCAATGTTTTATTTGAAAAGGAATTCTGTTCGAATAGTTTGGGATGGCCCTGAAAAGGGCCGTTTGGGTAAAGGTGCGAGTACTGTTATTTTTATTTTTAAAAAAGACACGAGTACTGGTACAATATTTTTTAATTTTTTTTACAAATGTTTTTTTTTTTTTTTTTTTTTTTTTCCACGAGTACTGGTACTTTTTTTATTTTCGTGGTATCAAATGATTTTCTTTTTCCGGACGAATGTGTTTACGATGTGCACCAACCCCACTTTTATGTGAATGTATTTTTTCGTCAACTGTATCACACAGGGCCCTTTCTGCATGTTGACTGATCTGTGCCACTGTTTTCTTGTCCAATTCAAACTTGATAGGCACTTTCAATGGCTTTGTGTTAAATGTCAAGTCCCGATTTTCACACTGTTTCTCTAGTTTCTTTGATAATGTGTCTGTCATACGGTCCAGTTGAACACTATGTCGTGATGCGATGTTCTCTAGTTTCTGTAATATTCTTTCTGTATTGTTGTTCAGTTTCTGTAGTTCTTTCAATATCATGGAATCTTCTTTCTTCTTCTCTATTGGAATGTATACAGGAACAGTTGGCTGCTGTTGTAGTTGTTGTTGTTGTTGTGGTGGTGGCTGGAAGGTTGGTTGATATATTTCATTCATCGCCTCTGCTAATATATCAAAATCTTGAGCGGCAAAATCGTAACTTCTGTTGTCAGCCATAGTATCGAACGTAAATTAATGATTTTATGATCGTCTTTTATACCCATCAGAAGGATTGACCTACTTAGAAATTGATAAAATCAAGTGACCAATCACAGTGTGTCTTACAAAACGATAGCTGCTAACCAATATTCCATTTACAGTACTCTCTCACATTTAATTGAGGGATACTGGGATAACTCTTAATAATTTTAGTTTCTATGTTCAAATCCCTTGAAAAAGGAATTTTATGGCTGTATAGATGAAGCAAAGGTTTAAGATCCTTGTGCAAAGTAAATCTGACTATCCTTCCCGTATGTTCTAGAACTTACTAACCTATACATTTTATTTTTTTCTATCACAGTTATCTTTGGACAAATACCAAACGGTATAAATCTAGAATTGTTTGTTATGTACCCTATGAAAGGATAATATTGATATTTGGGTGATTTATAAATGTTTACATTATTAATAGTGTATTCTCAGTTTACTATGCCTATAGTACAATTTTGAGAAAATCGAAACATTTACATTCTTCGACTTCCGGATGCTGATCACAATGTTTTCTTAGTTGATCCATTTTAACAGGGTTGTACTCTGAACAATGTAATGCTTTCGCTTCAGAGTTCAGTAGACTAATGATGATCATATGGAATTTGTGGCTTCTTTTATAAACGTCACGATGTAACGATAGTATAGAAGCTGTTGCAAAATGCTTAATGTTTAACAACTAATGATACAATATACAAAGTTATTAGGATATAAATTGCAAAGTAATCTTTTCGTAATAATGTGTGGTGGCCCTGAAAAGGGCCGTTTTTGCTTAGAGTGTACAACTGTACAAACTAATATTCAATGGTAGTGCGACGCCATTTGTTGTTTGATTCTCAAGTTTTAGCTCTCAAAACGCCTGTAGTGTCAGGTTTTGCTTCTGTCGTAAAACTCTTGCCGTCCTCCATTTCAAATTCTTTGTAAGCAGGTATTGGCTTTTCCTTTATTTTCCTCAACAGGTCAGCCGTAACCATTTGCAGCGTTTCTATGTCTTTCTGCATCGACCCTACGACTTCAACCAAATCTGCGATCCGCCTTCCCATCATATGCTTCGATCGTATCATTTCTTGAGTGTTCAATGAAACATGTGAAGTATGTGTTAAAAACACATGCTTTTATACCCATCAAACGGATTGACCTACTTTTGGTAGTTTAGTCATTTTTCAGATTTTCGTCCAATCAGAAAGCGTGTTGCAAACGCGTTTTGTGAACAAAGCTTGTTTACACAAGCTTGGTTGTAAAAACGGATTGAAATTCATCCAATGAGAGGGACAGAATCCTTAACCAATCAAATCCTCTAAATTTTAACCAATGAAATCATAGCTGAAATCATTTCGGGATCTAAAGCGTATAGTATTCATTCTATTCATTCTTACATACCAGAATGCAGATCAAGAAATTCTTCCACCGTTTGAGAAACATTGTATTCTCCAGGAAAAATGATGTTAATGAAGAAAAAGAGAGAAATAAAGAATTATTACAACAATTCTTTGCAAGACGTGGTTATCATTGGCCTTCCAAACAAAAAATTGTTTGGAAAGTTAAATTGAATAACTTATATCCTGATCTGTCTGAATTCTATTAGACAGAGATCAAACGGTCCTTTTCAGGACCACAATATTTTCCAGAAAGAAACACTTGCATTTTATGAATCATATGAATTAACCATATAAATTATAAAAATGATAAATAACAAAACAAGAAAATACATTTCAACTTGTATTCATTTAACAATATTTTATTGAACAACAATATATTTACAACATGTAATACATAGTGTCTATTCAAAATTGTATTCATTTAACAAAACAAATAAATCAATCAAATCTAAAAGTCAATTTTCATCTTCTTGACTGGAACCGCAATTTTCCTCTTCTTGATTTGAACACTCGGTTCATCTTGGCGTTTACGTTTACGATTGTTCACTGGTTTCTCGGTGGTCTTAACATCCACTGTGTTAGGCGTTGGTTTCTGGTCACAATACAAGCCCAATGTGATTTCGATTTACAGATGAAACATCCAGCGTACATAACATTTCTAGGCAGCTTCAGATGACTCTCTTCGTTGTAATAAGACATGAATTTTCCAACACACAGGTCTTGGGTAATACTAGGAGAATCCAAAAATTGAACTTCATGAGAATATGGATTCACAAACACATCCATGTACTTTCCTTGTAGCTTCTGGCTACATTTATTAGCCCAATGCTCCGTTGAATGACAAATGTAACATCTGTTAGGTGATATTTCGTCCCCTCCATATTTCTCATCGATGCTGAATTTTGTAAACCTCTTTCCTGTAGAAATCAGGTACTCAGAGTCGCCCGAATAATTGTAAGATGTAAACGATCCAACAAAGTTCCCATTATGTTTTATAGAATAGGTTTTCGGTATGTTGCTGAATTCAACTTCATGAGTAAACGGATTTACATATAAATTCATTTCGCATCCTTTGTGCCAATATTTCATACTTTCGAAATAGTCAGCAAAATGTTCCTCGTGTTTTTGTAGTTGAATGGAAGATCGATCTGTCGCTTGAGAGTCCATGTCGCTTCAGAGTTCAGTAGACTAATGATGACCATATGGAGTTTATGGCTTCTTTTATAGACGCCACGGTTTAACGATAGTATATAAGCTGTTGTAAATTGATGAATACTTTATTATAAAATTCAACATGCCACTTGTACCATACTCGGACACCGAGAGTGAAACCGAAGAGTCACCAGATGTTAGAAGATTTTATGATCTTATACAAGAAAAAAGTCGAAGATCAAGAAAATTCAGAACTGAATCATCAGTTTTTAAAACAACATTCAAGAAATTTGATGTAGACGAACACCCTCAAAATTTCGTTGGGGTATTATTTGATGATATCGTTCAACAATTCATCGAACGAATTGATGGCGATCCACACGATAAAATCAGGGTAACATTATTCATTTAACAATATTTTATTGAACAACAATATATTTACAACATGTAATACATAGTGTCTATTCAAAATTGTATTCATTTAACAAACCTGCATTAAAGATGGGGATACCGATTCCATTCTTGAATGTTGAAGATTTGAATGGGGACATATTGTTACAAGAAATAGAAAAAGTTATACAATCGAATATGGATTTTAATTTGAACGATGGTGAGATGACAATTGAAACAACGTTTACCAAAATGCCAACAGGTTCTGGAAGAAAGAAGATGACCTCTGAAATTGATTCTCGAGTTTTCAGGAAAAAAAAGAAAACTGTTGTAAAAATTGAAAATTCAAAAGACAATATGTGCTTAGCCAGGGCTATTGTTGTTGGAAAATGTCATGCTGATAAGAGAAGTTTCTTCAACATGGAATATGCGATGGCAGTAATCAGGATTCCAGAAGACCTTTACAACGTATTGAAGCCAAGAAATTATTGAATGAAGTTGGAATTGCACCACAAAAAGCTTGTGGAATTGAAGAATATAAGAAAATACAACAAATAATATGTATCCAGAATATGTGATCAAGATTCATCAACAACATGTGGAAAACAGAATTGTTGTTTGAATATCCAGAAATTCAGTCATACACCAAAATAATACATGTATTCTATAATCAAGATCACTATGATTGCATTACAAATATTGTTGGATTTCTTGTTGTGTATACTATTGTGAGATGTGCGATATTGCTTACCAAAATCGCGAAACACATATATGCCCTACTTCGTGTAAGGCATGTCGTTCCAAAACAAAATGTCATGTGATAGATTGTATTAAGTGTAAAGATTGTCTCAGAACATTTTATAGTGGAACGTGTTTTGCAAATCACAAGCAAATTGAAGGACGAGAAAAGAAATCAATTTGTCAACTCATAAAATGTTGCGGTAAATGTGGAGGGCAGTTTGCCGATTCCAAGAAGAATCATACATGTAAAGGAAAGAAGAAATGTAAATTTTGTAAAAAAAATGTTAATTTTGACCACAAATGTCATATTCAACAGTATAAAAGCAAAACTGAAGAAGATGATCACAAACCGTTTTTCATATTTTATGATTTTGAATGTCAACAAGACACTGGTGTACACATTCCTAACTATTGTATTGCACACAGAGCTTGTGATGAATGTATCAATGAACCATTAGAATTTAATTGTGAATGTTGTAGTCGGTTTCCTGAAGGACGAGAAGTAGTATTTGAAGAAAAAATACTTTGACAGAATTTTGTAATTGGTTGTTTTCAAAACAACATAAAGGTGCTACAGCTAATTGCCGATAATTTCAAAGCGTATGATGGTCATTCATACTTCATCATCTCATTGAAAGGGGGGTGTTACAACCGAAGAATAATAATGAACGGTAATAACATCATGGTTATGGAAGCTGGAGGTATAACGATGATTGATTCATATAATTTCATAAATTCAGGATTGGCAAAATTTCCAGAAAACCTTTGAATTGAAAGAAATGGCTAAGGGATATTTTCCACATTGGGCAAATACTGCTAAATTTGCCGCTTATGTTGGTCCATACGTTGATGTCTCTTATTATAAACCAGATTCAATGGGGATAACTACTAGGGAAAAGTTTGTATCATGGTATAACGAACGTGTGAAAAACAACGATTGTTTCAATTTCAAACAGAAAATGGAAAAATATTGTCGATCGGATGTAGATATTTTGAGACGTGGTTGTGGAGAATTCAGGAAGGTATTCCTGGAATATGGGGGTATAGATCCGTTTCTAGAAGCCAGTACAATCGCTGACGCATGTAACAAAGTTTGGCGTAACAAATATATGCCAAGTAATCAGATCGGAATTATTTCAAGCAGAGATCCGATTAAACGCAAATTTTCAATGAAAGGTATTCGATGGATGCAAAGTATTGCACACGAAAACAATATTGTTATCCAACATGCAAAACAATGGTGGTGAATACCAAATTGGTCCTTACACTGTAGATGGGTTTCACAAAGAATCAAATACTATCTATGAGTTTCTCTGTGACCTGTGGGATGGTTGTCCTAAATGTTACCCAAATCGTAATCTAAAAAACCCGGTAAATGGAGAATCAATGCAAAATTTATATTCTCAAACATTTGAAAGATTGGAATATTTCAGTGTAAGTGGTTACAAAATTCACACTATATGGGAACATGAGTTTGATTTAAAAATGAAAACTGATAAAGAATACAAAAAGTTGATCGAACAATTCTTTTCAAACTGTGATCCGATTGAACCTAGGGAAGGATTGTTTGGTGGACGTTGTAATGCTATAAAAATTAAATATGATATTGAAGAAAATTCAGATGATGAAATCAAATATATTGATATTGATGGTGTGTAACAGAAAAAGACAAAGAAAAATTTGTTAAGGACTATGAAGAAGCTGAAGGTATTTGTCTTGATCCATCAAACATACAAACAAATACGGGGCGTAGAGCATTTGCTAAGATTATGTTAAATTGCTTATGGGGTAAATTGGCACAACGTGAAATCATGACACAAACGGAATACATCAATAATCCTTCAAAATATTTTGATTTGATTTCAAATCCATGTATAATGGTAAAACACGTAGAAATAATTTGATAATGAATGTCCATTCATATGGTTAACTATGAAACTAGACTTGAACACATTGAATCCCATGCAACATCAAACGTTATAGTGGGATCATATGTAACAGCATATGCAAGACTTGAACTATACGTGTTTTGGAAAAGTTAAATGAGCGTGTCTTGTATTTCGATACAGACAGTTGTATGTACATACACAAACATAATTCCTGGAACCCCCCCATTATCAATAGTAGGCTTGGTAAATGGACTGATGAAGAACCCGGAAATAAAATAATAAGTTTTAGGGGAATAGGACCAAAGAGTTATGCATACAAGTTGCTAACAAAAGCTGGGGAAATAAAATCCAAATGCAAAGTTAAAGACTGACACTCGATTACAACACAAGTCAAGTAGTTAACTTTGATACGTATGTTCAATGTGCAGAGGACCGAAATACCGAAGTGAAAGTTGTGTATGCATGTAAAATCCGGAGACATGCAAACAGAACAGTAACGAGTGAATGTCAAAGCAAGACATTTAGGTCTGTGTACACAAAACGTGTCATTGTTGACAATTTCAATACTGTACCATACGGTTACAACACATTGAGACTTTGATTGAATATACACTGTGTATTAAGAATTGTTGTTTGAATATCCAGAAATTCCGTCATGGACACATTTAATAACTACAGTCGTTTAGCTGTGCTACCAGAGGAGTTACTGGTATGTTAATCAAAATTGTATCTGTCGGAGAGTGATGCCAAAAAGTCTCGCACGTGCTGACGACGTGCAAAAACGCACCATTGAAGATGAATGCGTTTTTGGACTGCTATGCTAGGAAAGACTTTATTTAGGGGCCACTCATTCACAGTTTACAACATGATCCCATTGGTGTATATAAATTTTCGCAAGATATAATACACAATGTTTAACTGTAAAAACGTGTTTACAACACGCTTTCTGATTGGGCGAAAATCTGAAAAAAATGACTAAACTATCAAAAGTAGGTCAATCCGTTTGATGGGTATAAAAGCATGTGCACATACTTCACATGTTTCATTAAACACGATGTCTAAGCCTACAGAAAACTGGGGTAATGATGAGAGAGCGAGTTTACAACCACAGCAAGAAGACTGGGATGAGGAGATCCGACGAGCTCCGACACCATCATTTGCGATTCGTGGAAAACCTAACAAAAGGTGTACCCACAGATTTCTCTTGACATATGCAAGCTGTGGATCACGGGACTGTGGTGGCCATAAAAAATACATTGAAAGTGTGATCAAGTATGATCAACAACAAAGTTAAATCACATAATCAAGACAAAAGGCCCTTTTCAGGGCCAATACAAATATTTAGAATAGAAAAAACTTATAATCAGTTGTACCTATATAAACGTTTTACATTTTGTCATAAGCCATTATATTCAAGGTATTCGCTCTAGAAACAACAAATATTATACAGTACTTTTAGATAATAAACAATAAAAATGATGGACATAATTATGAGTTGTGGTTACAAAACGATGTTTGTCTGATAAAGAAATCCCGAGAAATACCCGACAAAGAAAGACAATACATGACACATTCAATAAATATATGGTTGAACAACTTCAATTATTAATTAAAAAAGAAGTAAATGACAATTGTTATGGATGTCAGGTTGAACATCCAAGTCAAGTACGACATCAACTGTGCTTATTCACAGATCAAGATGAACAAACAGATTTATTCATATTGCCAGCTCTACAGAAATTAGATCCTTATAAAATTATGGAAGAATGGTATCCAATTCTCAAAGATATGACATTGGACGATCAAGAGAAATTGGAAGCATACAGACTGTGGGTACAAATTAAAAACAAAATCAGTTTTTAGACCCAATGAATCGTGGGTGGAACAGTTGAAGAAACAAGTCAAACAATCCTGGAAATAGATTGATATTAAAGACTATAAAAGTAGGAACGGATTATAACTGAATCATTCTATGAATAGACACAGTTGAAGAAACAATGAATCCTCTGACAGATCTATTAAATCATATGGCAATCAGGAAACCAGTAACAATGAATCCTCTGACAGATCTATTAAATCACATAGCATACAGGAAAGCATTGATACTTGCTTTCAAACTAAAAGTATCAAATGAACAATATCTTACAACCGCGATCATCAAGGATGAATTAGAGAAAATAGAGATGTTTGATGAGTTCAAGGAAGCCCTATTAGTAACAACGGGGTTCTTCAAAGATTCAAGGATTAAAGTAGAACAATTAACAGTTGAACAATGGAGAAACGAAGTTGTTGAAAATGACAATATTGTGAATTTCTTATTTAGACGCTGTAAGAGAGAGATTGTACCAGATTAGTGAGAATGAATCAATGTGTGTATGCCCCTCTTGTTCACGCTTCATGGACAGTGATCACGATACTTGGACAGAGATCATGCCTCTTGAATGTTAAACATACATGTTGTAAAATATGTTATTGTTCAATAAAATATTATTAAAACTTTACATGTTTCGTATTCAATTTTACCCACCATAAATTGAAAATTACCAATATATTGATTTACAATCAATATTTATTTTCATTAACTTTTGTCAATATTAGAGTGCCAGAAGTGGATGAAAATTATTTCTAGACATTTTCATATGTATTTGATAATATTGGAGTTGTCAAAAATATTTGAAAATTATATGGAGAAAAGATGGACAGTACACCCCTAGGATATCACAAAACGCGTTTACAAGGCGCTTTCTGATTGGTCGAAAATCTGAAAAATGACTAAACTATCAAAAGTAGGTCAATCCTTCTGATGTGTATAAAAGTAAAAACATACAGCTATATTTCATTAGTCATTAAACTGTTCAACCAACTTCATAATAATGCAGAAAAACGGGGAATGCTCTATGTGCGGTGAACACTGTTACATAGAGTGTAGAAAATGTTATGCAGTGTTGGACACTCACGGGGAAGAACACAATTGTCCAGAGCTCGACGCAGGCTTTTTTGAAGAAGAGGACCTTAAAGACCTCGAAATTTGTGAGGCGTGCGAGTTAGTCGTCGACTGTATGTGGGGTAAACTGAACACTACATAGTTTACTAAAAGACAACAGCCCTTTTCAGGGCTATACACTTTCTCAAAAATGAATACCTTACATACTGCTCTTATTGGTTCAGGTGACACTATGGTACGGTTTGGGAGTAATAAGGGGTGCCACCTATGGTACGGTTTTTAATGACACTATAGCGTAATACAAGAAGTTTCCACCCCCTGATAATGGGAGTAATAAGGGGTGTCATCTATGGCGTGGTTTTTTAATATGCGTTTTTTACATATGTCTATGTAAAACAAGCATGTTAAAAAAAAACGCCATAGTGACACCCATTACTACTACTATCAAAGATGGCCCTAGGAGGATCCGCTCCCAAATTGGACTTTACTGCGAGAGACGTAGGGCTCGCGACCTTAGATGTAGCGGCCGCAGTTTGGACCCGAGATTATCTAGTTAAAGCTGGAATTCTACCAGTTAATATATGGAAATAAATGG
The DNA here is from genome assembly GCA_029237695.1 of Conchocele bisecta. Lineage (NCBI taxonomy): Eukaryota > Metazoa > Mollusca > Bivalvia > Lucinida > Thyasiridae > Conchocele > Conchocele bisecta. The sequence continues at coordinate 12,755,782 of CM055273.1, forward strand.
CTTCAATCGCAGTAATAGTAGGTGGTGCGCTTGTAAGCGCATTGGCGTTCAGCGGTAGCAACTTTATATTCTCTAAAATGGATGAGGAGCGTAAGCGTCACGATTTAGCTGTAGAACAACTCAATAGCGCAAAGGAAGCGTGGTCGAAAAAACGAACCGCCCATCTTGACTGGGTCAACGAAGAGCTTCGCCGCGAAAATCACGCCGCACAAACTTTTCAGAACGTTGAAGAAGCCAACCGCGAGTACGCGCTGGCATATCCGTACAAAAGTCTCGCGCCGCTGGATCGCGAGCCCCAACTTTCAGTTTCTATGTACCGTCAGAGCCCCAAAAACCAGCCGCGAGATCGCGTTCATCGTCGTGGGAATGGGTGTGGTGGGGCTCGTCGGCTACTATATTCAATCGAGATTTTAAATTAATTATTTTAAATAACTATATATAAATATATAGAACGATGTCAGTTGACGAACTTTATTTTGCTATGATTGATGTAGGCTACACTGTCCTTAAACACCGCATAGCTGGTGCAAAGGGTATGATTCGTCTGGCCCGAGATTCTCTCGAGACGTGGCGGGAGGACGAAAAAGCGGCCACCCTTTTCGCAAAGCGGATGTTAGATTCCTCCACCAATCCTGGGGGATTAGATTTTCCCAAGTTCCTTCAGAACTTAACCCCCAATCGCGATTGTACTTCCAACAAAGGTTTATTATTATCGACGCAGTTACCGGACGATCTGGCGAGGACATGTTGGAGATTGTCCGATATATTAGAATACATCGCATACGATGAACACGCGCAAACTTAATACCAAACTATCGGTTCGCCTAACGCGCAAGCTAGCGAACATGTACTATAGCCCCAGCGGCTACTGGAAGGGACTCGCTGCCATCAAGAACCTCGCGGCGGCGACCAAGGTTTCAGAAAACGCTGTCAAGGAATGGCTCAAGAAGCAGGCCATCTGGCAGATCTATTTACCCGCGCCTCACAATATTCCGCGCCCGAAATTCGACGTGCCGGTACCGAACCAAGTTCACCAAGCGGATCTCCTGTTTCTCCCTCACGATCGCGTCGGTCGTAAGACGTACAAGTACGCGCTGACAATCGTTGACGTAGCGAGTCGTTATAAGGGGGCTGAGCCGTTGGCTACTAAAGAGTCTAAGGAGGTGGCCGAGGCTCTCTCCCGAATATATAAGAGGAGTCCTCTCAAATGGCCGAATCTTCTCCAGGTCGATCCCGGCCGCGAGTTCATGGGCGCGGTCTCTCATCCATTGTCTAAGTACGAAGTTTCTGTCAGACGCGGCCGCGTCAACATCCACCGGGACCAGGGGATCGTGGAACGCTTCAATCGAACCCTGGCTGAGAGACTGTTCGGACACCAATACGCTAAAGAACTTGTAGACCCTCATTCGCGATCGACCGAGTGGGTGGCCAGACTGCCCGCCGTGGTCTCCGCACTGAACGGAGAGGTGACCAGATTGATAGGTAAGAAGCCCGTAGATGCTATCAAGTTTAAAAGGGTGACGAGCGAGCCCTCTGCCGTCTCGCGCGGGCGACCCGTTGGTTTAGAGGAGCAACGGCTTCCATCGGATATTGACGTCCGGTACCTCTATCAACCGGGAGAGCTCGAAGGTGGCAGCCGCCGCGCGACTGATCCCGTGTGGTCTCTCAATGTATGTCATCTAGATCGATCTATTACCAAGCCCGATGAGCCCGTGCTCTGCTATTTGGATGATGGGCCATCTCGAGGGTTTGTTCGCGAAGAACTTCTTGCGGTGCCTTCTGACACCCAGCTACCCCCGGATCATCAGAGTCTTTAGTATTCTCTCCTTTTTTCAGAGTTCTTTTTTTTTTACCTATCCTATAGGCTCGGTGTGTAACCCGTCTTCCATCACTCTCCTCTTGTCGTAGTACGCCGAGAGTCCTAATTTTTGTTGACAGTACGTTAATCATTCGGAATCCCCTGTTCTCCGCCATATCCCTACCCCCTTCGAGAGCACTCTTATACCTCCCCCAAGTCAGATCGTTAGATCTCTTCGACATCCCCTTGGCCGAATGCTTAGATTTTCCATCACCGCTCACGTAGTAACACTTGCTACACAGAGCGATGGCTCTATCCCCTTCGAATTCCAGCTTGAACAGTCCCGGAGTTCTGTTGCTCCACACGTCCCACGCCAACCACTCGGTCTTCTCCTTATTAAACTTTCTCTTCATATTCTTTCTCACCACCGCCGCCAGCGTCTTCTCCGACAGCGCGAAGTACATGCTGTCAGTGTCCATCTGTATCAGTTCGAAATCTCCGCGATCCACGTACTTGTCCAAGAAATCGTAGTAGAACTCCAGCATCCGGAGCTTGGCCAACTGGTAGACCGCTATGCCACACTGAAACGGTCTGTTGATCACCACTCGAGTCTTCGATATCTCGTAAGCCTCCCCAATCTCCTCCAGGTCTTCGAACCACGCCGACCTCAGTGCCCGATCGACAGTCTTCTCATCCTTCGTATATGTGGTGTCTCTCTTGTGCCTCTATCAGCTTGCCACAACACGCGTTGCCAACCAGTTTGAATATCTCCGCCAACACCGCCTTGCTCTTGTCGACGTCCCCCGTCCGTCTAGCAGCGGTGACCATTGAAACGGTTTGCCGGGCGTGTAGTCTATCACCCTATGCACCGCCTTGACGATCAGACCGTGCTCCAGATACCACTTTAGCAGCGGGGAGTATATGATCATCTTCTTGGCGGACATTGCCCCCACGAGCTTTCTCTGTCCTTCGACTCTTTTCCTACCGGTCCCAGCCAGGTAGTCCTTCATGTGCTGCGGAACCTCGTTCTCATCGACTTCTCGATTAACGAACAGCGGTGACATTTCCGAGAACTTGTCTCTCAACGTTTCAGGGACCTCTATATCCAACTCCACAAATCCGAACCACTTTTCACTCCTGACCTTCCTCACGAAACGGTCTATATACGACTGTCTTTCCGGGTCGTCACACGTCCATATCTGCTCCTCACCACACGGCATGTCCTTCGACAGAGTAGATAGGCATAGAGCATTGGCATCGTACCCCAGCACCGCCTTGCACATCTTCTCCTCCCGACTCCCCACCTGACCCCTGATCGTTGACCTTCCAACCTCGGCGTATCTGGAGAATACTATGGACGGACCACCGACCAATCCCTGCTTCATCATCTCGTAAGTTTCAGACTTCGGTGACCACAGCTCGGGCGTGTCCGCCTTCCCATCGATCGACCCGCGGAGTAGGTACTGAAGGGAAACACCGGGCAGAGACACAGCATCCTTGAGTATGTCCACATCTCTTCCCCTGTAGAACTCCGTCATTTTAGTCAGAGCCTCCAGGAACGGTCCTACATCCAAGTCGTTGTAGTGTTGCAACCATTCCTTGAACGTCTTCATCCCCTTTTCTCGGAATACCTTCTTACACTCTTTCCACTCGGACAACGACAGTAGGAACTCACCCTTCAACTTCGAGTACCACTCGGGATAGTCTGGCAGCCCCGGATGGTCGAGCTTGTCCGCGCTATCGAACCACTCGTATGGAAAGTGAGACTTTACTGTTTTACAGTCGTACGCCTTAACCCACCGGTCGTACGTGGTACCGGGTCCCAGATACTGGATGATGTCGAGAAATCTAAACTCCGGGTAAACAGAAACATCGTCGTGCTGGCTCTCTTTCCGACCATCACCTTATTCACGGTGGCCGCCAACTTCTCTACAAAGTACTGCTTGATGAGGTTCAGGTCGTACCTGCTACAGTTGAACCCCACCACCGGGACTTGGTCAATCCAAGAAATAATCTTTTGCTTGCTGAGACTTCGATAACATATCTATGTCGGCCGGCAGATACTTCTTCCTAACCCCCTCCCTGATTGCCTTGCCTCTCATCTGCAGCTCGGTCACGAACTTCTCGACTAGCGTGTCGGGATCTCGTTCGCATAGGTGTGTGATCCCTTCATGCATCGTATCCCCCAACGACACCGATATAGGAACGTGCTCGGCCTCGAAGGTCAGGTCTTTGGTGGGTCGCGTGGTTTTTGACTTGTCGAGATACGCCTCGAAGTCGTAGACTATCTGGTGGGGGTACAGAGTCGTCTCCTCCTCGCGTGGCAATTGTGGATAGTAGGTATTCACCTCATTCAACCACTCGCACTCCCACATCACCACCAGCTCGTAACCCGCCTTCCTTATCTTGGCGTCTTGAATTTTCGTCCTCTTGCACAGCGATCTCGTGTTACCTCTCATGCAATGCCTCGGACACCCGTGCCAGTAGCATCCGTGAAACTGAAACACGGTCTCGGTCTCGTGACAGTAACCGTCGACCGGATCACCGGCCACCCACCTCTCACCACCGTGACCGCAGTTGGCGTGATGTATGTGATTTCCCACCCCCCCCCTCCTCCTCTCTGCTCAACCATTGAATCGACCTCACACTCGCTGACCCCATTAGGATAGAACGCCTTCTCGTAGGCCGACTGTGGTCTCTCTACCCTCTTACCTGGACATGTCACCACGGTCTTCCCACCCATGCAGGTGGTCGCGTGCCTGTGCATGTTACACGACTTTGTGAACCGTTGTTGACATCCGGTGCACCCGTACTCGTTCGTCATCTTGCGGAGATTCGTTATGAGGAACGAGTGACCTCCAAACATTCCTATCGTCATTGTCTTCCCCCCAACCACGTCGTAATTTGCTGGAACCTTCATGAGGTACCACACTCCATCGGCGGTGGGCTCGTAAACGCGAATACCCAGCTTGAAATACTCTTCGACCTTCTTAATATCGTCCAGGGGAATTCCCTGGCTACCCGGTCCGTTATCATGCCCGAGATATTCGCGAGCTAGAGCTCGTGCCTTCTCACAACAGCGGTCTGGTCTCCCTCCACGTTGGATGGCTATGCACCTAAACAGACACAAGTAGTCGTCGTACGTGTCGACGGAATACATTCCCTTTTTCTGTCTTAACCAGTCTGGGAGTTTTCCCGCTCCCATGAGAAGTTGTTGTGCGTCGATGATCATCTTCACCTCGACCGATATCCAACGAACGAAGGTCCATTTTGTGTTTGGTCTATCGACTTTGTCGATGTCCATTCGACCTTTCTCTCTATCGGATATCCAACTCTCGGCTTTGGCGATCTCGTTTATCCACGGACTGCCCTTTGATTGTTTGTGATAGATCATAGTAGCGTCGGTCTCTATGTTCTAATACGATACGAGCACGAATACCTCAGATAACATGCCGTGGTCATCTCTGGGCGAATTTTATTCATTATGCGATTAGCGATCTCCCCGTCTACCCCCCTCTCGAAAGTCCATACTATCTTCCTCCTACCCCTATCAACAGTTCCCCTAACTTCGGCTTCTTCGGCGAGAATCCTGGGACCCTCCTCCACCAAAGCTCTGGTGATATCTCTCCTCTTCTTGGGAGGTCTCCCCACCAACCCTTGATAAATCTTATTGTAGTACGCCTTGTAAAGGGGTTTTCTACGTGCGCTGGGATCTTCTTTTACACGCTGCGCGTAAGCGGTGGCGCGCAGACTGGCCGTCGTCTCGTTCTCCAATTTCTCGGAGCATTTTTTGGGGTCGGCGGGCAGTCGTCCGGTCGAAACCGCACGCCGCAGCCTCTCCTCATAGACGACGGCTCGCGCGTCACTTATCCTATCTGCTATATCTTTCTTGAGTCTCAAACCTCTTAGGGAAATTCCCCAACTCTTAGCTTGCTCTCTCATTTGCTTTATGGTAGGCATTATACTGAGTATAACCAATAGATTTTTTATCTTTAATGGGTGTAAGTTATATTTTATTCTAATAAATATATGACTTTAGATTGTGTAATAATAGTAACTTATGGATAACTGTCTTTAATAGGGTGTCAGTTTATATTTGTGACAGATTGTAATACGAGTATAACTTATATTTCTTATTTAATAGGGTGTCAGTTTATATTTTATTCGTAATAAAGTATAGTTACAGATTGTTGTAATATACTGAGTATATGGATAACTTGTCTTTAATAGGGTGTCAGTTTATATTTGTGACAGATTGTTGTAAATATACTGAGTATAACTTATGGATTTCTTATCTTTAATAGGGTGTCAGTTGTTATTGTATTCGTAATAAAAGTATGACAGATTGTTGTATATATATACTGAGTATAACATAGGGATTTTTATCTCTAATAGGGTGTATCTTCTCATGTCATAAATATATGGTCTCGCGGTAGTAGTATATAAGAGTCACAAATGATACCATCATGCGGTGGAAGGTGCCGCGCGTAGCCGGTACCTTCCAGAGGTGATGGTATCATTGTGACTCTTATATACTACTGCATCTTACCAGTTGTTGGTGGAAAAGGGCTTACGGTCAATGCACCTCTCCCTGACGTGTAACTTGGTATCACAGGCTGCAAGAACCAGGACATAACAAACATAACCAGCACTGCCATTAGCATAAAATTGAGATTTTATTCTTGCTTTATGCTCATAGCTCCCGCTTCCTGCGATACCCGGTAGATGTATTATAGATGACAATATGTAAATATACATGCATTAAACAATTTTAACAAAAAAAGGAAAGACAGTTATTTTAGTTCGTTATTATAAAACAAAAATAGAGAGAAAAAAAATTCCACTGCGGCAGTTCGAGAAAACAAAATATGTTCGCACACCAAGCCACCCACGCCCACATTAAGTCTTGGTTGTCGTGATGATGTACAAAAGCAGACACATTGGAACCCCTCCAAACCACAACACCCTGGGATGTCACCAGGGCGTCCGGCATAGGGAAGTTCCACTGTAAATCAGTCATATGATCACTCCTACACCTCTTTCATGCCTTGCAATCACGAACAGACTGTACCATGAGAGATAGATAAAAATAAAAATAAAACCCACCAGAATTAACCACAGTCATTTACAAGGTGTCCGGCTGACAGAGGTTCCAGACTTGTATTCTCTATGTACATTCTTACAGCTGTAAATATTGTTTCGTTAGTAGGATCGTCCAGTTGTATATTACCATAGAGTATAGTATGGAGGGTCGGTTGACAATAAGCTTGTATATCATCTATTAGTTGGTTTCTATGTAGTGCATATCTTGGACAGGAGAAAAAGTAGTGAGTGGCATCTTCAACTTGACCACAGACACAAGTTGGTGATTCAACAATATTTTTGCAATGAAGGTCATAGTTAAGAGCACTGCATTTTGTCCGGAGTCGTGTATGTATTACTTGCATATGCCGTTGACCACTGTAATAATAACTTGGAACCTTGTCTGTGATTTTTTTAATTTTGGTTTTAAAACAACTAAGTGAAGGAGAATTCCGTGTGTTTTCTGACATAGAGTTCCAGTCTCGGACTGAAGAGGGAAGAAATGAGTTATAAAAGAGTTGTTCTGGATCGTATGGTCTGTAGGTTGTCAGCATTTCTTAAATTGTAACGAGTAGTGTCTGTTTGAGGCGGAAGGATATCTACAAGGTAATTAGGTGAAATGCCGTTTTTCATTTTGTGAAAAAGCGACAGTTTATGTGAATGTCGTCTATTTTCTAATGTTTCCCAGCAGATTTCAGCATATGATGAATCTATTGAAATTAGCCGAGTTGCACTTGTAGCTATACGGGCAGCTTCAATTTGGATTTTTTCCAATCCATCTTTCTCATATTGAGTACAATTATCCCATACGATATCAGCATATTCTAACAGAGGTCTAATAAAGGAAAGGTAAATTATTTCGAGACATTTTCTATCTAGTATGTATTTTAGTTTTCTCATAATGTATATTCTACGCCATGCTTTCCCTGTTATATATTTTATATGTTGATGCCATGTTCCTTCATTGTTAAAGTATATACCTATGTGTTTGTGGCTCTCAACTTCTGAAACATTAACATTATTCATCAATATTGGGGAATGTGCTGGTCTGTTACGTTTCCGTGATATAAGTAGTGATTCTGTCTTCTTAGGGTTAAATGTTACAAGCCATTTGTTAGACCAATTGGTAATAGTTTTAAGATCGGAATTAATGGTCCTAGTAGCAGTTTCGGGAGTGTCTAAAATAAGGTATAAGCTGGTGTCATCAGCGAAGAGGCGTATATTGGAGCTTATGTCCATAACAATATCATTTATGTATAGGAGAAATAGCAATGGTCCGAGGATAGAACCTTGTGGGACACCAGCTCCAATGTGGTTCCAGTTAGAGTAGACTCCTGGCAGCACAACCCTTTGTTTCCGATTACTAAGGTAGCTGGCGAACCAGTCATGAACGTTATTAGTAACACCTGCCGCTGTTAATTTCATAAGCAGACCGGTATGCCAGACACGGTCAAATGCTTTGCTGATATCACAAAATACAACCCGGACTTCTTTTCCATCATCTAATGCACGGCAGAATGCATTATAAAGGAAGGTCAGTTGGTTTACAGTTGAATCACCTGGTACAAATCCAGACTGTAAAGGTGTTAATATATTGTTGTCTTTGAAGTGATTGTACAAATATTTAAAAACTGCCCTTTCAAGAACTTTACTAATTGTATTGAGCAAGGATATGGGGCGATAATTCGAACTGAGAGAGGGATCACCAGCCTTAAATATTGGACATACGTTGGCCTGTTTCCACTCGTCTGGAAAGTGTCCACATGGTATAGATTTATTAAAAAGGTCCTTTAAAGGGACATCTAGTTCAGATTTTAATTCTTTATGGATGCGATTATTGACACCATCTGGGCCAGATGCTTTCCCTAGAGGTAAGTTAGATAATATATTATGTATATCTATTTCACTTAGAGTGATAGATTCAAGAGTATTGGTCACTGCATATGGTGTTAAAGTAGGTAGGTGGTGTCTGGTAAAACTGTTTGGTCACGGAAATAGTTATTTAAAATGTTAGCCTTTTCTGTACTATCATCAATTATTGTTCCGTTATGTTGTAGTGGTGGAATTGTTTTATTTTCATTTTCATTGATAAAATGTTTCAATACGGACCACCAATCTTTAGAACAGAGTTGTCCTGACTTTAATTTATTACTTATCCCGTCATGATACTCTTTCTTGGATGCCCTTATCATTAAAATGACGTCATTCCGAAGTTTACGAAATTTTAGCCAGTGTGAGTTATTATTAGTTTGTTTTGCCTTATGATAGAGCCGTTTCCGTTTTCTAATCATCCTCTTTATGTTAGTTGTTATCCAAGGCAAATCGGACTGTCTAATGATTATATCTTTATTAGGGATATAAATCTCGGCAAGTGTAATAATTGTATTAATAATATTATGTGCATATTCATCAATATTTTGCGATTTTAAGTCATCCCAGTTTATTCTGGAGATATCCCTGCGTAACATGTCATAATCACCGTTCTCATATTTCCATATTTTACGTTTAAATGGCTTGACCTTAGGCTTGGAGAATTTTAAAAGGCCGAAAATGGGACAATGAAACCGAGTCTCTTGCGGTAAAAATGGATCGCCTACTCCGCTCATAACTATAGAGTCTTTATTGGATCGAATAGTAAGTCGATAATGGACTGCGAATGTTCAGTGAAGTGTGTTATGGATGATATACACTGCGTTAAAGCAAATTGTGTACAAATAGATGTTACCTTTCTGTTCGATTGGGCGTTTAAGGTATTATAGTTAAAGTCGCCAACAATTATAGTATCTCGGAAACCGGTATCAATGGCCATGTGAATTGAGTCCTCAATGCTATTGTTATATATAACGTTAGCGCTTGGGGGGTCTATAAAAGACGCCAAATAAGAAATGCTTTTTGTTAGACACAATTTCAACCCAAATAGATTCAATATTAGCGAGTTCGAGATCGAGTCTACGTTTATGAAATAATGTGTTTCTAATATATATGACCACGCCGCCATGCCTATCAGCGTGACGATCCTTCCTTTCGGGAGATTTAAAGTTGTTAAGAAGGATATTGTCAGTATTGTTGTCATCACCAAGCCACGTCTCTGTGATAGCTATTATGTCAAAGTCCTTAAGCTCAGCCCTTAATAAATCTATTTTTGGGTACAAACTTTGAACGATGCAGTGTACGAATGACAGATGGTGAGACAGATCTGATTGTGGAATTATGTTGGGACTCAACGAGAGTGCCGATGATTGAGAAGAAGTTGAACTGAATGAGTATTCAAATGAATTATCACTATCTATGGGACCTGGATTTGGATGAACATCACCAGAAAGAATAATAATTAGCCATATTGTCTATACTATGGTAAATAATACTGAGCCGCAATTATTAACAAATCGAGAGTTAAGTTCGATAACTAAAGTGGGTACAATATATTTACAATACTGTACAGGTTTAGACATGTGTGCCAAGTTGGCATTGGTTCTAACAGACGAGAGTAAACTGTATGTAGATGTGGCATTCGAGATCAAGTATGAAAACAGAATAGCGTGGAGCGCTAGAGGGAATCTGCTTCGTACACGGTAGTTGCATCCGCCCAATACGGTCGAACGACGGGTGACTACCTACCGGCATTGTCCGAGCGATCAGTTTTGTTTACGTAGGGATTACCTAATGGTAATTTTTCTTTTCACATCGTAGGTAGGTAATACTATCATATAGTTAACGCGTTGTAACGGCGTTCGTCCGTGCGCGTGGTGTACGTCCGTCCGTTCGTATACCGGTAGCTTCGAAACGGATTGCGCTATTATCCGTCTATATATACATATATACGTTTATACGGTGTCCGTCCGTCCGCACAATAATGCACATTATTAGAGAAAATGAGTGGCGAACAGCGTAGATCGTAATAGCGAGCATGGTAGTTTGGATCATAATGGCGAGCATGGTAGTTTCGGCTTGTGCGCATCGATTGACTAATAGTAAATTATAAAATTAAAATTATATATAAAATGGCGAGCATGGTAGTTTCGGCTCGTAATGAAGGACATCTCCTGATCGATTATTCTGACCCTGTGCGCAGTGTAGATACGCAGTGTAGACGTAAGACTACTAGTAACTCACATATCCAATATATTATACCTTGACAAATATCAGCCGAACCGCGTAGACACGGCCATTCATTTTATTACACCAAAGTGTACCCCGCCACGATGTCTTAACCATAGGACAATTGTGGAAAATTGCAACGATATAACGCTGAAAACTATATAATCAAAGTACTGAAGTATGTTATCTCCACAAAAACTGATCACTTGCGGAACTATTCGCATAAATTACTGTTTGTAACTCCCAGAACAAAAGTGTACGAAATTGGCGACTAGCTGGTCACTGCTACCTAATTGTGAGAACTAAAGATAATAGCTGTTGTATTCATACGCACGAAATGTCTTGATTCGTATTTTCCAAAATTTAACTGATAAACCGAGCCCAAAACTGTGAAAACTATAGAGAATAGTATATGTAGAGTCTTAGATACAACGCAAGACAGACCAAAACGCCATATGATAAGTTTGCAGGGCACTATTTTCTTGGTCGTACTCGTCCATTAGGCGTAGCACGGCAATATGGCTGCCCCCATAAACGTTTGCGTGACATAGTATGCTATCTCAAAGGAGATAACATATAATCAAAGTACTAAAAGTACTGAAGCTATGTTAGCTCCACAAGAATACAAACACTTATTATTTATTTATATAATGATGTTTACTACATATTTATGATGACACCCACAATGGTGATGTCTCGCACCCAGCTACATCAACATACTATTCAAACATTTGTTTCACCGTATATGAAAACAACAAAATTAATATTATTGACCAAACACCCACTCCATCGCACCGACGACAATAAACCAACATTACTATCCTACTCATTGTGCCTGGGAGAGAATTAATGAGCCGAAAAAGTAGCGGCTGGATCTAATCAACAGCGCAGGAAATAATAATCGCTCAATACACCGTGATAGCATCGGTGTGTCAGATATGGTGGACTATACCAAATTGCGCGAAATCGCCCAGGGGGTATAAGTAGTCCGGTATAAAAAAAATAGTGCGGGTGTTTTGAGGTCACAGACACAGTTTGCTTGCAAATCTTGATCCATTACTACCCAGTTTCACTGGAGGAACATTTTGGGGTGCTTTTAACACCAGTTGTCAGCATATTTGTAGCATTTAAAAGAAAACACTGAACCTGTTGGTCACGGGATGTAAACAGAGTTTCCGTTGCCAAAAAATGTAAACAATATTGGGTGATATGACGAGGCTGGATTTTTCTTTATTAGGAGTAAGTATATATAAACATATTGTTTAATTCATGCAGAACCAGTACAGACTGGCTGCAGGTCATGTACAAATAGGTCCTACAGCATCCATACGATTAGTGAAAGTAGGAGAGACTGGCCTTATTGGATGGCATCCGGTTAAATTATATAGTAAAACTATTTGGTGTGGTCCAACCTGGTGCGTGGTTTCCGGCGGCCCTGTTGTTTAGTCGATTCGTCAATACACAGCATCGGTATGTCAGATGTGATGCGTGGTGTCCGAAAGATCATCAGGCAATATACAAATATAGCTGTTATATTCATACGCACGAAATGTCTCGATTCATAGTTTCCAAAATTTAACTGATAAACTGAGCCCAATTTAAAACTGTGAAAACTATTGAAAATACTATATGTCGAGTTTTAGATACAAAGCAAGACAGACCAAAACGCCATAGAATAAGTTGACACAGGGCAAAATGTCTTGGTCGTACTCGCCGTTTAGGCGTAGCACGACAATATGGCTGCCCCCATAGAAATTTCCGTGACATAATGTGCTATCTCGAGGGAGATAACATATACAATTAGATATTTTATATTTTAGGCATAAATTTTTTTATTAAATTGTATGCGCGCATTTTAAAATCGGCTGACCATTCCAAGGCGTGCACGCCCATGTTCTATTCAATTCTCAATGTGGAAAATCCAAAATGGCCGCCACAGTGCCAGATCGTTCAAAGTCGGGTTTCTTTACCAAACTGCAATAGCCACTGCTGAGCAACATCGTTTTCTATACATGTATTGAAGGTACAAACCCACTCAGTAGACACAACTGTTCTTTATATCAGACATCATCTGAGACATTTTCTGCCAAAATAAAAATTAATTCACCATTACCCCACGTATTGATTGGCATATTATACATTTTATATCAGAAGTAAATTTCCACACTTATATTAGGGGCGATAACCGTGTTTACTTAAAATGTTAACGGACATTGCTATTTATTCTCTGTATTTATTGTTGGTGTGCAATGATCACACTTTATAATCTGTCGAAAATATTATTTTTTCAGGTGACGTATTTAATTAGTACAAATAATTAAAAAACATCATGCCTCATTTACATATGAAAATAGCCTGATACCACCGCGAGTCACTATCAATAAAACAAATATTACTAAATGATTATATCTTATAGCGGGCACTCGTAATTTTTAGAACTGGTGGAATAGTGACACAATTATACAGTCGAACCTGTGATAAAGACCACCTCCGAATAGCAATCACCTGGCTGTAAGGGCCACACGTTTGTTGTCCCAATGGAACAATTATTGTATAAATGACCCTGCGAATAAAGACCACCTGCCAACAAAGGCCAGATTTTTTACTTCCCATGGTTGGCCTTTATTCACATGTTTGACTGTATACTTATTTAATTCCTACAAAGAACAGTATGTGCCTACAGAGTGGGCATGTACCTTTAATGCTTATCATCCAAAAATGGCCGTCTAAAGTATACTTTGATTGTTCCCAGCCCAAATCGTATACACCCACTGACCCTTACAATGCGTGTACCCTCGTTTTCTATCCAATGTCTCTCATCGAAAATGGCCTCCATCATTACCGTTCCAATACGGGTTCGTGCACAGAAGGTATACCCCCTCCCTACACCGTAAACTTTTACATTTTCTATACATTTATCACTGTTTAACCAGATGGTGGTGACAATGGGGTAAAATAGTTTTATACTGGAGCAATAGGGCAGCAAATGAAAACGGATATATAGGTGTTTTATTATTTATTCAATAAATACATTTCAGTGCATATTCATTAACTAGTAATATTCATAATAGTTCGTAGTTGGTTCCTTTCGGTCGCGAAGACACCCATTGCGGACGAGAAATGACGTGTGTGTCTATAAAGTACGCTATTTATTAATTTACAATCTCCAATTCATCTTTGGTTTCAGTGTCCTCTTCATTGTTTTCGTCCTCTGACAGTCCCATTTCAAACAAATCCTGAAATTCGTGTTTTCTAAAAAAATAAATACAATTCTCCTGATGGCTGAAGTCTGCACTACACCTTTTGTGCTAAAGCCCTTCACTTCCGTTATGATTTTGTGGCGAAGTGAGCTTGTTTCCAGCGGAAGCCAATACTTTTCAATTAATGTCTGGTACTATCGAATAAATATTCTTTCATCGTCGGTCCTTACGCGTTCTTCCGCTAATCCCTCGGCTTCATCTTTGCTTTTTTTCAGATATAAACCGATTGTAGAACTTGTTATATTTATCTTCATTAGCACTTCTGGCATTTTCCAACAATGGCAAACATTGTATATCTATCGTCAACTTCTATGGTGTCATCATATTCCATAGGCTCTTGTTCCTCCAATTGTATCTTTTTAACTGGAGGTTCGTCGTTTTCAGGGCACCAGCCACGCTTTATCTGTTGTTGCACGTCGTGGGCAGAATCAAATAAAAGTCCACACGCGTCACAAGCATTCCCGTTGCCTATCCTTTTCCCAGGTGCATCATCATCAGCAGCAGCATCGTACTCATCATAATCGCTTTCCCGTCCGCAAGCTGGTGCGCTCTCGACATGATAATCCATCTGTCATTTTTCTTATATTTCCTGTGCCGATATTTACGGCTAAAATGTCACTTTTCAGTCTTTCATGTTCCGGAGTACAAGATTTCAAGTTCACCAAGAGATAGCCGTATGGACGCTTCGTCGCTTCTTCGAACCGTTTCATGAACATTTGACTGGATGAAGGATATATACGTATGGCCAGTGTAGCAAATTGATGTCTGTTGCCTCATTAATGTTTACAACCGAGGCTTAAGGACTTAAGGATCATCGTTTGATTCAATGATAATTGCTTCCTAAATGTGATGGAATATATGTACAACATATATGTGACCATTATATTGTTGCTATATACTATACAACACATGGAGTTGATATGTCGGCCATCTTAGTGTGTATACAACAAGCCATCGTCTGTTTTAACTCTTGTTGCGTTTGACACATACCACAAATAATGACATATACATCAATACAATTTGGTGCAACACCTTCTACAGATGATAAACAACAACGTCCTACGGGTTGTTTTCATCACACTTATATACAAAGTCTGATTTGTTACGAGTTTGTTTATCTGTTGTTAATTATTTTGAGTAAACATTTAAAGTAGAAAAGGTGAAGGTCAAAGGTGAAGGTCGAAGTACTGGGTGGTGGAGTGTGTAGGGCATGTTCATATGTATCATGTGTATACATATTTAAGGGATTGGCAAAAGTATTGAGAAGTTATTGTAGGATTGAGAAACGTGCACGTAGATTTGTCCCAAAGTGCTAAGTAAACATTTAAAGTAGAAAATGCGAAGGTCAAATGTCAAGGTCGAAGTACTGGGTGGTGGAGTGTATAGGGCATGTTCATATGTATCATGTGTATATTTAATTTAGGGTTGGCAAAAGTATTGAGAAGTTATTGTAGGATTGAGAAACGTGCACGTAGATTTGTCCCAAAGTGGTAAGTAAACATTTAAAGTAGAAAAGGTGAAGGTCAAAGGTCAAGGTCGAAGTACTGGGTGGTGGAGTGTGTAGGGCATGTTCATATGTATCATGTGTATAAATATTTAAGGGATTGGCAAAAGTATTAAGAAGTTATTGTAGGATTGAGAAACGTGCACGTAGATTTGTCCCAAAGTGGTAAGTAAACATTTAAAGTAGAAAAGGTGAAGGTCAAAGGTCAAGGTCGAAGTACTGGGTGGTAGAGTGTGTAGGGCATGTTCATATGTATCATGTGTATAAATATTTAAGGGATTGGCAAAAGTATTGAGAAGTTATTGTAGGATTGAGAAACGTGCACGTAGATTTGTCCCAAAGTGATAAGTAAACATTTAAAGTAGAAAAGATGAAGGTGAAAGGTCAAGGTCGAAGTACTGGGTGGTGGAGTGTGTAGGGCATGTTCATATGTATCATGTGTATAAATATTTAAGGGATTGGCAAAAGTATTGAGAAGTTATTGTAGGATTGAGAAACGTGCACGCAGATTTGTCACAAAGTGCTAAGTAAACATTTAAAGTAGAAAAGGTGAAGGTCAAAGGTCAAGGTCGAAGTACTGGGTGGTGGAGTGTGTAGGGCATGTTCATATGTATCAAAAGTATAAATATTTAAGCGATTGGCAAAAGTTAGTGTAGGATTGACAAACGTGCACGTAGATTTGTCCCAAAGTCCCAAGCAAACATTTAAAGTGGAAAAGGTCAAGGTCGAAGTACTGGGGGGTGGAGTGTGTAAGGGATGTTCATATGTATCATGTGTATAAATATTGACATATGTGTAACCATGTAGAAGTTACTAAAGAATATAATATCGGGACGGACGTACGGACGGACGGACGTACGGACGGCGGTAACACTATATGCCCCCGTACCTTTCGGTAGCGGGGGCATAACAAATATGGATATAATTCGTGACGGTATTGAATCATCGAGATAGGGGATATCATCGAGATACTGATGTTCGAAATACCGGTTCTCCACTGTACATAGTAAAGCATGTCAGAATGGGTGTGGGGGGAGTTCAATCGCCGGAAGTTTTACTACAAAATTTGCCATTTTCTAACTAATGTGGCCTACAGAGTATAGATCATAGTGCAAACGTTTGCAAACACTGTATGCAGCATATTTCACTAAAATAAATTATTAATCAACAAACCCAAGTATAGTCGACTAGCTATAGTCGACTAAAGCTTTTGGCAAGTTTTCATTTCACAAGCGGTCTCATCAGAATCTGCAATGTTTGTCGGATATCTTAAAAATAAACCTGCTTAATAGAATAGTCCAGAAATGAACATTAAGTATTAATGGGTTAATTTAAAGGTTAAATATGCAAGACAATACATTTACGTGATTTTTACAATACTGCTAAATATCAGAAATAGTGCCACGGCGCGCTGTGACTGCCGTGGTGGTGTCTACAGACGTAAATATTCATCAATGATTATTCTGTACTCTACTGCCACATCAACCAACTCCAAATATATTGCATGTGTCCGTCGTCCGTCCGTCCGTCCGTGAACATTTTCAAACGTATTCTCCTCGGTAACCATTGGGCCTATAGTCACCAAACTTCATGGTTACGGTCCTTAGGTAGGGGGATTACAAAATTGTTAAAATGACGTCATTACGTAATCCAAGATGGCTGCCGTTTAAAAATAGCACAAATTCTTCAAGTCTTCTTCTCAAGAACCGCCAACCGGATTTCAACAAAACTTGGTAGGAATGATCGATGTACAATGCTCTTTCAAAGTTGTTAAAATGGTGACCCCGGGGTCAAAAATGGGCGTGGCCCGTGGGGTCAAATTTTATTGTTGACCGAATATGGTCAGATTATATATCAAATCGAAGGTATCAACGAGGCCATCACTCCGGTGCATTTTTTGTCGAAATCGGATGGCCGCCGAAAGGTCGTTCTTTTATTAGAGATTTCAAAATTCTTCTTCACATGAACCGCTTAAAAATTATGGTCCATGGGTGAAGCCTTTTCAGATATGTTAAAATGGAGGTCATCGCTAATCCAAGATGGCCGCCGTCTAAAAATAGCATAAATTCTTTAAAAAATCTTCTTCTCAAGAACCGCTAGCCGGATTTCGACGAAACTTGGTAGGAATGATCGATGTACAATGCTCTTTCAAAGTTGTTAAAATGATGACCCCACCCCACCCCCCCCCGGGTCAAAAATGGGCGTGGCCCGCGGGGGTCAAATATGGTCATGTCCATATAAAATCGAAGGTATCAAAGAGGCGATCGCTCTGGTACATTTTTTGTCGAAATTGGATGGTCATCCAAGATGGCCGCCGAAAGGTCAAAAGGTCGTTCTTTTATTAGAGATTTCAAAATTCTTCTTCACACGAACCGCTTGGCCCATGGTGGCCAAACTTCACAGTTATGGTCCATGGGTGAAGCCTTTTCAGATTTGTTAAAACGGAGGTCGTCGCTAATCCAAGATGGCCACCGTCTAAAAATAGCACACATTCTTAAAAAATCTTCTTCTCATGAACCGCCAGCCAAATTTCGACGAAACTTAGTAGGAATGATCGATGTACAATGCCCTTTCAAAGTTGTTAAAAATGGTGACCCCGGTGTAAAAAATGGGCGTGGCCCGTGTGGTCAAATTGGGGTCAAATTTTATTTTTGACCGAATATGGTCATGTCTATATAAAATCGAAGGTATCAGAGAGGCGATCGCTCTGGTACATTTTTTGTCGAAATTGGATGGTCATGTCATCCAAGATGGCCGCCGAAATGTCAAAAGGTCATTCTTTTATTAGAGATTTCAAAATTCTTCTTCACAGAAATCGCTTGGCCCATGGTGGCCAAACCTCACAGTTGTGGTCCATGGGTGAAGCCTTTTCAGTTGTTAAAACGGAGGTCGTCGCTAATCCAAGATGGCCGCAGTTTAAAAATAACAGAAATTATTAAAAAATCTTCTGGTCATGAACCGCCAGCTGGATTTTGACGAAACTTGGTAGGAATGATCGATGTAGAATGCTCTTTCAAAGGTATTAAAATGGTGACCCCGGGGTCACAAATGGGCGTGGCCCGTGGAGTCAAATTTTATTTTTTACCGAATATGCTCATGTCATATATCAAATTGAAGGTATCGTTGAGTCGATTGCTCTGATTTGTCGGAATCGGATGATTAAGTCATCCATGATGGCCACCAAAAGGTCCATTTATTCAAGATTTTTAACGTCTTTTTCTCAGGAACCACATGGCCGATGCTGGCCAAACTTCATAGTAAGTTAAGATCCTTGGGTGAAGCATTTTCAGATTTGGTAAAATGAGAGTCATCGCTTAATCCAAGATGACCGCCATCTAAAAATAGCACAATTTTTTTAAAACACATATGAACTCGATGTCAAATTCTCCTCTGGTGTTCATGGAGTCAGGTGAGCGAATTAAGTTCTGCTAAATATTCATCAAGTGGCTTTTGATAGCATTAGTTTAGCAGATCTGGCCAGGAAGTGTGTCGGAATTCTGAGCTTCCACAAATAAATTGGGTGGAGGGATAATCTTCACCAAATATTCACCCCCAGGGAGGGAGAGCCTAATTGAGACAAGCCATGTGATTTTGTACCTAAGATGATTTTTCACGAAAAATATTTGCAGAAACTGTGTCATAATTCGAAATTTCCATAGCAAGTTCTATTCCACATTTGCTCTGAACAGTTTGTCAACTTTCGCAATCATTTACGGAAAATATTGTAAATTTTGTAAAATGTTTTCAAGAGATATTGTACACCTTTTCAGTACAACAAATGAAAGTGAATGTGTTTAACGTCCCAGCAACATATAAGGTCATATATGGCTGTGACTGGAGAAAAGGGGCATATGGGATTTTTGACCAGTGTAGCTCCTGATTAATGAGCACACTCATGTAGCCTGATAACGATCCATGCTGCTTGTTAGAGCATGGCGGGTGATTCATTGATGGAATGGCGAACAGTGAAGAACCTGATCAGACTGCGGATGGACAGGCTGATCTGGATCTACACTGATCGCAAAACCCATAAGCCCCATTTCTCCAGTCATAGCCACATATAGAAACAGGACCACAGATTAAAGTTTCATCCAACAAAACAGTTTGTTAGAATACTATGCAAGTATTTTTGATGCCTACAGGGATGGATTGAATTCACAACCTCCGATATTGAAGTCCAATGCCATATCCCCTATGCCACGACCCATCCCATTTTGAGGTACAAAATCACATGACTTGGCTCAATTTATAACCACTGGCTTGTATTAATCAGCCATCTCATCATACTGTTTGCCAGTACCTTAACCAAGGTCGACTAAAAACCTTAACCAAGGGGAATTAACTAAGTAATTCAAGGTTAAATGTAGGTCAAGGTCAAATATAGGTCAGGGGTTGTTGATGTACATCACTAGGAGATGAAGTTGTCCAAGTATGGTTGGTGTAGGGCCAGGAGTATTCCATCTACAAGCTTGACTAAAAACCTTAATCAGAGAATTAACTAAGTAATTCAAGAGGAAATGTAGGTCAAGGTCAAATATAGATCAGGGGTTATTGATGTACATCACTATGAGAAAAGGTTGTCCAAGTATGGTGTCTGTATGCACAATATTATTCCATGTACAAGCTTGAGTAAAAACAAGGTTGACTAAAAACCTTAACCAAGGGGAATTAACTAAGTAATTCGAGGTTAAATGTAGGTCAATGTCAAATATAGATCAGGGGTTGTTGATGTACATCACTAGGAGATGAAGTTGTCCAAGTATGGTGGGTGTAGGGCCAGTAGTATTCCATATACAAGCTTGACTAAAAACCTTAACCAAAGGGAATTAAGTAAGTAATTCGAGGTTAAATGTAGGTCAAGGTCAAATATAGATCAGGGGTTATTGATGTACATCACTAGGAGATGAAGTTGTCCAAGTATGGTGGGTGTAGGGCCAGTAGTATTCCATATAAGTTTGACTAAAAACCTTAACGAAGAAGAATTAAGTAAGTAATTCAAGAGGAAATGTAGGTCAAGGTAAAATATAGATCAGGGGTTATTGATGTACATCCCTATGAGAAAAGTATGTCCAAGTATGCACAATAGTATTCCATGTACAAGCTTGACTAAAAACCTAAACCAAGGTTGACTAAAAAGCTTAACCAAGGGGAATTAACTAAGTAATTCAAGAGGAAATGTAGGTCAAGGTCAAATATAGATCAGGGGTTATTGATGTACATCACTAGGAGATGAAGTTGTCCAAGTATGGTGGTGTAGGGCCAGTAGTATTCCATATACAAGCTTGACTTAAAACCTTAACCAAGGTCGACTAAAAAACTTAACCAAGGGGAATTAACTAGGTAATTCAAGAGGAAATGTAGGTCAAGGTCAAATATAGATCAGGGGTTATTGATGTACAGCACTAGGAGATGAAGTGTCCAAGTATGGTGGGTGTAGGGCCAGTAGTATTCCATATACAAGCTTGACTAAAAACCTTAACCAAGGCGTGACGGTGACGCCGACGCCGACGCAGACGCCGACACCGGGGTGACAACATAACCTCTAACTATTCTTCGAATAGTCGAGCTAAAAAGTGTGCTTCCTGTTACTGACTGAACAAAATTAAGGTAGGTTAGTCGGCTTTTTTTGTAATGCGATATTCCTGTCGACGTGAATAAAGAGTTCATATTGTTGTTGTAATAGCGCAAGTACCGTTTTATAAAGTACAAATATAAAGTTATCCTCAGAGGCATTTGATGGTCTCAGAGTGTGTTTATTTGAAGTTTGATGCCCAATAACCATACAAAGTTTCAAGCAAATCGAGATCGCGAAAACGGACAGTATTTACGCAAATTTCGATTGGAAAAATATAATATATATAAACGTGAAGTCGGCAATGTAATACATGTGTATAGGCCGATGTTACGATACAGAAGATATGTTCCTTTACTTCCATACACATTTTCGGACATCGTGTTTGTTTTGTTTGTTTGTTGGGGTTTAACGGCCTATCAACAGCTAAGGTCATTTAAGACCGGGTCAATGGGTTTAGTACTAAATCCAATATATTACCTGTACAAGTACATGTTCAAGGACATGTACAAATGGGGAGAAAATCCCAAAATCAGATGACTGTGGCCCGCATGTCGAGCCCGCCGAGGCATTTGATGGATGATGAATAAGAAGTATTGGATGTTGGAAGTAAATCGGAGCAAGTGTTGTGGAGAGATATAAGGTATGTAAATACTTTAACACAAATTTCAAAGTCATTTGACCTTGACGTTCAGCATGTAGACCACATGGGCAGGGTATGGAATGAAAATATGGATGATGAAAAGTATTGGAAGTTGGAAGTAAATTGGAGTCACAATTGTGGAGATATAAGATATGTAAAAACTTTAACGCAGATTTTATAATAACACAAACTTCTAAGTCATTTGGCCTTGACCTTGGGGCACAGGGGCCACATGAGCGGGACACAGAATGATTATATGGATGATGCCCAATAAGCATACAAAGTTTCAAGCAAATCTGACTTACGGTTACAGAGATAGTAGGTATGTGAAAACTTTAATGCAAATTTTGACAGAAACTTTAACGCAAACTTCTAAGTCATTTGACCTTGACATAGGGGCACAGGGGCCGCATTAGTGGGACACAGAATGAATATATGGATGATGACTAATAAGCATATGAAGTTTCAAGTCAATGTGACTTAGGACAGCAGAGATATAAGATATTTAAAAACTTTAACGCAGATTTCGGTACGCAAACTTCTAAGTCATTTGACCTTGACCTTGGGCACAGGGGCCGCATGAGTGGGATACAGCATGAATATATGGATGATGACTAATAAGTATATGATGTTTCAAGTCAATGTGACTTAATAGGACTGCAGAGATATAAGGTATTCGGATATAAGATTTCGGAATGCAAACTTCTAAGTCATTTGACCTTGACCTTGGGCACAGGGGCCGCATGTGTGGGATACAGAATGAATATATGGATCATGACTAATAAGCATATGAAGTTTCAAGTCAATGTGACTTAGGACTGTAGAGATATAAGGTATTTAAAAACTTTAACGCAGATTTCGGACGGACGGACGGCCCACCAATAGTGAAGAAGGGGCCATTTCCATTGTTCTAGATCAAAGAAATGGCCCCTTATAATGAATAGAATAAGGGGCCACACGGAATAAATCAAAGGATTCTTTGTGTTAGGCTCCGCCCCATGGCCTCTTGTACACCCTTGTTTGCTCGGACGGACGCATGGACACCTGGACATCATTGTGATCACTATGTCTTGCTTTCCGCAAGCGGGCTCGATAAAAATACGGTCCTACCAGGAAACACACCATTTTTATTTTAGGCCAAATGGAACACAGAGGAGTCCATGTTGATGCAATGCAAGAGTCCACAATATATTTAGGGGTGACAGGCTCAAACAGTAAATGAAGTCAGGTATCCAACACTCGGTTTTCGGCCATTGGTCAACAGGAACACCTTCCATACATCTCGGCTGACCATCACTGAAATGAGATAAAAACAATTGATTGATTGGTTGGGATCTTAATCCAGTTCAACGGCAAAGTCTTATACAGACAGAAATGTATCTGTACGGGTTGCGCCGTACAATAATCAATGAAATTACAATATAAACTTTCAGCACTGATAAGTACCATCGTATTATCGCTATTGGGTGGATACCACAATAGCGGATACTACTATGGTGGTAGTACGATAGCACGATGACGATGAATACTTTTATGATGAAGATGCTATCGTAGTATCGTACTATCATCATCGTGATATCGTCTTCCGGATGGCCATGTGTAAAAGCAAAGTAATGGTGAATTTGTTTTGCCACACCGTCATTCATTGTGTATTCAATTTTGATAATGGAGGACACAGGGCAGGGGTGAATTTTATTTTATATATGTTTCCAGGGTATGAAACATGTCTCATCTACTCATCATGTACGCTAAGAACAGACAGGAAATACCAGATAAACAAGAATTCCGCCACGGAAGCGGTATTGCGCCTGCCCAGGCATTTGACCATGAACATTAAAAGTAAATAAATGACCTTGACCTTGAGAATTTGGATGTTGGGGTATGCGTAATGAAGCATCATCCCTAGACAAACATTGATGTGAAATATTATCAAAGTCTGGCAAGGGGTTAAAGAGATATTGTGAAAAAACAATAACTATAACGCATTTCTGTTACAAAACCGGTGAACATTAAAAGTAAATAAATGACGTTGACCTTGAGAATTTGGATGTGGGGATGTGCGTAATGAAGCATCATCCCTAGACAAAGATTGATGTGAAATATTATCAAAGTCTGGCAAGGGGTTAAAGAGATATTGTGAAAAAACAATAACTTGAACGCATTTCTGTTACAAAACCGGTGAACATTACAAGTAAATAAATGACCTTGACCTTCAGAATTTGGATGTCGGGTGTGCGTAATGATGCATCATCCGCAGAAAAACATTGATGTGAAATATTATGAAAGTCTGGCAAGGGGTTAAAAGAGATATTGTGTAAAAAGAATAACTTTAACGCATTTGCCTTAGAAAAAAACCGGACGACGCGGACGACGCCCGTCGAGGCAAGGCCAGTCAACAAAGATTAACTCGCTGAAAACCAATAGGGTTCTTCATCTTGATAAACATGTATAACCGATGTACATATGATGTAATCTGTGATGTCTTTTACAGTAGATTTACCTTAAAATCTTCCTAACAAACAGAGAGATTTTGATGATATGTAGCACATATTAAACAACAAATTACACTTTTCATGGTCGCAATAATATTTTTTGATAAAACCTTATAACTTTCACGTCAGGGATGAAAATACGGAATTTATTTTAATATGGCCTCAGACACAAATGCGCATGTCCATCCTGATGGCGATGTCACGATGCTACGATAGTACGATGACGATAATACGATGCTACGGTGACGAAAGTACGATGCTATAATGGCGATCGTACGTTAATAAAAGTACGATGACGAAAGTACGATATCACGACGGTAGGATGACAATAGTACGATGGTACGATGACAATAGTAAGATGCTGCGATGACGATACTATGATCGTGCTATTGCAATATCGCGTTATCGTGCTATCGTACTATCATCATCGTGGCTTCGTGTTATCGCCATCATAGTATCGTGATATCTTACTATCGTTATCGTACTATTGTAATATCGAACCAATAGCGATATTACGATGGCAATAAGATTCACCAATCAATATATGAACCCGTAAGGATGTATTTATTGCTAATATGTGTATACTCTCCATTCCTCTCATGGACAAAAACATCAATCACAGCATTAGATGTGGAACCCCGACTAAGAAAAGGGATATTACAACATCGTACGACCAGCATAGCCTTGATCAGCCTGTGCATCCATGCAGTCTGATGAGAGTCCACATCGTTCGCCATTCATTATAACATTTAATCCTTTACAGATTAACCCTCTGAACTGGAGACCCTGAGAATCTCCCCGGGTGTCCAGTTTAGAGAGTTTCTACTATATTTACACGAGTCTCCTGCCTTCATATGCAGCAGGATGCCGGGGCACTGGTTCATGCACGAGTCGTGAGGCCGCACCAACACCCGCCTCGCCCCGCTACCCACGGTCAACAGCTGCGTTGGAATGGCTATGAATGGCTGCAATACACAATTATATTTATTACATAAAATGGTATTTCACAGTGCAATATATATCGCAGATAAATCTCACGTTTTGATTGGTCAGCTTGACGGGTAATTTGAGCCCATATTACCTGCCAAGCCTGTTATTCTAGCTCGACTCAAAATGGCGGCGCGTCGAGGGGGAGCCGAAAACAACAAGAGTTGTCAGAAGACAACAAAGCTCGCCTGTTGGCAGCCTTCACTCAAACTTGGCACAGTTGTATAAAAAACATGAATATTATATAACTTGACCTTGGGTTAAGGGGTGTGCTGGGGACCCAACGTTAAGTTTATGAACGCACTAAGTTAGTGATTTTCTACAGCATGATAGCTATTCACATGAGGAATGCATGTATGAATGTGCTAAATTTGTGATCTTGACCTTGGGGAAAGGGGTGGGAGTGGGTCATGGATTTGCTGTAGCACAATAGAAGATCATCAGATGAATGCGTGTATGAAATATCAAGGCGTTCCCTGTAAAGAAACAGAAGTTATAAAAAGACATTTACTCCAACGTTAAGTTTATGATGTTGATCTTGGGGAAAGGGGTGGGGAGTGGGTCATGGATTTGCTGTAGCATAATGGAGGATCCTCAGATGAATGCATGTATTAAATATCAAAGCGTTCCCTGTAAAGAAACAGAAGTTACACAACATTTACCCCAACGTTAAGTTTATGAACATGCTAAGTTTGTGACCTTGACCTTGGAGTAAGGGTTAGGTGGTGGGTCGTGGATTTGCTACAGCATGATAGAGGGTCATCAGATGAATGCATGTATGAAATATCAAGGCGTTCCATGAAAGGAAGCAGATGTTATGAGACATTTACCCCAAAGTTAAGTTTATGAATGTGCTAAGTTTGTGACCTTGACCTTGGGGTAAGGGGTGGGCAGTGGGTCATGGATTTGCTATAGCACGATAGAGTATCATCAGATGAATGCATGTATGAAATATCAAGGTGTTCCATGAAAGGAAACAGATGTTATAAGACATTTACCCCAACGTTAAGTTAACGAATGTGCTAAGTTTGTGACCTTGGCCTTCGGAAAAGGGGTGGGGGTGGGTCATGGATTTGCTATAGCACGATAGAGTATCATCAGATGAATGCATGTATGAAATATGAAGGCGTTCCCTATAAATACTAGCAAACAGAAGTTACACAACATTTACCCCTACGTTAAGTTTATGAACATGCTAAGTTTGTGACCTTGACCTTGGAGTAAGGGTTGGGTGGTGGGTCGTGGATTTGCTACAGCATGATAGAGGATCCTCAGATGAATGCATGTATGAAATATCAAAGCGTTCCCTGTAAAGAAACAGAAGTTACACAACATTTACCCCAATGTTAAGTTTATGAACATGCTAAGTGTGTGACCTTGACCTTGGGGTAAGGGTTGGGTGGTGAGTCGTGGATTTGCTACAGCATGATAGAGGGTCATCTGAGGAATGCATGTATGAAATATCAAGGGTTCAATGAAAGGAAACAGATGTTATAAGACATTTACCCCAACGTTAAGTTTATGAATGTGCTAAGTTTGTGACCTTGACCTTGTGGTAAGGGTTGGGTGGTGGGTCATGGATTTGCTACAGCATGATAGAGGGTCATCTGAGGAATGCATGTATGAAATCAGTGCTCCAGATAAGGAATTAGTAATTGAGTATTGTCACTCCATCATTTCTGAAGCAATTGGGTATTTCAAAATTTGAATTGGGTAAAATAACATCACACCACTGTTTACACATCAACAGACAACAATTGTTGAATAGTTTGCTTCAAAATGAAAACATGTATTGGCAGTTCATTAGAATTGTCTCCTTGGAGACAATTCTAATGAAATACAAAGATGAGTTTTCATGGAAAATAAGAAAAATATGCTATATGTTTGGTCTGTTTATTTGCAGCAAGATAAAGGTACCATAAAATTTGTATTGCTTTTTGATACTCGCTACTTCTGATTTCAATTGGGTTTTTGGCAATTTTAATTGGGTATTTAAGCAAATATGCAGCTTATCTGGAGCTCTGTGAAATAACAAGGTGTTCCATGAAAGGAAACGGAAGTTATAAGACATTTACCCAACGTTAAGTTTGTGGACGCTGACGCCGACGACGCCGGGGGTATGCCATAAGCTCTTCTGCACTTCGTGCAGGCAAGCTAAAAATGTTTTGGAAAGCACCTCCCAAACATGGACATAGGGACTGAAAATGATCAAAGAAAATATTTGTAAGATTTTTTAAAATAGGTCTAGAATGTGCCAAGTTATTATTGAGAAAGTTCTACTTGTTTATGTCGGGATGACATCAGGTAATATTTGTAACATGACGTCGTGACGTTAGTCATGTACCAATAACTAAATGATATATAAAATTAAATTCTGGAGAAATATAAAGAATCTGCGGATTGACAAATACATTATTGTGACTCTACACAGGCGACATGGTGTCATATTGTCCATCTGAAGCCGTATTCCCCCAGCACCTCAGGTGAGTATAGAGTCAAACTGGCAATATGACACCATATTGATTTTGTAGAATCACAATAACGTTTAGCTTTAAAATACATGTGTAATAAATATGCAATTGAGACCACTACAGGAAACATGTATAATGCAGTTATTATGCAATCATTAAATGTGTTAACTGATTTCATAACAAACTAGGTTATTTGTAGAAAATCAATTTTAAATCAATATCAATAAAAACAAATTACAAAAGAAAAGCCCTTTTAGAATGTGAATGCATCTACTGTAATAAAGAATTATATTGGGACACGATTTGTCACAAAGGGTAGCCAAATATAATGAATTATATTCACTACAGCAAATGAGCAGTGGCTCATGGATACCCCAGTCAAAGCCTGAATTTGTGCTATTTTTAGATGGCGGCCATCTTGGATTACATGATGACATCATTTTAACAATTTTGTAATCCCCCTATCTAAGGACCATGACCATGAGGTTTGGGGACTATAGGCCCAATGGTTACCGAGGTGAGCTAAAAATGCGATGTTTATTTGCTATGAATGGATGGATGACTTCCTAACACCAAGTGTAATAACAATAGTACACACACATTAAATAGTAGACCAACACAAGTGAAAGTCCCATTAACACCTAATGTCATGTGGCGGTGAATGGAGAAATGGGGCTTATGGATTGTGTGACCAGTGTAGATCGAGATCAGCCTGTGCATCTGCACAGTCTGAACAGGATCTGCACTGTTCGCCATACCATCAATGAAGCACCCGTTATGCTTCTAACAAGCAGTATAGATTGTTATCAGGCTACAGGAGTCTGCATGTTGATCAGGAGCTACACTGGTCACATATAGAGATGGGATCTCAGTTTCAAGTGTCATCTGAGAGGAGAGCGAGATGCAACTCAACTGGATGTATCATCTGGAGAGCAGAAATGACCCACAACTTCAATTGTGGCCGTCACTGCAGAAATGGGGCTCATGGGTTTTGCGACCTGTGTGAATCCAGATCAGCCTGTGCATCCGCAGTCTGATCAGGATCTGCACTGTTCGCCATTCCATCAATGAAACATCTGTCATGTTTCTGACAATCAATATAGATCGCTATCAGGCTACATGATTGTGTTATTGGATAAGGAGCTACACTGTTCTGAAATCCCATAAGCCCCATTTCTCCAGTCACAGCCACAAATATAGACACCTTGCGATGACAGTTAGAAACAATAGCCAGGGGTTGACACAAACATTTGGAGAAGGTGGTCCACAGGATACCTTACATGCATAATAGACTTTTCAGAAAATTTTAGGGTGCCTGAATGACACGACACCTTTCCTTAGTCAGGTATGAAAATCAAGTGGTCCTTCTAAAAATCTCGGAGCACTAGACACCCATTATTGTGGACCCCTGGGGGCCGTTTCACTAAACTTTGTACGACTAAAATATTTGTAAGTGCAACCTTATGACAGTCTATACATTTCACATTAACACTGTTTTCATGTAAACGATTATTGGTTGCATATAGTGTGGGGGCTGGGGGTGATTTCGTGTACATTTTTCTTTTAGAGCAAAACCTTGTTTTAACTTGTTCTACATGACAAGACATTACAAAAAAGTTTGGGTGACAAGCCCAACTCAGGTACGTTTTCTCTGTATAGTCCATTTAGTCCGGCAGCCAAGCATTAAAATTACTAAAATTACGTTTCATAGAATATTTAATTACTATCCGTTCAAAACAAATTAATTTTGAGTTGTTTCAATGGTCTGAGTGTTGCTAACAATGTTTTGGCACAACATTTTACCAAAACAATTGATTGTCGGAACGCAGTGACCATATTTTGCTCCAAAAAAACACTGCTTTTCGCCTTAAAGTCGGCTCAAGCTTTATAAATATATCACGCGAAAAGAATCTTATATAGAGTTTCTATGATTCGGAACACATTTTCTAATTTTTTTTTTATAGGAATTGATGCCCACAATGATGTATGGTGCACACAGTGGCCAAAATTCACACCACCTCTAAATAATTTATTTTTAACATATTTCTGAGAAAATACGATATAGCGTAAACTGAATGATAAACAAATAGTTATTTGTTTTATCCTGCTGTATGGTTGTATAAACAAGAATATGAGTAACAACAATATCTTTTTGAAATTGACCTAATTGACATATCAAGATGGCTGCCAAAATGATGGAAAAAATAGCAAACATGTTACCATTTGGCATACAGAACAAGACATTGAAAGTAGAATGCCATGAGCGAGGCATGTACACAGCCACATCCCAACTTTAGACACCCATTTACATAACTCTGCAGCTTTCAAATGGAATAACAGTATTATATTTCTTTTGTGGAGGCCATTACATTCCCTCTATTGAATGCCTACAGTTTCTTGCTGAATCATTCAAGCGTCTTCTCTGCAAGGAATGTTTTTGCTGAGAACGACATACAGCCATATGCACCAGCTCCCGCTCTCCTGGAAAAGCTCAATTCCAGCGTCTCAGTGAACGACATCAACGATTGTCAGAAGTGCATGTACGAATGTGTCACTGCATCGAAGAAGTTTGTGAGAGATCTGGACAGCTTCTTCGAAAAAGGGTCCACAGTAAATGAGAACTTCCAATTATGTACACAATTTCTTCGTATGATGGATGTGGTAGGATCTGTTGAGTGCTGATCGCGAGGGATATGTGAGCTCCTTCTTTATGCCATCCAACGTGCTCTAAAATTATCTGTTCGCTGCATTTGATTCCACCAATTACCTGTGAGGATGCGCTCTCTACATGCAAGACATATTGAACTGACTGATCACTTCACAGCTGTTGGTGGTGACCAGAAATTAGAACAGAGCATCAACCTCTCCTCCAAGTGTAGTAATGGAGTTATCGGCCAAGCAGTAGCAGTATGTTCAACCAAATCCAAGAATTATCACATTCATGGAGGAAAAGGGATCCCCCTTGTCAACCAAGGCTTCCATAACCCTGCAAAACATTGTGACATAGGAGACTGTGCCGCCGGATATCAGAAATGCGCGTCAAATGCCTTCGCGAAAATGGAGGAGAAATACAAGACATGTGTAGGTTTGTACAGAAAACCACAAGGCTATGTGAAAGCATTCATCGACTGAATCTAAAATCAATGAACACTATCGGACATAAACCATGGAAGACCATCAAAAAAGCAGTAAAGGAGCTAAATTTTGAAGAGAAAGCGATTTAAATTGCTCGTGATCGTCGCATCACCACCAAGGAGCTCTTAGAGTATGATGTGGCGCGTCCCCCTGCTTTTCACTGATGGCGGGATGCTGACCAACCCAGACAAGAGCCAACTGCTAAAAAAACTTGAGACTTGTCTCAAACCTGAGGACTGTCAATATGTACACCAGAAAAGTTCTGCATTTGTCATAGATACCTTGGCCACGGTACACACGGTTCATGCGACTGGACTCTCTACCTTCCAGGACTTTTTATCAGCTTTCACATCCTTCACAGACATTTACCATGAGTGTGGGCGCCTGCGATTATGTGTTTGATATGTACTCGGATGATCCCGCCGTAAAGGACAGCAAGAGAATGAGGCGTACTGATACTGAATCGGTAGAGCTTAGTTCGATTGAGCCAACGACACCTCTACCAACAGAGTTGGCCAGCTTCTGGTCGTCAAACATCGACACGCTTCTTCTGGAGAAACTCATGTATTCACATATTCACATATCAATGCCGAATAGTACTTAGTGAAGGTGCTGAGAGGAGGAAGCAGCGATACTACAACTTTTACTGATCTGAGAGCAGAGATATTCCACTTTAGCAAATGCAGCTCCCTCCACAACCTGCCACCGTCAAGCCAGGGCCTGATTCCTCATATCCAGCGTGCGTTCTATAACACATATTCAACGATGCATGTCTTGGAGAACCAAATGAACACTGACATCATCGAGTCACTGACGCCTGAACAGTGGGTTTACAAGCAGGATCAATGTCAGTTACTACCTAGAACAACATGGAAAGCTCTGGAGACTCATTTGTCGGTATTCTGCTCATGTATTAAGCGTGCCAGGTCCACTTGCCCTTGTATAACGGTTGTGGTCAAATGTGTCAAATTTTTTCACTGCAAGAAAACCTCACCACCTGTTTGTAAAAGCCCACTTAGTGCAGTTCTGTTCTACATGTTACTTACGGGGCGGTGCCATTTGATCTCTGCAGTTAATGCCATCTTCATCACGAAGCTTCACTGTCATCAAATATCAAAACAAGAGGGCCATGATGGCCCTAATTCGCTCACCTGACTCCATGAACACCAGAAGAGAATGTGACATTGAGTTCATGTGTTTTAAAAAAATTGTGCTATTTTTAGATGGCGGTCATCTTGGATTAAGCAATGACTCTCAGTTTACCAAATCTGAAAATGCTTCACCCAAGGATCTTAACTTACTATGAAGTTTGGCCATCATCGGCCATGTGGTTTCTGAGAAAAAGACGTTCAAAATCTCGAATAAATGACCTTTTGGCGGCCATCATGGATGACATAATCATCCGATCCCGACAAATATTGCACCAGAGCAATCGCCTCATCGATACCTTCAATTTGATATATGACTTACATTTATTAGCATTCGGTCAAAAATAAAATTTGACCCCACGGGCCATGCCCATTTTTGACCCTGGGGTCACCATTTTCACAAATTTGAAAGAGCATTGTATATCAATCATTCCTACCAAGTTTCATCGAAATCCGGCCGGCGGTTCATGAGAAGAAGATTTAAGAATTTGTGCTATTTTTAGATGGCGGCCATCTTGGATTAGCGACGACCTCCATTTTAACAAGTCTGAAAAGGCTTCACCCATGGACCATAACTTTTAAGTTTGGCCACCATGGGCCAAGCGGTTCCTGTGAAGAAGAATTTTGAAATCTCTAACAAAAGAACAACCTTTTGACCTTTCGGCAGCCACCTTGGATGACATAACCATCCGATTTCGACAAAAAATGCACCAGAGTGATCGCCTCATTGATACATTCAATTTGATATATAACATGACCATATTCGGTCAAAAATAAAATTTGACCCCACGGGCCACGCCCATTTTTGACCCCGGGGTAACCATTATAACAACTTTGAAAGAGCATTGTACATCAATCATTCCTACCAAGTTTCGTCGAAATCCAGCTAGCGGTTCATGAGAAGAAGATTTTTTAAGAATTTATGCTATTTTTAGATGGCTGCCATCTTGGATTAGCGATGACCTCCATTTTAACAAATCTGAAAAGGCTTCACCCATGGACCATAACTCTTACGTTTGGCTACCATGGGCCAAGCGGTTCATGTGAAGAAGAATTTTGAAATCTCTAATAAAATAACGACCTTTTGACCTTTCGGTAGCCATTTTGGATGACCTAACCATCCGATTTCGACAAAAAATGCACCAGAGTGATTGCCTCGTTGATACCTTCAATTTGATATATGACAAGACCATATTCGGTCAAAAATAAAATTTGACCCAATTTGACCCCACGGGCCAAGCCCATTTTTGACCCCGGGGTCACCATTTTAACAACTTTGAAAGAGCATTGTACATCGATCATTCCTAGCAAGTTTCGTCGAAATCCGGCTAGCGGTTCATGAGAAGAAGATTTTTTAAGAATTTATGCTATTTTTAGACGGCGGCCATCTTGGATTAGCGATGACCTCCATTTTAACAAATCTGAAAAGGCTTCACCCATGGACCATAACTCTTAAGTTTGGCTATCATGGGCCAAGCGGTTCATGTGAAGAAGAATTTTGAAATCTCTAATAAAATAACGACCTTTTGACCTTTCGGTAGCCATCTTGGATGACCTAACCATCCGATTTCGACAAAAAATGCACCAGAGTGATTGCCTCGTTGATACCTTCAATTTGATATATGACAAGACCATATTCGGTCAAAAATAAAATTTGACTCCAATTTGACCCCACGGGCCACGCCCATTTTTGACCCCAGGGTCACCATTTTAACAACTTTGAAAGAGCATTGTACATTGATCAGTCCTACCAAGTTTTGTCGAAATCCGGTCGGCGGTTCTTGAGAAGAAGATTTTTTAATAATTTGTGCTATTTTTAGACGGCGGCCATCTTGGATTACGTAATGATGTAATTTTAACAATTTTTTAATCCCCCTATCTAAGAACCATGACCATGAAATTTGGTGACTATAGGCCCAATGGTTACCGAGGAGAAGACGTTTGAAATTGTTCACGGACGACGACGACGACGATGACGACGACGGACACATTGCGGTAACAATAACTCACATGAGCTTCGCTCAGGTGAGCTAACAAGTACATCATAGCGTACACTCTATATATGCTCAACGTACATTTGTGTTATATCCAGATATACAATGACATGTTCAAGAAATGACCCAGATGATGCATGCACATTTGTATTATTCGTGTCAATTGAAAGGATGTATCATATATGTAGCTATAAATCTACATGGTTAATTCCCATTGTGATATTCAATTTTTGCGTTTGCTCGTGGACAGCGCATACTATTGTTGGCACCTTGGTTTGCATACTTGCATCCATATTTAATTAATGTTAACGTTATATCAAGTAACTGCGTGGAAGTACAGTGTATCAGAACTTGGTATATATCTAGTCACGGTTATCTAGTATTGTTATACCTGTATGTGTACAATACATAACTTACTGGGTGGAAACATCAAAAGTTGGTACATGTGTATCTAGTCACGTCAATATAGTCTTGTTATATACATGTATATACATTCTGTGAGTTAAAATCGGTAATTTATGGGTGGGTTGGTGCCATCCTTAATGTACATCATATATAGACGAAAGGAATCAATAAGAATATTTGAATGCTATGAGCACTGAATAGCGCAACCTGTGACAAATTTCGTCGCTTTTCTGGCAACATTGATTCAATGTGGTGTCATCAAACTAGGGCATTCTTTCAAACAAGAACCTTTTTTTTTGGCTCTTTTTTCCCCGCTAAGATTAAGTAATATATGATCCAGATGTGCTAGAAACCATACTTTATGGAATGGTATCATATTAAAATGTTGTTGTGAACACCCTTGTACTTGAAATAAAACAAAACTAATAATTTTGAGTAAATACTAATGATTTATTTTATGAAATACCCATACAGTGATTTTCGTAATTTTAGCGCTTGGCTGCCGGACTAAATGGACTATACAGAGAAAACATACCTGGGTTGGGCTTGTCACCCAAACTTTTTTTTAATGTCTTGTCATGTGGAATAAGATAAAAAAAGATTTTGCTCTAAAAGAAAAATGTACACAAACTCACCCCCAGGACTAATATGCAGTCTATGCTCTACGAAAGTAAATCCATCAATTGAAATTTATTGAAATTTCCAGAGATCCTAAATTTGCACTTACGAACATTTTAGTCGTACAAATCTCAGTGAAACAGCCCCCTGACTACTTACCAGTTCATATGACAGTGTGCCTGGACTGTCTATCAACACATGTTTCTCCAAGCTGATCTCAGACTTGTCTGGAAGGAAAGCAGGCCTCGGGAACAAGGAACGCAGCCCTATACTGTTCCCGACCCGCCGACTTTGCCTAGAATACAGTGGAAATAGATGATTATGCCTGTAACATACACTCTGACAGATGACGTCACCTTTAATTAACCCTTTTAGTAGAGTACCACCTGCGCTAATCTTGCCAATATTTGTCAATTTCTTTATTTAAAATACTTGAATATTTTGCTTGAAATCAAGCATCTTGATTGGCTGAGTCTGAGCTGTGCTACAGCTCCGGCTCAGATACTAGTAATCCCTAAATTGCATTGATTGGCTGGAGTCAGAGCTGTGCTACATGCACCGGCCACAGAATACTGGAGTAATCCTAATCATTGATTGGCTGAGTCTGAGCTGTGCTACAGCTCCGGCTCAGATACTAGTAATCCTAATGCTTGATTGGCTGAGTCTGAGCTGTGCTACAGCTCCGGCTCAGATACTAGTAATCCTAATGCTTGATTGGCTGAGTCTGAGCTGTGCTACAGCTCCGGCTCAGATACTAGTAATCCTAATGCTTGATTGTGAGTTGGCATTGTATATGTTTAGAAATGTTGATAACGTGGGCAGGATTAACCCTTTGAACCCGAAAGCCCACTATAACGGTTTATGCAAACAGTAAACAGTGCAGATCCAGATGAGCCGGCTCGTAACGAGCCGTCTCATCAGGATCTCCACTTTTTGAAAGTAATTTTAATATTTTTGAAAACAACTAGAAAATGTGTTCATAGAACACGGATGCCCAACATATCGCTTTGATAATAAATGAGGCAAAACTCAAGGGGAGATAATCCATGACCTGGGTGTCAAATAAACAATCAAAATAAACTGTGCGCATCTACTCATCATAAGGAAGCTACGTACCGAGTTTCAGATCTATAGGTATTACGGTTTAAAAGTTTTACGAGTCACAAGGTTGATGACAGACGGACGGGACGGAGGGACAACAGTAACACTAAATGCCCTCTCCACAATCGTGGTGGGGCATAAAAAATATCCCCTATTCATAAATGGAATAGTCTGAAAATTATTTTGTGACGGATGGCTTGGTTGCAAAATTAACATATCAAAATCCGTTCCAGTTACTTAGGGGTGAAAATGTTAACACAGGCGGTTGACATGGACTATTTCATGCTAAGGTTGATACTGCTCCATTGAGACTGCTCCATTAATACGCAGAAAAGGGGGTAATTTTGTAACAAGAGTGTAAGGCCAGTTAACAAGGGGAGATAAGTCACTGACAATTAATAGGGTTCTTGCCGTGATAAACATGTATACCGAATTTGTTTTACGATCGGTGAAGTAGAACTTAGAGTTATTGCGTGGACAAGGATAGAGAGTGCGACAATTAAAAATGGCTGCCAAGGGTAGATAAGTCATCAGAAATTTTTAAAACTCAATAGACTTCTTTGTCTTGCCGTGATAAACATGTATACCGAATTTGGTTATGAGCGATAAAGTAGAACTCGAGTTATTGCGTGGACAAGCATACGGAGTGCGAAAAATAAAAATGGCCGTCAACGGGAGATAAGTCATATATTTTTCATAATCAATAGGCTTCTTCATCTTGCCATGATAAACATGTATACCGATTTGGTTACGATCGGTGAAGTAGAACTTGAGTTATTGCGTGGACAAGGATACAGAGTGCGAAAAATAAAAATGGCCGCCAAGGGGAGATAAGTAATTGGATTTTTTAAAAAATAAATAGGCTTCTTCATCTTGCCGTGATAAACATGTATACCGAATTTGGTTACGATCGGTGAAGTAGAACTTGAGTTATTGCGTGGACAAGGATACAGAGTGCGAAAAATAAAAATGGCCGCCAAGGGGAGATAAGTCATCAGAAATTTTTGAAAATAAATAGGCTTCTTCATCTTGCCGTGATAAACATGTATACCAAATTTGGTTACGAGCGGTGAAGTAGAACTTGAGTTATTGCGTGGACAAGGATACAGAGTGCGAAAAATAAAAATGGCCGCCAAGGGGAGATGATAAGTCATCGAAAAATCAATAGGCTTCTTCATCTTGCCGTGATAAACACGTATACCGAATTTGATTAAAATCCGTAAAGTCGAGTTATTGCGTGGACAAGTTGTGCCCGCACGCCCGCCCGAACGCCAGCCCGCAAAGCTTTTATGTTACACACTCCTATATGTGATGGTAGGGATGTATACCAAATATGAAGAGAATCGGCCAAAAACTGCAGAAGTAATTCGCCGGACAAGGAAAAAAAATATTTTCAGATTCGAAAAAGGGGCATAACTCTGGATCTACCAGTGGGACAGCGAAAATTTGTACGTTACGCATTCTTGCACTTGTCGGCCGTGGGCCAGGAATCGAAACCCTCGCCCCTCTGCGGAATTTTGAAGACCTATATAGTCAGATAGGGCCTTATATATGTAGTTGAAATCCACTTGTTGGACAGCTGTAAGTGGTGGCAAAAATGTTGAAAATTTTGATTTTTTATCCCAATTTGTGTGTATTAACTTTACCAATACTCGACAAATGCAAATAAATTGTTTATTCAAACAAATTAACATACAGGTCATATGTTTAAAGACGTTATACACATTCTAGCATGCCATACTGCTATACCAGTCACATGCAGACAAAATATACCTTATGACATTTGCTACTAAGTACTAATAATGACATTCACGGTACCGGTATAATAATAAGATACTATATGGCATGTAATAATGTTTATGTTGATTAATGGAATACAATACATTAAATATCTCGCAAGGTATATAATGTCACAATCATAACTATCATTTTGAAATACGATACTTACAGTGACGTCAGTTACATTAAATAATGACTAGATAATTATTTGAAAACGATTACTAAATGCATCACTACTAAATGCGATTCACAGCGACAATGTGTAGTTTTTTAAAGTAGAAATAAGTGTGGCGCAGTCATAATCATTAAATGGATGAACACTGTTTGTTAATATATACATACATGACCATTTTGTACCTTTGGATGACTGCGATTTTTCATGAAAATAAATAATAACAAGAAACGAGGCAAAGCCACGAAGGCCAGGTTTTTTCCAAGCATAGATACTTGGATAACATAATTATACGCACTTTTTGTAGACTAGATAGCCGTGGCCTGCATGTCGCGCCTTGGGGCGAGGCATGGACACTAAAAAAATAGATATAGTAGATGGAAAAACTTTAAAGAAAAAACTTTAACCGGACACACGGACGGACGTATGCCAAAATGCCGACGATATCGCGCTTTCTGCAAGCGGGTGCGACAATGATGATAAACACCCATGTGAAGTATCAAGGTAATGGGCGAAGCAGTTGCAGAGATATAGTATAACAAAAAACTTTTAACCAAAAATCTTTAACCAGACGTACGTTAAAAAGTTAACGTTGAAAATGGCTAAAAGTCAATTACGTAGAAATAATAGGTCAAGGTAAAAAAAATGGTCACATGTTGGATAGTTTTATGTGGTAGGCACCCCTTGGTTATGAAGCTGTGAAAGTTTGGTGTTCCTAGGTGGTACAGTGCCAAAGAAATGGACTTAAACACGAAAAGTTAACATTGTAAACGCGAAAACTTAACATTGAAAATGGCTAAGTTGACTGCGCGGAAAAAATGGGTCAAGTTAAAAAAAAAGGTAACATGTTGGATAGTGATATGTGGTGGGCACCCCTTGATTATGAAGCTGTGAAAGTTTGGTGGTCCTAGGTGGTACAGTAACAAAGAAATGGACTCAAACATGAAAACTTAACATTGATTGTGGACGCCGCCCGCCCGGCTTTTGCCAATCCAATAGCCTGGATTTTTTTCCCCAAAAACCTGGCTAAAAAAGTAACATGTTGGATAGTGATATGTGGTGGGCACCATTATGAAGCTGTGAAAGTTTGGTGGTCCTAGGTGGTACAGTACCAAAGAAATGGACTTAAACACGAAAACTTAACATTGTAAACGCGAAAACTTAACATTGAAAATGGCTAAGTCGACTGCGCGGAAAAAATGGGTCAAGTTAAAAAAAAATTAAAAAAAAAGCAACATGTTGGATAGTGATATGTGATGGGCACCCCTTGATTATGAAGCTGTGAAAGTTTGGTGGTCCTAGGTGGTACAG
Source organism: Conchocele bisecta (assembly GCA_029237695.1). Taxonomy (NCBI): domain Eukaryota; kingdom Metazoa; phylum Mollusca; class Bivalvia; order Lucinida; family Thyasiridae; genus Conchocele; species Conchocele bisecta. Next base: position 12,795,352 of record CM055273.1, read on the forward strand.
TACCAAATAAATGGACTTAAACACGAAAACTTAACATTGTAAACGCGAAAACTTAACATTGAAAATGGCTAAGTCGACTGCGCGGAAAAAATGGGTCAAGTTAAAAAAAAAGTAACATGTTGGATAGTGATATGTGGTGGGCATCCCTTGATTATGAAGCTGTGAAAGTTTGGTGGTCCTAGGTGGTACAGTAACAAAGAAATGGACTCAAACACGAAAACTTAACATTGAAAATGGCTAAGTCCACTGCGCGGAAAAAATGGGTCAAGTTAAAAAAAAAGTAACATGTTGGATAGTGATATGTGGTGGGCACCCCTTGATTATGAAGCTGTGAAAGTTTGGTGGTCCTAGGTGGTACAGTAACAAAGAAATGGACTCAAACACGAAAACTTAACATTGATTGTGGACGCCGCCCGCCCGCCGCCCGCCCGCCCGGCTTTCGCCAATCCAATAGCCTGGATTTTTTTTCAAAAAAACCTGGCTAAAAATGAGGTTATTGCAATCACACAAATGAAGTTATTGTAATCACACGAAACAAAACAAATGAGGTTATTGTAATCACGAAGGCCAGGTTTTTTCCAAGCATAGACACTTGGATAACATAATTATACCCACTTTTTGTAGACTAGAATGCCGTGGCCTGCATGTCGCGCCGTGGGGCGAGGCATGGACACTAAAAAAATAGATATACGGTGGTAGATGGAAAAACTTTAACCAAAAAACTTTAACCGGACACACGGACGAACGGACGGACGTATGCCAAAATGCCGACGATATCGCGCTTTCCGCAAGCAGGTGCGACAATGATGATAAAGACCCATGTGAAGTATCAAGGTATTGGGTGAAGCAGCTGCAGAGATATAGTACAGGAAAAAACTTTAACAAAAAAATTCAAAGTAATTTGACCTTGACATTGGGCACAGGATCGCGCTTTCCGCAAGCAGGTGCGACAATGATGATAAACACCCATGTGAAGTATCAAGGTATTGGGTGAAGCAGTTGCAGAGATATAGTACACGAAAAAACTTTAACAAAAAAATTCAAAGTAATTTGACCTTGACATTGGGCACAGGATCGCGCTTTCCGCAAGCAGGTGCGACAATGATGATAAACACCCATGTGAAGTATCAAGGTATTGGGTGAAGCAGTTGCAGAGATATAGTACACGAAAAAACTTTAACAAAAAAATTCAAAGTAATTTGACCTTGACATTGGGCACAGGGGCCGCACGGTTGGGGGTTAGAATGAAAATATGGATGATGATAAACACCCATGTGAAGTTTCAGGTAATGGGCGAAGCAGTTGCAGAGATATAGTATAACGAAAAAGTTTTAACCAAACAACTTTAACCAGATGTACGTTAAAAAGTTAACGTTGAAAAGTCAATTACGTAGAAATAATAGACGAAGGTAAAACAAGAAACGAGGCAAAGCCACGAAGGCCAGGTTTTTTCCAAGCATAGACACTTGGATAACATAATTATACCCACTTTTGTAGACTAGATGGCCGTGGCCTGCATGTCGCGCCTTGGGGCGAGGCATGGACACTAAAAAAATAGATATAGTAGATGGAAAAAGTTTAACCAAAAAACTTTAACCGGACACACGGACGAACGGACGGACGTATGCCAAAATGCCGACGATATCGCGCGTTCCGCAAGCAGGTGTGACAATGATGATAAACACCCATTTGAAGTATCAAGGTATTGGGTGAAGCAGTTGCAGAGATATAGTACACGAAAAAACTTTAACAAAAATTTTTAAAGTAATTTGAACTTGACATAGGGCACAGGATCGCGCTTTCCGCAAGCAGGTGTGACAATGATGATAAACACCCATGTGAAGTATCAAGGTATTGGGTGAAGCAGTTGCAGAGATATAGTACACGAAAAAACTTTAACTAAAAAATTCAAAGTAATTTGAACTTGACATAGGGCACAGGATCGCGCTTTCTGTAAGCAGGTGCGACAATGATGATAAACACCCATGTTAAGTATCAAGGTATTGGGTGAAGCAGTTGCAGAGATATAGTACACGAAAAAACTTTAACAAAAAAAGTCAAAGTAATTTGACCTTGACATTGGGCACAGGATCGCGCTTTCCGCAAGCAGGTGCAACAATGATGATAAACACCCATGTGAAGTATCAAGGTATTGGGTGAAGCAGTTGCAGAGATATAGTACACGAAAAAACTTTAACTAAAAAATTCAAAGTAATTTGAACTTGACATAGGGCACAGGATCGCGCTTTCTGTAAGCAGGTGCGACAATGATGATAAACACCCATGTTAAGTATCAAGGTATTGGGTGAAGCAGTTGCAGAGATATAGTACACGAAAAAACTTTAACAAAAAAAGTCAAAGTAATTTGACCTTGACATTGGGCACAGGATCGCGCTTTCCGCAAGCAGGTGCAACAATGATGATAAAACACCCATGTGAAGTATCAAGGTATTGGGTGAAGCAGTTGCAGAGATATAGTACACGAAAAAACTTTAACAAAAAAATTCAAAGTAATTTGACCTTCACATTGGGCACAGGATCGCGCTTTCCGCAAGCAGGTGCGACAATGATGATAAACACCCATGTGAAGTATCAAGGTATTGGGTGAAGCAGTTGCAGAGATATAGTACACGAAAAAACTTTAACAAAAAAATTCAAAGTAATTTGACCTTGACATTGGGCACAGGGGCCGCACGGTTGGGGGCTAGAATGAAAATATGGATGATGATAAACACCCATGTGAAGTTTCAAGGTAATGGGCGAAGCAGTTGCAGAGATATAGTATAACGAAAAAGTTTTAAACCAAAAAACTCTAACCAGACGTACGTTAAAAAGTTAACGTTGAAAATGGCTAAGTCAATTACGTAGAAATAATAGGTGAAGGTAAAAAAATGGTCACATGTCGACTGCGCGGAAAAAATGGGTGAAGTTAAAAAAAAAAGTAACATGTTGGATAATGATATGTGGTGGGTACCCCTTGATTATGAAGCTGTGAAAGTTTGGTGGTCCTAGGTGGTACAGTACCAAAGAAATGGACTTAAACACGAAAACTTAACATTGTAAACGCGAAAACTTAACATTGAAAATGGCTAAGTCGACTACGCGGAAAAAATGGGTGAAGTTAAAAAAAAAGTAACATGTTGGATAGTGATATGTGGTGGGCACCCCTTGATTATGAAGCTGTCAAAGTTTGGTGGTCCTAGGTGGTACAGTAACAAAGAAATGGACTCAAACACGAAAACTTAACATTGATTGTGGACGCCGCCCGCCCGCCGCCCGGCTTTCGCCAATCCAATAGCCTGGATTTTTTTTCAAAAAACCTGGCTAAAAATGAGGTTATTGTAATCACACAAATGAGGTTATTGTAATCACACAAATGAAGTTATTGTAATCACACGAAACAAAAAAATGAGGTTATTGTAATCACACAATGAAGTATTGTAATCACACGAATGAAGCTATTGTAAATCACATGCATGAGGTTATTGTAATCAGATGAATGAAGTTATTTTAATCACACAAATTAAGTTATTGTAATCACACAAATGAAGTTATTGTAATCACACAAAACAAAAAAATGAGGTTATTGTAATCACACAAATGAAGTTATTGTAATCACACAAAACAAAAAAATGAGGTTATTGTAATCACACAAATGAAGTTATTGTAATCACACAAAACAAAAAAATGAGGTTATTGTAATCACACAAGAAGTATTGAATACATAATGAATATTGTAAATCACATGCATGAGGTTATTGTAATCAGATAATGAAGTTATTTTAATCACAAATTAAGTTATTGTAATACACAAATTGAAGTTATTGTAATCACAAAACAAAAAATGAGGTTGTAATACACAAATGAAGTTATTGTAATCACACAAAACAAAAAAATGAGGTTGTAATCACACAAATGAAGTTATTGTAATACACAAAACAAAAAAATGAGGTTATTGTAATACACAAATGAATATTGTAATCACATAAGAAGTTATTGTAAATCACATGCTGAGGTTAAGTAATCTTAGATGAATTATTTTAATCAAATTAAAGTTTATAATCAGATGACTGAAGTTATTTTAATCACAAATTAAGTTATTGTAATACACAAATGAAGTTATTGAATCACACAAAACAAAAAAAAGAGGTTGTAATCACAAAAGAAGTTATTGTAATCACACGAAACAAAAAATGAGGTTATTGTAATCACACAATGAAGTTATAATCAACCAAAACAAAAAAATGAAGGTTATTGTAATCACACAAATGAAGTTATTGTAATCACACGAACAAAAATGAGGTTATTGTAATCACACAAATGAAGTTATTGTAATCACACAAAAAAAACATTGAGGGTTATGTAATCACACAAATGAAGTATTTGTAATCACACAATGAATTGAAGCTATTGTAAATCACAATGCATGAGGTTATTGTAATCAATTATGAATGTTATTATAATCACACAAATAAGTTATTGTAATCAGATGATTGAATATAATTAATACACACAAATTAAGTTATTGTAATCACACAAATGAAGTTATTGTAATCACAACAAAACATGAGGTTATTGTCATCACACAAATGAAGTTATTGTAATCACACGAAACAAAAAAAAATGAGTTATAATAACAACAAATGAAGTTATTGTAATCACACAAAACAAAAAAATGAGGTTATTGTAATCACACAAATGAAGTTATTGTAATCACACAAAACAAAAAAATGAGGTTATTGTAATCACACAAATGAAGTATTGTAATCACATGAATGAAGCTATTGTAAATCACATGCATGAGGTTATTGTAATCAGATGAATGAAGTTATTTTAATCCACACAAATTAAAGTTATTTGTAATCACAAAGAAGTTATTGTAATCACCAAAACCAAAACAATGAGGTTATTGTAATAACACAAATGAGTTATTGAAATAAATACAAAACAAAACAAAAAAAATGAGTTATTGTAATCCAACAATGAAGTATTGTAATCACACAAAAAAAAAATGAGGTTATTGTAATCACACAAATGAAGGTATATTCAACATGTAATGGAAGCTATTGTAATTCACATGCATGAGGTTTATTGTAATCAGTGAATGAAAGTTATTTTCAATCACACAAATTATTATTGTAATCGATGAATGAATTATTTTTTATCCACACGACAAAATAAATTTTGAGGTTATTGTAATCACACAAATGAAGTTCTTATTGTAATCACACCACACAAAACAAAAAAATGAGGTTATTGTAATCACACAAATGAAGTTATTGTAATCACACGACAAAAAATGAGGGCATTGTTAATCACCACAAATGAAGTTATTGTAATACACAAAAACAAAAAAAATGAGGTTAATTGTATTGTCTTTACACATGAATGTTAGCTATTGTAAATCACATGCATGAGGTTATTGTAATCAGATGAATGATTGTTATTTAATCACACAGAACAAAAAAAATGAAGGTTATTGTAATCAACAAAATGAAGTTTATTGTAATCACACACAAAAAAATTGAGGTTATTGTAATCACAAGAAAATGAAGTTATTGTAAATCACACGAAAAAACTCCAAAACAAAAAAATGACGGTTATTGTAATCACACAAATGAAGTATTGTAATCACATGAATGAAGCTATTGTAAATCACATGCATGAGGTTATTGTAATCAGATGAATGAAGTTATTTTAATCACACAAATGAAGTTATTGTAATCACACAAATGAAGTTATTGTAATCACACAAAACAAAACAATGAGGTTATTGTAATCACACAATGAAGTATTGTAATCACATGAATGAAGCTATTGTAAGTCACATCATGAGGTTATTGTAATCAAAAGGAAATGAATGAAGTTATTTTAATCACACAAATTAAGTTTATTGTAATCACAAATGCATGTTATTGTTCTTCTAATCACACAAAACAAAATATAAAAAAATGAGGTTATTGTAATAAACACACAAATGAAGTTATTGTAATCTACACAAAAACAAAAAAATGAAAGGTTATTGTAATCACACAAATGAAGTTATTGTTAAGTTAATCATCACACAAAACAAAAAATGAGGTTATTGTAATCACACAAATGAAGTATTGTAATCACATGAATGAAGCTATTGTAAATCACATGCATGAGGTTATTGTAATCAGATGAATGAAGTTATTTTAATCACACAAATTAAGTTATTGTAATCAGATGAATGAAGTTATTTTAATCACACAAATTAAGTTATTGTAATCACACAAATGAAGTTATTGTAATCACACACAAAAAAATGAAGGTTGTAATTCACACAAATTGAAGTTAATTGTAACACGACAAAACAAAAAATGAGGTTATTGTAATCACACAAATGAAGTTATTGTAATCACACAAAACAAAAAAATGAGGTTATTGTAATCACACAAATGAAGTTATTGTAATCACACGAAACAAAAAAAAAAATGCAAAAAAGGTTATTGTAATACACAAATGAAAGTATTGTAATCCAAATTGAATGAAGCTATTTTAAACACATGCATGAGGTTATTGTAATCAGATGATGAAGTTATTTTTCAATCACACAAATGAACGTTATTGTAATCACACAAATGAAGTTATTGTAATCACACAAAACTGAGGTTATTGTAATCACACAAATGAAGGTTATTGTAATCACACAAAACAAAAAAATGAGGTTATTGTAATCACACAAATGAAGTTATTGTAATCACACAAAACAAAAAAATGAGGTTATTGTAATCACACAAATGAAGTTATTGTAATCACACAAAACAAAAAAATTAGGTTAATGTAATCACACAAATGAAGTTATTGTAATCACACGAAACAAAAAAAATGAGGTTATTGTAATCACACAAATGAAGTATTGTAATCACATGAATGAAGCTATTGTAAATCACATGCATGAGGTTATTGTAATCAGATGAAAGAAGTTATTTTAATCACACAAATTAAGTTATTGTAATCACACAAATGAAGTTATTGTAATCAGAAGGAAAAAAAAATAATGAGGTTATTGTAATCACAGAAATGAAGTATTGTAATCACACAAATGAAGTATTGTAATCACACAAATGAAGTTATTGTAATCACACGGAAAAAAAAATGAGGTTATTGTAATCACACAAATGAAGTTATTGTAATCACACGAAACAAAAAAATGAGGTTATTGTAATCACACAAATGAAGTTATTGTAATCACACGAAACAAAAAAATGAGGTTATTGTAATCACACAAATGAAGTATTGTAATCACATGAATGAAGCTATTGTAAATCACATGCATGAGGTTATTGTAATCAGATGAATGAAGTTATTTTAATCACACAAATTAAGTTATTGTAATCACACAAATGAAGTTATTGTAATCACACGGGAAAAAAAATGAGGTTATTGTAAGCACACAAATGAAGTTATTGTAATCACACGAAACAAAAAATTAAGGTTATTGTAATCACACAAATGAAGTTATTGTAAATCACATGCATGAAGCTATTGTAAATCACATGCATGAGGTTATTGTAATCAGATGAATGAAGTTATTTTAATCACACAAATTAATTAAGTTATTGTAATCACACGAATGAAGTTATTGTAATCACACAAATGAGGCTATTGTAATCAGATGAATGAGGTTATTGTAAATCACATGAATGAGGATATTGTAAATCACATAAATGAGGTTATTGTAAATCACATGAATGATGTTATTGTAATCAGATGAATGAAGTTATTGTAATCACATGAATGAAGTTATTGTAATCACACAAATGAGGCTATTGTAAATCACATGAATGATGTTATTGTAATCAGATGAATGAAGTTATTGTAATCACATAAATGAGGTTATTGTAATCACACAAATGAAGTTATTGTAATCACACAAATGAAGTTATTGTAATCACACAAATGAGGCTATTGTAATCAGATGAATGAGGTTATTGTAAATCACATGAATGAGGTTAATGCAATCAGATAAATGAGGTTATTGTAAATCACATGAATGAGGTTATTGTAATCCGATGAATGAAGGTATTGTAAATCACACGAATGGGGTTGTTGTAAATCACATGAATAAGGTTATTGTGAATTGCATGAATGAGGTTATTGTAAATCACATGGATGAGTTTATGTAATAAATCACATGAATGAGGTTATTGTAAATCGCATGAAAGAGGCTATTGTAAATCACATGAAAGAGGCTATTGTAAATAACATGAATGAGGTTATTGTAAATCACATGAAAGAGGCTATTGTAAATCACATGAATGAGGTTATTGTAAATCACATGAAAGAGATTATTGTAAATCACACAAATGGGGTTGTTGTAAATCGCATGAATGAGGTTATTGTAAATCACATGAATGAGTTTTTGTAATAAATCACATGAATGAGGCTATTGTAAATCACATGAAAGAGGCTATTGTAAATCACACGAATGGGGTTGTTGTAAATCACATGAATGAGTTTTTGTAATTACATAACATGAATGAGTTTTTGTAATAAATCTTATGAGTGAGGTTATTGTAAATCACATGAATGAGGTTATTGTAAATCACACAGATGAGGTTATTGCAAATCACATGAATGAGGTTATTGTAAATCACACAAATGAGGTTATTGTAAATCCCATGAATGAGGTTATTGTAAATCACATGAATTAGTGTTTGTAATAAATCATATGAATGAGGTTATTGTAAATCACACACATGAGGTTGTTGTAAATCACATGAATGAGGTTATTGTAAATCACACAAATGAGGTTATTGTAAATCACACAAATGAGGTTATTGTAAATCCCATGAATGAGGTCATTGTAAATCATATGAATTAGTGTTTGTAATAAATCATATGAATGAGGTTATTGTAAATCACACAAATGAGGTTGTTGTAAATCACATGAATGAGGTTATTGTAATCAGATGAATGAGGTTATTGTAAATCACATCAATGAGGTTATTGTAGGGAGATTGAGCCTCATTGGGACAGTGACACCAGTTGTGCAAAATAAATTGCTTTTTGTCCCAATGTGCCCCACACTCTTGTAAATCACATGAATGAGGTTATTATAATCCGATGAATGATGTTATCAGATGAATGAGGTTATCAGATGAATGAGGTTATTGTAAATCACATGAATGAAGTTATTGTAATCACATGAATGAGTTTATTGTAAATCACAACGAAGAGTTATTGTAAATCACATGAATGAAGTTATTGTAATCACATGAATGAGTTTATTGTAAATCACACGAATGAGGTTATTGTAAATCACACGAATGAGGTTATTGTAAATCACATTAATGAGGTATTGTAAATCACATGAATGAGGTTGTTGTAAATCACACGAATGAGGTTATTGTAAATCACACGAATGAGGTTGTTGTAAATCACATGAATGAGGTTATTGTAGGGAGATTGAGTCTCATTGGGACAGTGACACCAGTTGTGCAAAATAAATTGCGTTTTGTCCCATTGTGCCCCACTCTCCGCTAACTAATATGAATGAGATTATTGTAAACCACATGAAAGCGTTATTGTAAATCACATGACTAATGTTTGCCTAATGCAATAGTGAACAGAATAAGCCACTGAGTTGCTTATAGACAACCTACCAATCAATATGTACAGCGCCCTCTGACTTTACAATTGGTTCCCGGTCCTGCCAGAACAAGTCCCGGGCATTCTGTATGGGCCCATGATCGGAGTAGAACTGGAATGTGTTGGCATCGTATCCAACTGGGTTCTGTAGGTACACCTCACGGAGGTCTTTGTATTCCACAGTCTGTTTCAATGATTTCTGAAACATGATGTCTGTGGCTTGAAACTAATAGTCAGTTTTTATTGCATTTTTGACCATCTGGTCGAAACTGCAATAAAAGAACAACTATTAAGACCATGTGGCATTGTTCACCTCTAGATTTCTTATGTAAACCACACACAGGGCTTTGTGTTCTACATTATGTCTGGTTAAATAATTTGGGAAATATGTTTGGATGGATTAAAATTATTTGCCACTCTTCATAAGGCAAAGGGATATTTCCGACATTTCCACATGGTTTGTAGTGTTGAAAGAGTTAAAGGTACATGCCCACTCAGTAGGCACAAAATGTTCTTTATAGGAATTAAATATACGTAGTCACAAAAGAAACAATACATACATATGATTGTGAATAAATGTATGTCATGCGATCATTTCATTAACAAAATGTCAAGTTAACCACCAGATGCTGACGTCAGACCGTTGCGAATTGCGTAGGGATCACCATACGAAGTCACACAGAAGTAGCATGTATGGCCACCATTTGCATCCATAACAGCAATACAGCGGCGACACATGGACCTGATAAGTGTCTGGATTTCATTCTGTGGTGTCGCGTTCCACTCTTGTTCAAGAAAAAGTTCTAACTGAGCCAACGTCGCCGGTTGCCGACGTCTTATTCGACGATCCAATACATCCCAGAGGTGCTCTATTGGCGACAGATCTGGAGACTTTGTCAGCCAAGGAAGAACGTCCACCTGCTGCTGCTGGAGGTAGGCGGTGCAGACACGAGCAGTGTGGCACCTAGCGTTGGCTGTTAGAATAACGTCAGTTGTCTGCTGGCGTTAATCGGGGGAACAACAACAGGTGCCAGTATCTCATCCCGATAACGTACTCTTGTCAGGTTTCCTGGTACGACAACTAGCCTGGAGCGATGGTGGAAGGAAATGGCACCCTATACCATAACGCTACCGCCTGCATACCGGTCCACTTCACGTACGCACGTGTCAGCGAAGCGTTCTCCGCGTCTCCTGTAGACCCAGTCACGTCCGTCGGTACGTTCCAAAAGAAATCTTGATTCGTCCCTGAATAACACCTTATTCCATTCATTACGAGTCCATCGCATGTGCTGACATGCCCACTGAGCCCTATCACGTCGATGATGTGGCGTAAGTTTCGATCCTTTGTACGGATGTCTGGGTTTAATACAGTGCTCAGCGGGTCTTCGTCGAACTGTTTGCGCACTAATCCGGTTGTTGATTCTACCAGGCGTAACAGCAGCAGTTGATGGAGCGGATAGAAAACGATTACGTTAGTGGGATATCCTTATGTGACGGTCCTGAGCATGTGTAGTTACGCATGGCCTGCCTGAACGGGGGTGATCATCAACTGATACATGTGTTCTGTATCGTCCTGCGTTATTGTAATTCCAAATTGAGTGGTGACGTAAACATGACGCCGACCAGATTCCAACATTCCAATCGCTCGAAGTCGCTGATTTTCATTTAATCTCGGCATTCCGTTTCACAACTTTTCCTTTACGTTTGATGTTTTTGTTTCATTTGGGTACATGCCATGTATTCCATGAGTGTGGATATCGGGGAGCTCGTGCAAATCATTAAAATTGACTTAACTGAAGAACGGTTGAGTGGACACGGTTGTGTCACTATTCCAACAGTTCTAAAAATTGCAAGTGCCTGCTATACAGATATAATCATTTAGTAATATTTATTTTACTGATAGACTCACGGTGGTATCAGGCTATTTTCCTATACAAATGAGGCATGACATTTTTTTAATTATTTATACTAATTAAATGAGTCACCTGAAAAAATAATATTTTCGACTGATTATAAAGTAAAAAATAAATACAGAGAATAAATAGCAATGTCCGTTAACATATTAAGGAAACACGGTTATCGCCCCTGATATCAGTGTGAATATTTACGTCTGATATAAAATGTATAATGCCAATCAATACATGGGGCAATGGTGAATGAATGTTTATTTTGCCAGAAAATGTCTCAGATGATGTATCTGACATAAAGAATATGTTGTGCCTACTGAGTAGGCATGTACCTTTAAAGGCAATGTGTGTCGGATGATGTCTTGGACATTCAATATGTGTTGTTATTTATTTGGCTTCAGTGACTACACATGAGCTATCTCAATCAGATGCACCATTTTATATGATGATTTTTTTTGGTTATATTCAAGTAAATACCATCACACACTGTGAACAATATGGCAGGTACCGTATATATTCTAATAAATGCCCCCGGGGCTAAACAATTTTCTGAATTGGTTTATGTATTATTATGGCACAAAACGCAACAATTTTGACGTTTGAAATGACTATACAATGTGAAAATAACATATTTTTACCGAAAATATGGGAGGGGGCTACAACTAGATGGGGCTACTATTAGAATAAATATAGTAATTCGACAATGCATACCAAGAGTATGAGTATGCACCTGTAAGCACTGTTGTGCTACGTGTAGGTCTTAGTTCAAAGAGGACAATTTCCGGCTTTGGGCTCCTATACCATTATAAGTCAATGGCAGCTTTTCGTATTTTAAAGGACATGGGTAGTGTGAGGTGGGAACATGTCACACATGCTCACTCTACGTACAGCACTGAGTAAGGATTGGCTCTGCTAGTATCCAAGCATGATTAGGGACCATTTTACAATCCCTGCTATGCATTATTCTCCTGTGATATGAGGTACATTTAACTTACTTCCAACAAATTTTTCAAAATAATGATTCTATATCTAAACTGAAATAATATACCTGACTACCATGTACTGTACCTTAAAAAGTATTGGTTTCTTCACATTGACATAAATATAGAGTTTATCTGGAGAGAAGTCTGAGGCATTTACTTCCTTGGCCGACTTGAAGTTCATACACGCGTAGCAGTCAATGCCCGGTTCTGTATAGAAGGGATTCTCCACCAAACAGTCAGCCTCATAGAGATCTGTAACAGGAGTAATACATTTGTTTAATCCTATATAGGACAATGAGTATGGAACATAATCATTATATGTGGCTGTGCCTGGAGAAATGGTGCATACGGGATTTGTGACCAGTGTAGCTCCTGATCAAATAGTACACTCATGTAGCATAATAATGATCTTTATCACATGAAATCCTTGTTTCATAAGTTATGACACACCTGTAATAACACCTGGAGCGCATTTGATTGGCTGGCCACCTCACCCAAATTATGTATTTGTATTATGCGCCAATGTTTTGTCCAATGAATAAAATAGAGACGTTCCAAATGAACTTAATTGTGCGACAAAGCAATGATGTTTTGACATTGACATCATGTTTTAAATGTCACGAGAAGCGTCTGTGAGTCATTAAAATTGCTGTAATTGTCAGAAAGAGATCGCGTTTTGGTAGTATGAAGAGTTTAAAAAGAACAGGAACCTGTTATATGGCATATTTATAATAATTGTATTGCTGGGATTAAAACTTATTTCTCTGTGGAGATTTTCAAATAGATGCAAAAATATTCAATGGCGTCTGCTCACTGAAATGTATTGGATGTCTCCAAGTTTGAGGCATGTTGGAGGCTGAAGTCATGCGGATGCACAGGCTGATCTTGATCTACACTGGTCTCAAAACACATAAACCCCATTTCTCCATTCACAGCCACATTTCAGCATGTGTATCTGTAAGTGTCTTGTTTTGTGTCGATGGGATTTTCCACCAAACATTCAGCTTCAGAGATCTGGTTCTGTGTAGAATGGAATCTCTACAAAACACATAATTATTCTGTCTGATTATTGATCTTAGCGACCACAGGAAGAATTCTCTTCTACGTTGCTTCTAGCGTGTCTTGGATGGTCAATTAGCCCGGTACAACCAGTTCCGTCAGTCTAGGAAGGTTTCTGGATGTCATTGTTATGCAATTACAGTCAGTTCATCGTGTTTTTGCAAAAATTCACCGCGCCATCAGACATTTAATCGTTTCCATGCTGGTCCGTCACTTCTGTAGTGTAACCGTAGTGAAGCTTCCACGCTGCAGGGTGGACAGTAGTGGAAGCGTGATTATCGACATGGTTGTCACAGCTGCCCACCCCACAGGGTGCCGCAGGGTTCAAGCTAGCCCTTCAAAATAGGGAGAAGTTTTCACTAAAAAATTGAGAAAATATACCATTTTTTTCCAAAATTTCTGTTTTATATAGTGAAAAACTTCTCCCTCAACTCAAAATAGGGAGAAGTCGGACAATTTAGGGAGAGAATTTCGCCCTGTAAACAGATCCCTGTGTGGGCATGGTTACCACTATAATCTAGCTGTGGTGATGTTCCACTACACACGCTAGATATTGCAAATAGTGATTATTTACGTTTAACATTGAGTACTGTTTTTGTGTAGAGTGGTGATGTAGATTAACCATGTACATGTATGCCATGCCTTTGACCAATAAAACTAGTTTGAAATCACAAATACATGTTTCATAGTATTATTTATTTTAGCGTATAGGAAACAAACAGTTTGTTGTTTTGGCCTAAGGGATGTTAATTATAACATAAGCTGGCCCAAACTAATTGTGATACTTTATTAACAAACACACGAATGTGCATTATGCATGTAGGCGGCAAGCATGTAACTTTAATTGTCATCAACATTAGCAAATGCCAGTTAAAATCAGTCAATTTTCATGTAATTTTGATTGCCATCCAGGTGTTTAAGTCCATCGCAAGGTCATAATAATAATTATCCAACTTAGTCATCACAGGCGCGTGATGGAAAAATCAATTATCTATCTTTGCCGCCAAAGTGGTGGAACGAACGTCACGATAATACCACAATTCAGCGTGGAATTTCCACTACGCAGCGTGGAGTCATCATGGCCCCATGCTGTAAGGTGGCCAGCCACTACGGAGGATGGACCGCTAATCCCCTTGGACAACATTCCATGTCCGTCTTTCAGAGTGGATTTTGCAAAAACACACGATGAACTGACTGTACCAAAAGCACATTTTCTCTTATAATATTTTCAATACTGTATAGTAGCATCCCGTATATTCACAGGTACGTTCCATTTATTCGCGGCAAACACTATTTCCGGCACAAACAAACAACTGTGCCACCTATCGGTTGTTTTACATAAGCGAATGTGTAAGTAGGACGACGATTCTGCACTGAATCAAGAGAGAATTCAAAATGTAGAACTTCCTGGTAAGTTCTGAATGATACAATTATATTACAAAGAAAATAATATAAATAAACTTACCAATATATCCCACCCACAAAAAGTGGTCATCTCTTTGAAACTATTGATACTTTTTCATAGTTTGAAAAAATGAAAATTCATGTGGAAGTAAGAAACAAAAGATTAATTTTCAGGATATGTGTTTTATTTCATATACATGTATAATTAATATTCAAAGCACTAGTACCGTGGATATATATACGGACCTGCTGTCTACTACTGTATATTTCACAGTACTTAATAAATTAGCCAAGTACGTTAGCATTGCTTTATTGGAGTATCTGTAAATGACATTCAATACAGATGATCTAATTTCCTTTTACTGCAAGAATTCACAACCTCTTTTCGTCCACTTTAGGACATCTACAATTTATAGGATAGACTACTTTTAAGCAAGAAATATGCACATTTTTTATTCCATATCCTCAATATTAATACATCATTAATATTGCATTTTAGGCATTTTTGCGAATTTGCTTGCTGGTATTACATCGCTTAATCGTGCAAGGTAGCGAGATGCGCATTTATCAACTGGTATTCGATATGTAAGGTAACGAGCCGAGCATGCGTCAACTTAATTCTCTAAAGTAATAATATTTAACATGTGATATGCACACCAGGTTTTTATGAGAAAATGTGATGTTTCGTATCCTTCTAACCGTAAAACCTCGGTCATCCTTGGTCATCCTGCCATACAGTTGAATGCTTACTGGATACATTGAAGAACTGGTGTACAGGCAGAGTAGCAAATCGCAGATATCGGAATATGCTGTATCCATATGGCTGTAGGACAGAGCTGAAGTAGCTCTCTGATGGTTGGTGGTACGTCATCAATAGCGATACAAATGTAACGCAAATTAAAACCATTAACACAAGATATAATGGCAATTTGATGAGAAACCGGATGTGACTCCAAATTGTTCTTGCTACATTTTTTGGCGATTTTTTCAATTCCTCAACATTTTTGCATCGAGACAGTGATTCATCAATGCAATTCGAGATATCTTCTTCTGTCATTCCACATTTTGAACCGAGATTGCGCAGTTCTGCTGCGTTTTGTCTCAAATAAACCATGTATTCGTCCGTGTCGTGCCCCATAATGTGTTTTTCTCTAAACCAGGAACTAAAATGTTGTTGTTGTTGGAAAATGTCAAAAGTTCAGAACCTCGTTTCCATTTCGTGCAAGAGTATAGATCATAAATATTAATAAAACATTCTTGAATTCTGCTAATTACTATTCGGGTTTAATGTCCCATACTTACTTTTATCTGCCTGATTTAAGTAGTGTTTTAGTTTTTGTATACAAAAATAGAAAATATAGAGGGACAAAATCGCAAATTATTTTTTTATTTATGAATTATAATAGCCTAATCATTCTGTAAACAAGCATGGCGGCCAAGAGAGAACAATTGAGAATATTTGTCATTGTTTCTGAATTTTCTGATCAGTGATGTGTGATAACCTTACATAAACGTTTGCACAACAAGGTATTTGAGGTATATGCCTCAATGAAGGGTGTGTTTTGGTGAAGGTATTGATGTGTATGTTGTAAAATGTTGAACAAAAATAGTGCATTTTTCTTTGACCAAGCACAAATTATTTTGTTTTGTCAACATTTGTATGCTATTTTCTAGTTCAGTACTATTTTGAAGTATTTATCCGTGTCCTAGCTTAGTCAAAGAAAATAAGTTTGTCAGATCTTTATGCAGTGAATAGATAAATAGCATCAATTTATGAAATTAATCAAATTCAATTTTAAGGGTAGTTCTGAGGGATTCATCGTTTTATCATCCGGGTACTTTAATCGGTAACCGAAGTTATCCGAAAGTTATTTCATTTCCGGTTGTTCTAAATCGACTGCGTTATACACAAACATGATACAACAGGTTCAAACAATAACACGTATATCAAGCCGAAAGCATGCGTAGTTTGAGGCTACAACAGCCACAACATGCAGAAAAGAGACCTCTGCTTCTCACAGTTCAGAGATATGAAAAATGATAACAAAAAACTGTCCTAGCAACTAGTCTAATGTTATGCAATGCTTTGCAGATATGTGTTAAGCATACTCGTGTTGACAATTTCAAGATGAATTATTTGTTTGACTCGCCATAATCATTACACGCGTGTGTAGCTACGCTCTAACGGATGCCGCCGGATGTCATTAATAACTTGTTTCAAATAAACAGAAAAATATTGGACATGATGTCAAAAATAAATAGCTTGGTCCGATATGTGGCTGTGACTGGAGAAATGGGGCTTGTGTGATTTGTGACCAGTGTAGGTTTTGATCAAATATAACATTCATGTAGTCTAAATACGATTGCATGTTAGTGTGTTTTATTGCAGGAATGCTGAAAAGTGCAGTTCCTGTACAGACTGCGAATGTACAGGCTGAACTGGATCTACACTGGTCGCAAACGCCCTACAAGCCAGGGTTGGCAATTTCCCGGGAAATAAGAGTATTTCCCAGGACGGCGGGAAATACTGGGAAATACCAGGAAATATGAATCTTGGTGGTCTTTTTCATTCCAAAATGTCAAGATGAGTCTCTATATTCCCCTATATCTACTATGGTTTATATCTGTGTAGACTGATAAACATACAGGTAAAACATTCTGCAATAAAAAAAGAAATAATAAGTTCATTTAGAAAAAAAAAACATAATTATATTCTAGACAATTTTCTTCCCTATATACAAGTCTATGTAGTATTTGCCAACTGTCTATTTTATTGTATATGAGAACACCCCTCATTACTATAGTAACCTGCCACTAATAAAAGCTGCTTTTAGAATTTTGAGAAAATCCCTGTTGATAACGGGGATAATCCATGTACAGTGTAAGTGTAATTGTTTTACAACTTGACATGACCATATACAGACCACCTGGGTTCTTATTATACTGTATGACACAAATGGTGTGAGAGAAGGCTGACAATTAACAGCCTGTTGTCATAGTCTGATATGGTTTATTAAAGTATATTAAAGTCTCATCAATGTACATGCAAATAAGTAGACATTAGTACTTTAGTAGGTTTTTGGCTAATTTTAACGATTTTAGGTACTGTATCTCATACGTACAATCGTGGCCCAGTCTTCACGTTAAATAAATGTCATAATAATGCAAATAAGTAATACAAATGCAAAGCATAAAACAACAGTACATTGTCAGTCATATAAGACTTGTAAGAGACTATGTGTATGCATATCATGCATGCTAAGATCATTTATTCTCATTTCTTGATACCGAATATTAGTGTGGGAGAAGGTTGACAATTAACAGCCTGTTGTCTATAGTCTGATCATGATGACGTTATCCTTGTGAATTGTATCTAGCAGACACTCAGATGCTTCCTAAAAAATGAAGAAGTAATTTACAAAAAAAATAATACAACCAAAATATAAATGTCATGGTTGCCAAATATTCCACCTGATGAGTACCCCTAGTTGGGAATGAAACAGATCTATACATTGTAATTAACCCCTATATCTAATTATTAAATTGTTGATTGTTTAATTAACTATTACTGAGCTTAAAACTTAATTTAAATAACTTTATTTATCAAATAATAACATCAAAATTCATATTTCCCGGTATTTCCCACTTTGGGGAGTATTTCCCGGGACGGGAAATACCGTATTTCCTGCCGGGAATTCCCGCCCCCGGTATTTCCCGGCCAACCCTGCTACAAGCCCCGTGTTGTGTTTGGCTTATTGCACCTTCTCAGTCGCAGTGTACAGCGGATGTTGACACAATCTTCAAACAACACCCAACCCCCCCTTGGCAATTAGAGCGACTAATTTTCTCACTGCTGTCACCCCGGGCTTTCCTTAATTGACCCCATGTACAGTATTATTTCATTGTAAGTTGACAATGGCCTACACGAATGACGTTATGACAGTTTGACCAGCATATCACCAGATCCATCTATGCACCTGACAGCTGTGATAAGTGTCTACTCTGTTGCCTGTCTGATTTAGCATTATATATAAGTACTATCGGGGGAAACATAGATTGTAACCGGACGATGAAAATATAAATAAATGTATATACAGACTGGTATCCTATAGCTGTTGAAAATTGCACAGTATGTCCATTTTGTCACCCACTGTTGCATTTCAGTATGTAGTTTGTAACTAGGTCATTCTTATATTTTTACAGTACTGTACAGTCCCATATATTTATATCAGCGGTAACTGTGGTAAGCAAAATAAGGGGAAGTTAGTCATGCAGTGACGGCTGGAAAAACTGGTTGTCCGGAATATGAAATCCGTAAAAGAACGGCACATACAGTACAGCCACCGCGAAACCCGCACATTTTTTGTAATTGCGGCAACTAATTTAGCTTTAGCGCGGAATATTGCCGCAATCTCTCGCAAAACGTCCCGTGGCCGTTTGCGGCATAACGCGAAACTCCGCAAATTTTACGCTGTCGTTTCGCGGCGATCCTCAGCAAAACTCTGCAAAACTTTCCAGTGTGTACAATGTACATGTTATCGCACCTTTACCGCCGCGTTTTGCGGCAAAATGGACACGGTAAAATGCAGCAAAACTTAGCAATTCACTCTGAAAATGTGTACATTGTTTGATTGAATGAAGTCGGTTTTACCCTTGTAGACATGCATTTCGCATGGATCGATTTTGGTATATCTGTCAATAAATCATGTTCGAACATCCATGGTCATACCGATATTGATCATGTAAGATGTAGATATCAAACAGGCATATTCAGAATATTGATCATGTAGGATGTAGATATCAAACAGGCATATTCAGATTTTCACGGTGTGTAATCGATCGTATTTCCTCGCCACCATATAAAACCCGACTCGAGAAACACAAATTAAGTTGTTATTTCTGAATTTGTCAATCGTTTGCACGGTCTAAGAAATCAAACAAATGTGAAACTGCACAAGCTGCATGCGTCAATTTGATGACGTGAGCGACTACATAGCGTGGTTTTGGTATGTTCGTTTCCGCCGAGTTCTAAAGGTCAGTTACACTTTGCACGTGAAAATGGATTACCGACTGATGATTGTAAACACCATCAGGTGTGCAGCTAGACCGAAAATGATATGTCGCAAATGTGCTACAGTCGAACCTCTCTAAACCGAACACAGAGACAAGTTAGTTGTGCTTAATTTTGACATAGTTTGTGTCCATTTATCTCTGATTATAATTTCTGTTCAAAAACACAAAGCACCCACGCATGTCTTGAAGTAGTTATATATACATGGTTCACAGTGGAGCCTCTCTAAACCGGACGCCCTGGGATGTGCCCCAGGGTGTCTGGTTTAGAGAGGTTGCACTGTAGTTGTGGATGGGTGGGTATGGCGGTATATTTTTTTTTAATGTAAGGTACATGTATGTATTAATACCTTTAATAAATTAGCTGTACCAACATTAATACTAGACTTATCACTGTAGTTGTGGATGGGTGGGTACGGCGTATATTTTTTTTAATGTAAGTACATGTATATGATTAATCCTTTAATAAACTTATGTACAATTATAATATATTAATACCTTTAATAAATTAGCTTTTGTACCAACATTAATACTAGACATTATGTTTGTTTGTGCCCCTCTGGAATACTGGACTCTAACTGGAGAAACTCTTACAAACTTGTTGATGTAAATGTACACAGACGGACGGACTTACGGAACCTCAAGAGCAAGGCAATATGCCCCCCCCCCCCTGGCTATCGCATAGGGGCATGATTAACCCAGGCAATCAGTAGATGCATGTGTGAAATATTAAGCAATCAGTAGATGCAATATACAGTACACTCAGCGCGAATTGTGCCTCTTCCCACTCGACCCCGTGATCGGATGGAGAGTGGGCATAAACATTCCTCCCACCGTGTCGGGTGGAAATCCCACCCGTCACGGTGGAGAGGCAAAAATTACCACCGTGGGAATATTTTAAAGACCGAATCTGCTGCACACCGCGTTCCCCCGTGACCCACAGTATTAGCCCACGGTGCATCACCGTGCCAACGTACAGGTAATGTGGTCGGAGAGGAGTGCATATATGGCTGACAAAACTTGAAAATCGTCTCATATGCACAGTACTGTCAAAACATGTTTTGTTGAGAATACGGTACATTTTCGTTTCAGCTCTCGCGATCACGCTTCGCGTTTTCGCGATCTTGATCTACGCGCAAGATCGCGAAAGGAGACGATTCTCATATGCACAGTACTGTCAAAACATGTTTTGTTGTGAATATGTTAAATTTTCGTTTCGCGATCCATCACACTTCGCGTTTTCGCGATCTCGGCCTATGCGCAAGATCGCGAAACATGTTTTGTTGAGAATATGTTTCATTTTCGTTTTGCGAAATTGTAACATATGTACAAATCGTCTTAGGAGATGATTCTCATGTGCTGCCAAAACATGTTTTTATTAAGAAATGGAACAAATGTGGACAAACATCAATATTTCTGACAATAAAAAACATGGTTTGACAAAACATGAGACGATTCTGATGTGCTGCCAGTACATATTTATTGAGTAAATAAGGATTCCGTTACCTTTTTTTCGAGATTCCACACCTTCTCTCCGACCAATAAAATGGAAGAAATATTTTTATCAAACGCCATGAAAACCGCTATGCTATAAGAGAGATAAGTTCCATTCCATTAATAAATATGTAATTGATCGTAAATGTGCTGCTCTTGTGCACAGGTTGAAGTAACGGACCGAGGTCTATAAATACATTAAATATGCCTAAAAGCATCAATAAATGAAGAAAATATTATTTGTTTACCCCCTCCATCTATTCATTATAATGATTAGATTGGGGGGGGGTAACAAAAATATTTTTTTCTTCATTTATTGATGCTTTTAGGCATATTTAATGTATTTATAGACCTCGGTCCGTTACTTCAACCTGTGCTCTTGTGTCAGCGTGTTTCAAAGATCCGATCGACACAACTTAACCTTTAGATGTCATTTTGTAACCTTTCATGTCCCACTTTCCAATGCCGACACACGTCCCAGTAGGTCACCGCACGTGCATATGATGATGTATGACGTGATCGGACAAAACCGGGCTTATTGCATATGTGACTAGCGAAGACCAACACGTGTTCACCACAGGGTTGGCCGGGAAATACCGGGGGCGGGAATTCCCGGCGGGAAATACCGGTATTTCCCGTCCCGGGAAATACTCCCCAAAGTGGGAAATACCGGGAAATATGAATTTTTATGTTATTATTTGATAATTAAAGTTATTTAAATTAAGTTTTAAGCTCAGTAATAGTTAATTAAACAATCAACAACTTAATAATTAGATATAGGGGTTAATTACAATGTATAGAGCTGTTTCATTCCCAACTAGGGGTACTCATCAGGTGGAATATTTTTATCAACCATGCATTTTATTTATTTTATTTTGGTATTATTTTTTTGTAAATTATTTCTTCTTTTTTATTTTTTTAGGAAGCATCGAGTGTCTGCTAGATAAAATTCACAAGGATAACGTCATCATGATCAGACTATGTTTAGACAACAGGCTGTTAATTGTCAACCTTCTTCCACACTAATACATGTATTCGGTATCAAGAAATGATAATAAATGATCTTGGCATGCAAGATGTGCATACACAGTCTCTTACAAGTCTTATATGACTGACAAGTACTGTTGTTTTATGCTTTGCATTTGTATTACTTATTTACATTATTATTATGACATTTATTTAACGTGAAGACTGGGCCACGATGGTACGTATGAGATACAGTACATAAAATCGTTAAAATTAGCCAAAAGCCTACTTATTTGCATGTACATTGATGAGACTTTAATATACTTTAATAAACCATCAGACTATGACAACAGGCTGTTAATTCAGCCTTCTCTCACACCTTTTGTGTCATACTGTATAATAAGAACCCAGGTGGTCTGTATATGGTCATGTCAAGTTGTAAAACAATTACACTTACACTGTACATGGATTATCCGTTATCAACAGGGATTTTCTCAAAATTCCAAAAGCAGCTTTTATTAGTGGCAGGTTACTATAGTAATGAGGGTGTTCTCATATACAATAAAATAGACAGTTGGCAAATACTTAACATAGACTTGTAAATAGGGAAGAAAATTGTCTAGAAAATAATGATGTTTTTTTTCTCTAAATAAACTTATTATTTCTTTTTTTATTGCAGAATGTTTTACCTGTATGCTTATCAGTCTACACAGATATAAACCATAGTAGATATAGGGGAATATAGAGACTCATCTTGACATTTTGGAATGAAAAAGACCACCAAGATTCATATTTCCCGGTATTTCCCAGTATTTCCCGCCGTCCTGGGAAATACTCTTATTTCCCGGGAAATTGCCAACCCTGGTTCACCATCAGTAGATTGTAACAGGACACGTAAATTGTTTTAGGAGACGATTCTCATATGCTGCCAAAATATGTTTATTAGAAAAAATAATATTATTTTTTTGACAAAACATGAGAATTGCCTCCTAAAACACGAGAATTATAATGGTGTTCTGTTAGTGTCGTGTAACTCGCATTTACTCGATTTCGACCTCTACACGAGATCGCGAAAACCCTTTCATATGTATCTGACATATTCCCCAATATCCACATTTCTTCTATTTCTTAATTAAAATAATGTTTTACAGCACATGATTATCGTTTCCTAAGGCCATTATGATACTACAGTGTCCTGTTAGGGCCAGTTACATTCTCGCGTTTTCTCGCACGGACAGACACGAGGACGGACATATTGACAAACTGTGTGGCGACTGTGTACCTGAGACTATTTTCGGCGAACATAATGCAAATCTCTGACAGATGGAACGAAAGGTGTGGGATCACGTGTTTCCGAACGACGTGACGTCATGTTTTTTTAGATGTGTTCACAGTAGATTTCCTTTAATATCTATCTAATGGAATGACATATTTTTATGAAATATATACCGTAGCAAATGCGGTACACGCCGCCTTTTATTGTATCGGCGACATTAATCTCATAATTCTGTCGTTTTGACGAAGAATCGGTTACCGTAAATGGAAATAAAAACTAAAGCACGTGAATGTAAGAAAAAAATGGTACTCGATTCTTTGTGAAAGTTATAAGTAATTGTAAATAACTTTCAGAGCACCCATAAAACACATATGCCATCGTATTGGGTGCGCTACATATCATCAAAATCCGTCCGTTTGTTAGGAAGATTATAAGAAAATCTACTGTAAAAATGATGTCACAGATTACGTCACGTCGGAAAATTTGGTTTGGAAACCACGTGATCCCACACCTTGGAACGACGGGTGGCAACTACATGTGTACATGTATAATGTACCCGAACATTTTTTCGAGGTACTTGAATATGAATGGAATAATCATATTACCTCGTCGTCTGTGTTGAAGAACCCTCTAACCAGGACCTGGAACTTGCCGTCGCAGTGGTACTGCACCAGGTAATGTTGTGTATCCGATCGAAACAAATTGCGCACAGACATTATGAAACGTATCACTATAAACTGAATATACTATGGCGAATATAAAACCTCACATACATATATGAAAGTTATGAATCGCTTGGTCATTTAGGAATATTTATAGGAATGGACCAGATCAATTACGAAAATGAGTTGCTGCATTTAATTGTATCCCCCGGACTCCATCGGGGGATACTATGGATTTGACAGCGGTCCGCGTCCGCCGCAGACACTTCTTGTCCGGAGCATAACTCGAACACCCTTTGGAATATTTTCATGAAACTTCACACATGCATAGACCACAACCCGAAGGTGTGTCGCGCACAAGAATGACAACTCTTGCGTAGCTAATTTTTTAATTATCTCCCTTTTTTGTTTCTCGCACTGTTCGAAGAATAAGTAGAGCTTATGTTGTCACACCCTGGCGTCGGCGTCACCGTCACGCCTTGGTTAAGGTTTTTAGTCAAGTTTGTATATGGAATACTACTGGCCCTACACCCACCATACTTGGACAACTTCATCTCCTAGTGATGTACATCAATAACCCCTGATCTATATTTGACCTTGACCCACATTTCCTCTTGAATTACTTGGTTAATTCCCCTTGGTTAAGGTTTTTAGTCAACCTTGGTTAAGGTTTTTAGTCAAGCTTGTATATGCAATACTACTGGCCCTACACCCACCATACTTGGACAACTTCATCTCCTAGTGATGCACATCAATAACCCCTCATCTATATTTGACCTTGACCTACATTTCCTCTTGAATTACTTACTTAATTTTTAGTCAACCTTCGTTAAGGTTTTTTTTCAAGCTTGTACATTGAATACTATTGTGCATCCAGACACCATACTTCGACAACCTTTTCTCATAGGTATGTACATCAATAACCCCTGATCTATATTTCACCTTGACCTACATTTCCTCTTCAATTACTTACTTAATTCCTTTTGGTTAAGGTTTTTAGTCAACCTTCTATATGGATACTGGCTACACCCCGGCTACCCACACCCACCATACTTGGACAACTTCATCTCCTAGTGATGTACATCAACAACACCTGATCTGTATTTGACCTTGACCTACATTTCCTCTTGAATTACTTACTTAATTCCCCTTGGTTAACGTTTTTAGTCAAGCTTGTAGATGGAATACTCCTGCCCTACACCAACCACTTGGACAACTTCATCTCCTAGTGATGTACATCAACAACCCCTGACCTATATTTGACCTTGACCTACATTTAACCTTGAATTACTTACTTAATGCCCCTTGGTTAAGCTTTTTACTCGACCTTGGTTAAGCTTTTTACTCAAGCTTGTACATGGAATACTATTGTGCATACAGACACCATACTTGGACAACCTTTTCTCATAGTGATGTACATCAATAACCCCTGATCTATATTTGATCTTGACCTACATTTCCTCTTGAATTACTTACTTAATTCTCTTTGGTTAAGGTTTTTAGTCAAGCTTGTAGATGGAATACTCATGGCCCTACACCAACCATACTTGGACAACTTCATCTCCTAGTGATGTACATCAACAACCCCTGACCTATATTTGACATATAACCTTAAATTACTTACTTAATTCCCCTTGGTTAAGGTTTTTACTCAGCCTTGGTTAAGGTTTTTAGTCAAGCTTGTAGATGGAATGCTATTGTGCATACAGACACCATACTTGGATAACTTTTTCTCATAGGGATGTACATCAATAACCCCTGACCTTTCTTTTACCTTCACCTACATTTAACCTTGAATTACTTGTTTAATGTTTATAGTCAAGCTTGTATATGGAATACTTCTGGGCCTACATCAACCATACTTGGACAACTTCATCTCCTAGTGATGTACATCAATAATCCCTGACCTATATTTGACCTTGACCTACTTTTATCCTTGGATTACTTAGTTATCTCCCCTTGGTTACAGGGTTGGCAATTTCCCGGGAAATAAGAGTATTTCCCAGGACGGCGGGAAATACTGGGAAATACTGGGAAATACCGGGAAATATGAATCTTGGTGAAATAATAAGTTAATTTAGAGAAAAAAAACATCATTATTTTCTAGACAATTTTCTTCCATATATACAAGTCTATGTATTATTTTCCAACTGTCTATTTTATTGTATATGAGAACACCCCTCATTACTATAGTAACCTGCCACTAATAAAAGCTGCTTTTGGAATTTTGAGAAAATCCCTGTTGATAACAGGGATAATCCATGTACAGTGTAAGCGTAATTGTTTTACAACTTGACATGACCATATACAGACCACCTGGGTTCTTATTATACAGTATGACACAAAAGGTGTGAGAGAAGGCTGAATTAACAGCCTGTTGTCATAGTCTGATGGTTTATTAAAGTATATTAAAGTCTCATCAATGTACATGCAAATAAGTAGGCTTTTGGCTAATTTTAACGATTTTAGGTACTGTATCTCATACGTACCATCGTGGCCCAGTCTTCACGTTAAATAAATGTCATAATAATAATGTAAACTAGAGCAGCTGAAGCTGCATCAACGGTTTGAGGCTTGATGTACTGACAAACGTACACTGGCAAAGTGATTAGAAGACATTGCCAATGACGAAAACATATGAAACTCAAAAAAAATTGATGCAATTCCAATGAAATTGAAAAAATAAAGTTTTGTATTTTCAGAATCGCTTGACTATCCTAAGCATTTTTCATTATATAACGTTCTACAAAATGTGTACCGTTAACCCCCTAGTCTGACATTGAAGTTGAGACGATTCTAAAGCACTCACAGCATGTCAGTTCGTATATAAAACCAGTGTCTGATACAGCCCACCATACCTGTCTGGCCTCCACCTCGAAGTTTGTCAGCTGTACACACTGTTCTAGGCGGCTAAGTTTATATGCTCGTTCTCAAACTTCAAATGCATGTAGCTCGCGCATTTGAGCAGATAGCTAAAAACTACCAGCGAACCGGAGATAGAGAATTTTATTGGCTTTTTAATGCAAAAAAAATATTTGAAATCGGTTGAATAATAAGGAAGTTATGACCATTTCAATTTTTTTAAAAACTTCAAATGCCTACAACTCTCTCATTTGGGCAGATAGCCAAAAACTACCAGCGAAACGGAGATAGAGAATTTTGTTGGCTTTTTAATGCAAAAAAAATATTTGAAATCGGTTAGATAATAAAAAAGTTATGACCATTTCAAATTTGAAAAATTGAAAAAAAACGTCCAAGTTTGAAAGACAATAGAATCAGAACTATTCAAGCCATTGCTCTGAAAAATATCATCTTCTGTGCGGATGAATGTCCCGCGTGACGCTGTCAAAAAATTATGTTGCTGAGATTACTGTACAAATTGGAAACTGTTTTCAAAGACCACCCGTTAAAATAAAATAAAAATCTGAAATTGTTGATTTTTTTCATTTTTCTCAATTTCACATGTCCATAGCTCTCTCATTTGAGCAGATAGCCAAACATTGTCAGCGAAGCGAAGATAGAGAATTCTCGCAGCTTTACAATTCAAAAAGAATTTTTGAAATCGGTTGGAAAATAAGGAAGTTATAGGGAATTATATGATATATGACGTCACTTCCGGTTTCGTAAAAAGTGACGTCATGAGAATTCTGAAAATTGCGTTATTCTCGTCTCACTGTTGATGCGAATCGGTATACAAAATTTGAAGTCGATCCGACCAGCGGTTTGGGCTGTAGTCTCGACGGCTGAATAAAAAGAAAAAAAAAAAAACCAACGAAAACAAAAGGTTTGAGGAATTTGATTCCTCAAACCTAATAAGTAATACAAATGCAAAGCATAAAACAACAGTACATTGTCAGTCATATAAGACTTGTAAGAGACTCACTGTGTATGCACATCATGCATGCTAAGATCATTTATTCTCATTTCTTGATACCGAATATTAGTGTGGGAGAAGGTTGACAATTAACAGCCTGTTGTCTAAACATAGTCTGATCATGATGACGTTATCCTTGTGAATTGTATCTAGCAGACACTCAGATGCTTCCTAAAAAATGAAGAAGTAATTTACAATTTACAATAATACAACCAAACTAGCTGCATCAACGGTTTGAGGCTTGATGTACTGACAAACGTACACTGGCAAAGTGATTAGAAGACATTGCCAATGACGAAAACATATGAAAACTCAAAAAAAATTGATGCAATTCCAATGAAATTGAAAAAATAAAGTTTTGTATTTTCAGAATCGCTTGACTATCCTAAGCATTTTTCATTATATAACGTTCTACGAAATGTGTACCGTTAACCCCCTAGTCTGACATTGAAGTTGAGACGATTCTAAAGCACTCACAGCATGTCAGTTCGTATATAAATGAAAATTGTTTAAGTTCGAGTCCAAATCTAAATCTCCACGTAACTCGTTCCATTTGGTGATTTGGTCGCCAATATTAACCACTATAATCTCTCTCTCTGTACTGCCTGTCCCTCAGACATTTCGCCTTTTTTTTGGCCGACGCCGTTTCATACAATTTCCGTCCTGGACGTTTCGACATGTTGATATTCTTGTTTACATATTGGGAAGCCGACTGGCGCGCGTAGTATACTGCGCATGCGCACCGCAAGCCGTGATGTGAAAGTCGTCGTCCACGCACATTA
The DNA here is from genome assembly GCA_029237695.1 of Conchocele bisecta. Lineage (NCBI taxonomy): Eukaryota > Metazoa > Mollusca > Bivalvia > Lucinida > Thyasiridae > Conchocele > Conchocele bisecta. The sequence goes on from CM055273.1 coordinate 12,824,447, forward strand.
TCAAAATAGACTGTTACCGCCGCGCGTCGCTAACAGTAAATTGATAATTAATAAATGATTATATTTGTATAGCGGGCACTCGTAATGTTTAGAACTGGTGGAATAGTGACATAATTATACACTTATTTAATTCCTATAAAGAACATTTTGTGCCTACTGCGGTGGGCATGTACCTTTAACAAACGCTGGTCAGTGGTCGCATAGAGTTAACACGCGAAGTGTGCCATCCAACTCTTGACAGTGACCTCATGAACTTAACACGTTGCTAAGATCAAAGGATTTAGCCGCAGCCACAGGCATTCGGCCTGTTTCGGCTTTCATCGGTATAATTATCATGATTATGTTGAACAACAAAGAAAATAAAAAAATGAAAGAACCAAACTTCAAATGCCTACAACTCTCTCATTTGGGCAGATAGCCAAAAACTACCAGCGAAACGGAGATGGAGAATTTTGTTGGCTTTTTAATGGAAAAAAAATATTTGAAATCGGTTAGATTATGAACATTTAAAATTTGAAAAATTGAAGAAAAAAAACTTCAAATGCATGTAGCTCTCTCATTTGAGCAGATAGCTAAAAACGACCAGCGATGCGGAGATAGAGAATTTTATTGCCTTTTTAATGGAAAAAAAATATTTGAAATCGGTTGAATAATAAAAAAGTTATGACCATTTCAAATTTAAAAAAATGAAAGAACCAAACTTCAAATGCCTACAACTCTCTCATTTGGGCAGATAGCCAAAAACTACCAGCGAAGCGGAGATAGAGAATTTTGTTGGCTTTTTAATGGAAAAAAAATATTTGAAATCGGTTAGATAATAACAAAGTTATGAACATTTCAAATTTGAAAAATTGAAATTTTAAAAAAAAACGTCCAAGATTTGAAAGGCAATAGAATCGGAACTCTTCAAGCTATAGCTCTGAAAGTATATCTTTTGTGCGGATGAATGTCCCGCGTCACGCTGTCAAAAAATTATGTTGCTGAGATTACTGTACAAATTGGAAACTGTTTTCGAAGACCACCCGTTAAAATAAAAAAGAAAATCCGAAATTGTTGATTTTTTTCATTTTTCTCAACTTCACATGTCAATAGCTCTCTCATTTGAGCAGATAGCCAATAACGGCCAGGCAAGCGAAGATAGAGATTTCTCGCAGCTTTCGAATACAAAAAAGAATTTTTGAAATCGGTTGGAAAATAAGGAAGTTATAGGGAATTATATGATATATGACGTCACTTCCGGTTTCGTAAAAAGTGACGTCATGAGAATTCTGAAAATTGAGTTATTCTCGTCTCACTGTTGATGCGAATCGGTATACAAAATTTGAAGTCGATCCGACCAGCGGTTTGGGCTGTAGTCTCGACGGCTGAATAAAAAGAAAAAGAACTAGAGCAGCTGAAGCTGCATCAACGGTTTGAGGCTTGATGTACTGACAAACGTACACTGGCAAAGTGATTAGAAGACATTGCCAATGACGAAAACATATGAAACTCAAAAAAAATTGATGCAATTCCAATGAAATTGAAAAAATAAAGTTTTGTATTTTCAGAATCGCTTGACTATTCTAAGCATTTTTCATTATATAACGTTCTACGAAATGTGTACCGTTAACCCCCTAGTCTGACATTGAAGTTAAGACGATTCTAAAGCACTCACAGCATGTCAGTTCGTATATAAAACCAGTGTCTGATACAGCCCACCATACCTGTCTGGCCTCCACCACCTCGAAGTTTTGTCAGCTGTACACACTGTTCTAGGCGGCTAAGTTTATATGCTCGTTCTCAAACTTCAAATGCATGTAGCTCGCGCATTTTGAGCAGATAGCTAAAAACTACCAGCGAATCGAGATAGAGAATTTTATTGGCTTTTTAATGCAAAAAAAAATATTTGAAATCGGTTGAATAATAAGGAAGTTATGACCATTTCAATTTTTTTTAAAACTTCAAATGCCTACAACTCTCTCATTTGGGCAGATAGCCAAAAACTACCAGCGAAACGGAGATAGAGAATTTTGTTGGCTTTTTAATGCAAAAAAAAAAAAAAATATTTGAAAATCGGTTTAGATAATAAAAAATTATGACCATTTTCAAATTTGAAAAATGCATTCGGCCTGTTTCGGCTTTCATCGGTATAATTATCATGATTATGTTGAACAACAAAGAAAATAAAAAAATGAAAGAACCAAACTTCAAATGCCTACAACTCTCTCATTTGGGCAGATAGCCAAAAACTACCAGCGAAACGGAGATAGAGAATTTTGTTGGCTTTTTAATGGAAAAAAAATATTTGAAATCGGTTAGATAATAACAAACTTATGAACACATTTAAAATTTGAAAAATTAAAAAAAAAATGTAGCTCGCGCATTTGAGCAGATAGCTAAAAACTACCAGCGAACCGGAGATAGAGAATTTTATTGGCTTTTTAATGCAAAAAAAATATTTGAAATCGGTTGAATAATAAGGAAGTTATGACCATTTCAATTTTTTTTAAAAACTTCAAATGCCTACAACTCTCGCATTTGGGCAGACAGCCAAAAACTACCAGCGAAACGGAGATAGAGAATTTTGTTGGCTTTTTAATGCAAAAAAAATATTTGAAATCGGTTAGATAATAAAAATGTTATGACCATTTCAAATTTGAAAAATTGAAAAAAAACGTCCAAGTTTGAAAGACAATAGAATCAGAACTATTCAAGCCATTGCTCTGAAAAATATCATCTTCTGTGCGGATGAATGTCCCGCGTGACGCTGTCAAAAAATTATGTTGCTGAGATTACTGTACAAATTGGAAACTGTTTTCAAAGACCACCCGTTAAAATAAAATAAAAATCTGAAATTGTTGATTTTTTTCATTTTTCTCAATTTCACATGTCTATAGGTCTCTCATTTGAGCAGATAGCCAAACATTGTCAGTGAGGCGAAGATAGAGAATTCTCGCAGCTTTACAATTCAAAAAGAATTTTTGAAATCGGTTGGAAAATAAGGAAGTTATAGGGAATTATATGATATATGACGTCACTTCCGGTTTCGTAAAAAGTGACGTCATGAGAATTCTGAAAATTGCGTTATTCTCGTCTCACTGTTGATGCGAATCGGTATACAAAATTTGAAGTCGATCCGACCAGCGGTTTGGGCTGTAGACTGAAGGGCTGAATAAAAAAAAAACCCAAAAAAAAAAAACCAACGAATACAATAGGTTTTCGGCGCAGCGGAAAGCCGCCTCAAACCTAAAAAGAAAAAAAAAACCAACGAAAACAAAAGGTTTGAGGAATCAAATTCCTCAAACCTAAATATAAATGTCATGGTTGCCAAATATTCCACCTGATGAGTACCCCTAGTTGGGAATGAAACAGAACTATGCATTGTAATTAACCCCTATATCTAATTATTAAGTTGTTGATTGTTTAATTAACTATTACTGAGCTTAAAACTTAATTTATATAACTTTAATTATCAAATAATAACATAAAAATTCATATTTCCCGGTATTTCCCACTTTGGGGAGTATTTCCCGGGACGGGAAATACCGGTATTTCCCGCCGGGAATTCCCGCCCCCGGTATTTCCCGGCCAACCCTTCTTGGTTACGGTTTTTACTCAAGCTTGTATATGGAATACTCCTGGGCCTACAGCAACCATACTTGGAAAACTTTATCTCCTAGTGATGTACATCAATAACCCCTGACCTGTATCTGACATTGACCTACATTTAACCTTGAATTACTTACTTAATTTCCCTTGGTTAATGTTTTTAGTCAACCTTGGTTAAGATTTTTATGCAGGCCGCAGCCACCTTCTTTGTCAAGCTATGTGTACATCGACAACCCTCGTAGTCGAGCTATGCTGTTCTCCTACAGCTCTTGTTTGTTTCGCGCACTGATTGACCATAACTCGACCACCCTTTGGAATATTTTTATGAAACTTCACACATGCATAGACCACGACCCGGAGGTGTGTCGCGCACAAGAATGACAACTCTTTGCATAGCTAACTTTTTTTAGTTTATCTCCCTTGTGTTTTTTGTTTTGCGCACCTGAGTTGACCATAAACTCGACCCACCCTTTGGAATATTTTTATGACAACTTAACACATTCAATTAGACAACGAAACCGAAAGCGGTGTGTCGTTGGGCACAAGAATGACAACTCCTTGCCATAGCTAATTTTTGAGTTATCTCCCTTTTTTGTTTTCGCTCACTGATTTTTCCTGTCCGGAGCATAACTCGGACCACCCTTTGGAATTATTTTCATTGAAACTTCACACATGCATAGACCCACGACCCGGAGGTGGTGTCGCGCCACAGAAAATGACAACTCTTGCGTACTAATTTTTTAGTTATCTCCCGTTTTTTGTTTTGCGCCACTCTACAAACTGGACAATAATGCATGAAGACCTGTGTTTCTTTTTTCATCTGCTCTGTACAACCTTTTTCTCGTGTGCTCTGTAACACCTTACCTGTAGAGAGAACAATAGAAACTGGGAGAACCATGTGCTAGCATGGGCGAGCATGTGCAGATGTCCAGTGCTTGACCACTGATGAAACCCAGGTATAATTTAATTTAACAGGTAAATCACTACATTGGGTACTGGTGTTGAAAAATAAAAATTGTGGCATTACTGTGGGAACCTGTGCAGAGGCTTTTTGTAGATAAATAAATAAGGGACTATTAAAAAAAAATCTGGTCTTCCCAATTAAGCAAGCATTATTATTTGAACTTTTTAAACTTTTTTTTTTTTTTCTTTTTTTTTTTCATTTTTAATTCTTTCTTTTTTTTTTTCATTTTTTCTTTTTTCTTTTTTTTTTTTTTTTTCTTTTTTCTTTTTTTTTCAGTTTTTTTTCTTTTTTTTTTCATTGTTTTTTTTTTCAAATTTAGTTTTTCAATTAATTTTTGTCTAGGTAAGCATAAGGTCGTAAGTGCTTTATACAAAGACTATTCAACCTGTGCATGTGCTAGCATGTGCCAACTGACCACTGACCACTTACAGGTTCAATTTATACAAGGTAAAATGTTATTAATTACATTTCCGTAAACTGTGTTGAAAATATTGTGGGCATTATGTGGACCTGTGCAGATATATGTAGATAAATATAGGAACTATTAAAAAAAAATTCTGTGGCTCCGAGTAGCAAAGCATTAATTTTAATTTTTAAACATTTTTGTTTTTTTTCCATTTTTTTTTTCCATTTTTTTTTTCAAATTATTTTTTCAATTTTTGTTCTAGTAGCATAAGGGGAAGGTAAGCTATAGAACAGACTATTCCCACTGTGCATGTGCCTAAGCATGTTGCAACAGACTCCACGTGACAACTTTACAGGTAATTTTATTTAAACAGGTAAATGAGTAATATTTACATTTCCGTAAACTGTGTTGAAAAGAATTATTTTTTGGGAATCTTATTGGGACCTGTGGGTTTATAATGATATGAATTTATAGATAAATATAGGACTATTAAAAATCATTCTGGGCTCCAGGAGGAGGGGCATTATTCTTTTTCTTTTTTTTTAATTTAAATTTTTTTTTTTCCATTTTTTTTTTTTACATTCTTTTTCAATTTTTTAAACTGACCACTAAACTTATTACAAGGTAATTTATACAGGTACAGTTATTACTATTTCCGTAAATACTGGTTGACAGTATTGTTGGGCAGTATGGTGGACATGAGCAGATATATGTTAGATAAATTATAGGGACTAATTAACAAAAATTTCTGGGCTCCAGTAGCGAGCATTATTTTAAAAAAAAAAAAATATAACAAATTGTATTTACATTTCCGGAAACAAGTGTTGAAAATTGAAAATTTGTGGCATTATTTGTGGGACCTGTGACAGATTTATATTTAGATAAATATAGGACTATTAAAAAAAAATAAAAAAAATTCTGGGCTCCAGTAGCAAGTATTCATTATTTTTTATTTTTCCAACTTTTTTTTTCAATTTTTTTTTAATTTTTTTTTAATTTTTTTTTTTTACAATTCTTTTTCAATTTTTTGACTGACGCCACTAACTTATTACAGGTAATTTAATACAGCTTAAATTATTACAATTTACCATTTACTAAACTGTGATTGACAATATTTGTGGCACGTATGTGGACCTGTGCAGATATATGTAGATAAATTTATAGGACTATTAAAAAAAATTCACAGGCTCCCAGTAGCGAGCATTATTTTTTTATTTTTTTTTTTTACATTTCTTAGATTACATTTCCGGTCAAACTGGTGTTGAAAATATTGTGGCATTTATGCAACCCCCTGGTGCAGATATATGGTACATATTAAATTAGGAACTATTAACAAAAATTTAATTTCTGCGGCTCCAGTAGCTTCACACATGCATAGACCCTAAAGGTGTTGCGCGCAAGAATGACAAAACTCTTGCATCACTAATTGTTTTAATTATCTTCCCTTTGGTCCCGTCCACCGATTTTGGTCTCCGGAGCCATAACTCGATCACCCTTTTTTCAGACTACTTGTGTATCTTGGGGGAGGGGGATACACATGCCGCTTTGTCGACAAGACGTCCATTCCTTTCTAGTTTATACAAGGGTAAATTTACTACATTGTAATATTACATTTTCCGGTAAAAACTGTGTTGAAAAATATTGTGGCATTATGTGGACCTGTGGCAATATATGTAGATAAATATAGGACTATTAAAAAAAAATTCTGGCTCCAGTTAGCAAGCATTATTATTTTTAGCCAGGTTTTTTTTTTAAAAAAATCCAGGAATGGATTGGCGGAAAGCCGGGCGGCGGGCGTCTTGCGGCATAGATAAATTGTTGGGATTTTCCGGGTATATGGTCTTGGTCTGTGGGCGGCGGGCGGGCGGCTGGTTTAGTTCCAACAATCAATTGTTAAGTTTTCGAGTTTGAGTCCATTTTAATTTGTATTACTGTACCACCTAGGACCACCAAACTTTCACAGACTTTCATAATCAAGGGGTGCCCACCACATTAATCACTATCCCCAACATGTTACTTATTTTTTTTTATCTTGACCCCATTTTTTTCCGCCGTAGTCGACTTAGGCCATTTTTCAATGTTAATTTTCCGTTTCGGTTTACAATGGTTAAGTTTTTCGTGTTTAAGGTCCATTTCTTTTGGTACTGTACCACCTAGGTAACACCAAACTTTCACAGATTGCAATAATCAAGGGGTGCCCACCAATCATATCCACTATCCCAACCATGTTACTTTTTGGGTTTTTTTTTATCTTGACCCATTTTTTCCGCGTAGTCGACATTAGCCATTTTCAATGTTAAGTTTTAGCGTTTACAATGTTTAAGTTTTCGTGTTTAAGTCCATTTCTTTGGTACTGTTAACCACCTAGGACCACCAAACTTTCACAGCTTCCATAACCAAATGGGGTGCCAGACCACATACAAACTATCCAACATGTGACAATTTTTTCACCTTCACCTATTATGTTTTATTTTCTACGTAATTGACTTAGCCATTTTCAACGTTAACCTTTTTAATCGTACGTCTGGTTAAAGTTTTTTTGGTTAAAATCTTTTCGTTATACCTATATCTCTTTGCAACTGCTTCGCCCATTACCTTGAAAACTTCCACCATGGGTGTTTATCAATTCCATCCATATTTTCATTCTAATCCCCCAACCGTGCGGCCCCTGTGGCCCAATTGTTCAAGGTCAAATTACTTTGAATTATTTTTGTTAAAGTTTTTTTAAAGTTTTTCGGTACTATATCTCCTTGCAACTAACCTTCACCCAATACCTTTGAGTATGTCACATGGGTGTTTATCATCATTGTTTCGCACCTGCTTGCGGAAAGCGCGATCCTGTGCCCAATGTCAAGGTACAAATTACTTTGAATTGTTTTTTGTTAAACTTTTTTCGTGTACTATATTCTCTGCCACAACTGCTTCACCCAATTCCTTGATACTTCACAAGGGTGTTTTATCATACAATTGTCGCACCTGCTTGCGGAAATGCGCGAATCCTGTGCCCAATGTCAAGGTCAAATTACTTTGAATTTTTTTTGTTTAAAGTTGTTTTTTCGTTGTACTATTATCTTCTGCAAACTGCTCACCCAATACCTTGATAACTTTTCACCATGGGAGTTTTATCATCATTGTCGCACCTGCTTTGCGGAAAGCGCGGATCCTGTGCCCAACTGTCAAGGTTCAAATTACTTTGAATTTTTTTTTGTTAAAGTTTTCTTTTTTCCTGTACTATATCCTCTGCAAACTGCATTCACCCAATACCTTCATACGTTCACCATGGGTGGTTTATCCATTCATTGGTTTGCACCTGCTTGCGGAAACGCGCGATACCTGTGCCCAATGGTCAAGGTCAAATTACTTTGAATTTTTTTGATTAAAGTTTTTTCGAGTACTCATATCTCCTGCGACTGGCTTTCAACAATAAAACCTTCATACTTCACAGGGGTGTTTTTTCATCAATTGTCGCACCTGCTTGGGAAGGAAAGCGCGATCCTGGTTGCCCAATGTGCAAGGTCAAATTTACTTTGAAATTTTTTTTGTTAAAACTTTGTTTCGTGTACTATATACTCTGCAACTGCTTCACCCAATACCTTGATACGTTCACATGGGTGTTTTAGCAGCATTGTCCGCACCATGCTTGCGGAAAGCGCGATCCTGGGTACCAAATGGTCAATGGTCAAAATTACTTTGAATTTTTTTGTTAAAGTTTTTTTCGTGTACTATTTAATCTCGTGCAAAACTGCTTCACCCAACTACCTTGATACTTCACATGGGTTTGTTTATCATTCATTGTCGCACCTGCTTGCGGAAAGCGCGATCCTGTTTGCCCAATGTCAAGGTCAAAATTTACTTTGAATTTTTTTGTTAAAGTTTTTTCCTGTACTATAATCTCCCCTTTCCCCCCTATGACAACTGCCTTGCACCCAATAACCTTCATAACGTTCAAATTTCAATGGGTGTTTTATCATCATTATTGCACCTGCTTGCGAAAGCGCGATCCTGTGCCCAATGTCCAAGGTCCAAATTTACTTTTGAATTTTTTTTTGTTAAAGTTTTTTCGTGTACTATATCTTCTGCGGACTGCTTCACCCAATACCTTCATACTTCACATTGGGTGTTTATCAATCATTGTCCGCACCTGCTTGCGGTAAAGCGCGGATCCTGTGCCCCAATGTCAAGGTCAAATTACTTTGAATTTATTGTTTTGTTAAACTTTTTTTTGTGTACTATATCTCTGCAACTGCTTCACCCAAATACCTGATACTTTCACCATGGGTGTTTATCATCATTGTCGCACCTGATTGCGGAAAGCGCGATCCAAGTGGGCCCCAATGTTCAAAGGTCCCAAATTACTTTGAATTTTTTTTGTTAAATTTGATTTCGTGACTAGATTCTCTGCAACTGCTTCACCCCAATACCTTGATACTTTCACATGGGTGGGTTGTTTATCATCATTGTCCGCCACCTGTTCTTTGACGGAAAAGCGCGATCCTGGTGGCCCAAATGTCAAAGGTCCAAATTAACTTTGGGAATTTTTTTGGTTAAAGTTTTTTCCTGTTTACTATATCTCTGCAACTGCTTCACCCAATAACCTGTTCATACCTTCACATGGGTTGTTTATCAATCATTGTCGCACCTGCTTGCTGAAAGCGCGATCCCTGTGGCACCCCATTGTCAAGGTCAAATTTACTTTGAAATAATTTTTTTGTTAAGTTTTTTCCTTTTTTTGTAACTATATCTCTGCAACTGCTTCAACCCAATGACCTTCATTACCGTTCACATGGGTGTTTTTACATCATTGTTGCACCTGCTTGTCGGAAAGCGCGATCCTGTGCCCAATGTTAAGGTCAAATTACTTTGAAATTTTTTTGTTTAGAAGTTTTTTTCCGTGTTACTAATATCTCTGAGACTGCTTCACCTGAAATGACCTTGATACCTTCACATGGGTGTTTATCATCATTGTCGCACCTGCTTGCGGGAAAACGCGATTCCTGTGCCCAATGTCAATGGACAAATTTACTTTGAATTGTTTTGTTAAAGTTTTTTTTCGTTGTACTATATCTCTGCAACTTGCTTTCAAACCCAATACCTTTCATACTTCACAGGGGTGTTTGATCATCATTGTTGCACCTGGCTTGCGGAAAGCGCGAATCCTGTGCCCAATGTCAAGGTCAAATTATTTGAATTTTTTGAATTTTTTTGGTTAAAGTTTTTTTCGTGTACTATATCTTCTGCAACTGCTTCACCCAATACCTTGATACGTTCACAATGGGTGTTTATTAACATCATTGGTCACACCTGCTTGCGGAAATGCGCCGATATTCGTCGGCATTTGGCATTACGCCCGTACCGTTCGTCCGTGGGTGTCCGGGTAAACGTTTTTGGTTAAACGTTTTTCCATCTAACTATATCTTATTTTTTTTAGAGGTCTCCATGCCTCGCCCCAAGGCGGCGGACATGCAGGCCACGGCCCAGCTAGTCTACAAAAAGTGGGTATAAAATTATGTTATCCAAGTGTCCTATGCTTGGAAAAAAGGAAAAAAACCTGGCCCATTCGTGGCTTTGCCTCCGTTTCTTGTTTTTTTTACATTCTTGTTTTTTTAAAAAATTTTAACTGACCACTAACTTATTACAGGTAATTTATACAGGTCATTATTACATTTCCGTAAAACTGTGTTGACAATATTGTGGCAGTATGTGGGACCTATGCAGGATATATGTAGATAAATATAGGGACTATTAACAAAAATTCTGGCGCTCCAGTAGCGAGCATTATTTTTAAAAAAAGGTTTGTATATTACATTTCCGTAAACTGTGTGAAAATATTGTATGGCATTATGTGGACCTGTGCAGATATATGATATATAAAGGACTATTAAAAAAAAAATCTGGGCTCCAGTAGCAAGCATTATTATTTTTGATTTTTAAACTTTTTTTTCCCCCATTTTTTTTCATTTTTTTTTTCAAATTCTTTTTCAATTTTTAGCCAGGTTTTTTGAAGAAAAAAATCCAGGCTATTGGATTGGCGAAGGGCGGGCGGGCGGGCGGCGTCCACAATCAATGTTAAGTTTTCGTGTTTGAGTCCATTTCTTTGTTACTGTACCACCTAGGACCACCAAATTTTCACAGCTTCATAATCAAGGGGTGCCCACCACATATCACTATCCAACATGTTACTTTTTTTTTAACTTCACCCATTTTTTCCGCGCAGTCTACTTGGCCATTTTCAATGTTAAGTTTTCGCGTTTACAATGTTAAGTTTTCGTGTTTAAGTCCATTTCTTTGGTACTGTACCACCTAGGACCACCAAACTTTCACAGCTTCATAATCAAGGGGTGCCCACCACATATCACTATCCAACATGTTACTTTTTTTTTATCTTGACCCATTTTTTCCGCGTAGTCGACTTAGCCATTTTCAATGTTAAGTTTTCGCGTTTACAATGTTAAGTTTTCGTGTTTAAGTCCATTTCTTTGGTACTGTACCACCTAGGACCACCAAACTTTCACAGCTTCATAACCAAGGGGTGCCTACCACATACAACTATCCAACATGTGACAATTTTTTCACCTTCACCTATTATTTCTACGTAATTGACTTAGCCATTTTCAACGTTAACTTTTTAACGTACGTCTGGTTAAAGTTTTTTGGTTAAAACTTTTTCGTTATACTATATCTCTGCAACTGCTTCGCCCATTACCTTGAAACTTCACATGGGTGTTTATCATCATCCATATTTTCATTCTAACCCCCAACCGTGCGGCCCCTGTGCCCAATGTCAAGGTCAAATTACTTTGAATTTTTTTGTTAAAGTTTTTAAAGTTTTTTTGTGTACTATATCTCTGCAACTACTTCACCCAATACCTTGATACTTCACATGGGTGTTTATCATCATTGTCGCACCTGCTTGCGGAAAGCGCGATCCTGTGCCCAATGTCAAGGTCAAATTACTTTGAATTTTTTGTTAAACTTTTTTCGTGTACTATATCTCTGCAACTGCTTCACCCAATACCTTGATACTTCACATGGGTGTTTATCATCATTGTCGCACCTGCTTGCGGAAAGCGCGATCCTGTGCCCAATGTCAAGGTCAAATTACTTTGAATTTTTTTGTTAAAGTTTTTTCGTGTACTATATCTCTGCAACTGCTTCACCCAATACCTTGATACTTCACATGGGTGTTTATCATCATTGTCGCACCTGCTTGCGGAAAGCGCGATCCTGTGCCCAATGTCAAGGTCAAATTACTTTGAATTTTTTTGTTAAAGTTTTTTCCTGTACTATATCTCTGCAACTGCTTCACCCAATACCTTCATACTTCACATGGGTGTTTATCATCATTGTTGCACCTGCTTGCGGAAAGCGCGATCCTGTGCCCAATGTCAAGGTCAAATTACTTTGAATTTTTTTGTTAAAGTTTTTTCGTGTACTATATCTCTGCGACTGCTTCACCCAATACCTTCATACTTCACATGGGTGTTTATCATCATTGTCGCACCTGCTTGCGGAAAGCGCGATCCTGTGCCCAATGTCAAGGTCAAATTACTTTGAATTTTTTTTTTTTTTGTTAAACTTTTTTCGTGTACTATATCTCTGCAACTGCTTCACCCAATACCTTGATACTTCACATGGGTGTTTATCATCATTGTCGCACCTGCTTGCGGAAAGCGCGATCCTGTGCCCAATGTCAAGGTCAAATTACTTTGAATTTTTTTGTTAAAGTTTTTTCGTGTACTATATCTCTGCAACTGCTTCACCCAATACCTTGATACTTCACATGGGTGTTTATCATCATTGTCGCACCTGCTTGCGGAAAGCGCGATCCTGTGCCCAATGTCAAGGTCAAATTACTTTGAATTTTTTTGTTAAAGTTTTTTCCTGTACTATATCTCTGCAACTGCTTCACCCAATACCTTCATACTTCACATGGGTGTTTATCATCATTGTTGCACCTGCTTGCGGAAAGCGCGATCCTGTGCCCAATGTCAAGGTCAAATTACTTTGAATTTTTTTGTTAAAGTTTTTTCGTGTACTATATCTCTGCGACTGCTTCACCCAATACCTTCATACTTCACATGGGTGTTTATCATCATTGTCGCACCTGCTTGCGGAAAGCGCGATCCTGTGCCCAATGTCAAGGTCAAATTACTTTGAATTATTTTGTTAAACTTTTTTTGTGTACTATATCTCTGCAACTGCTTCACCCAATACCTTGATACTTCACATGGGTGTTTATCATCATTGTCGCACCTGCTTGCGGAAAGCGCGATCCTGTGCCCAATGTCAAGGTCAAATTACTTTGAATTTTTTTGTTAAATTGTTTTCGTGTACTATATCTCTGCAACTGCTTCACCCAATACCTTGATACTTCACATGGGTGTTTATCATCATTGTCGCACCTGCTTGCGGAAAGCGCGATCCTGTGCCCAATGTCAAGGTCAAATTACTTTGAATTTTTTTGTTAAAGTTTTTTCCTGTACTATATCTCTGCAACTGCTTCACCCAATACCTTCATACTTCACATGGGTGTTTATCATCATTGTCGCACCTGCTTGCTGAAAGCGCGATCCTGTGCCCCATGTCAAGGTCAAATTACTTTGAATTTTTTTGTTAAAGTTTTTTCCTGTACTATATCTCTGCAACTGCTTCACCCAATACCTTCATACTTCACATGGGTGTTTATCATCATTGTTGCACCTGCTTGCGGAAAGCGCGATCCTGTGCCCAATGTTAAGGTCAAATTACTTTGAATTTTTTTGTTAAAGTTTTTTCGTGTACTATATCTCTGCGACTGCTTCACCTAATACCTTGATACTTCACATGGGTGTTTATCATCATTGTCGCACCTGCTTGCGGAAAACGCGATCCTGTGCCCAATGTCAAGGTCAAATTACTTTGAATTGTTTTGTTAAAGTTTTTTCGTGTACTATATCTCTGCAACTGCTTCACCCAATACCTTCATACTTCACATGGGTGTTTATCATCATTGTTGCACCTGCTTGCGGAAAGCGCGATCCTGTGCCCAATGTCAAGGTCAAATTACTTTGAATTTTTTTGTTAAAGTTTTTTCGTGTACTATATCTCTGCAACTGCTTCACCCAATACCTTGATACTTCACATGGGTGTTTATCATCATTGTCACACCTGCTTGCGGAAAGCGCGATATCGTCGGCATTTTGGCATACGTCCGTCCGTTCGTCCGTGTGTCCGGTTAAAGTTTTTTGGTTAAAGTTTTTCCATCTACTATATCTATTTTTTTAGTGTACATGCCTCGCCCCAAGGCGCGACATGCAGGCCACGGCCATCTAGTCTACAAAAAGTGGGTATAATTATGTTATCCAAGTGTCTATGCTTGGAAAAAACCTGGCCTTCGTGGCTTTGCCTCGTTTCTTGTTTTTTTTACATTCTTTTTAAAATTTTTAACTGACCACTAACTTATTACAGGTAATTTATACAGGTACATTATTACATTTCCGTAAACTGTGTTGACAATATTGTGGCAGTATGTGGACCTATGCAGATATATGTAGATAAATATAGGACTATTAACAAAAATTCTGCGCTCCAGTAGCGAGCATTATTTTTTAAAAAAAGTTTGTATATTACATTTCCGTAAACTGTGTTGAAAATATTGTGGCATTATGTGGACCTGTGCAGATATATGTAGATAAATATAGGACTATTAAAAAAAAAATCTGGGCTCCAGTAGCAAGCATTATTATTTTTGATTTTTAAACTTTTTTTTCCCATTTTTTTTCATTTTTTTTTTCAAATTCTTTTTCAATTTTTAGCCAGGTTTTTTGAAGAAAAAAATCCAGGCTATTGGATTGGCGAAGGGCGGGCGGGCGGCGTCCACAATCAATGTTAAGTTTTCGTGTTTGAGTCCATTTCTTTGTTACTGTACCACCTAGGACCACCAAATTTTCACAGCTTCATAATCAAGGGGTGCCCACCACATATCACTATCCAACATGTTACTTTTTTTTTAACTTCACCCATTTTTTCCGCGCAGTCTACTTGGCCATTTTCAATGTTAAGTTTTCCTGTTTTCAATGTTAAGTTTTCGTGTTTACGTCCATTTCTTTGGTACTGTACCACCTAGGACCACCAAATTTTCACAGCTTCATTATCAAGGGGTGCCTACCACATACAACTATCCAACATGTGACCATTTTTTTATCTTCACCTATTATTTCTACGTAACTGACTTAGCCATTTTCAACGTTAACTTTTTAACGTACGTCTGGTTAAAGAGCGCGATATCATCGGCATTTTGGCATACGTCCGTCCGTACGTCCGTGTGTCCGGTTAAACTTTTTTCGTTAAAGTTTTTCCATCTAGTATATCTATTTTTTTAGTGTCCATGCCTCGCCCCAAGGCGCGACATGCAGGCCACGGCCATCTAGTCTACAAAAAGTGGGTATAATTATGTTATCCAAGTGTCCATGCGTGGAAAAAACATGGCCTTCGTGGCTTTGCCTCGTTTCTTGTTTTACCTTCACCTATTATTTCTACGTAATTGACTTAGCCATTTTTAACGTACGTCTGGTTAAATTTTTTGGTTAAAACTTTTTCGTTATACTATATCTCTGCAACTGCTTCGCCCATTACCTTGAAACTTCACATGGGTGTTTATCATCGTCCATATTTTCATTCTAACCCCCAACCGTGCGGCCCCTGTGCGCAATGTCAAGGTCAAATTACTTTGAATTTATTTGTTAAAGTTTTTTTGTGTACTATATCTCTGCAACTGCTTCACCCATTACCTTGATATTTCACATGGGTGTTTATCATCTTTGTCGCACCCGCTTGCGGAAAGCGCGATATCGTCATTTTGGCATACGTCGGTCGGTCGGTCCGTCCGTCCGTGTGTCCGGTTAAAGTTTTTTCGTTAAAGTTTTTCCATCTACTATATCTATTTTTTTAGTGTCCATGCCTCGCCCCAAGGCAGGACATGCAGGCCACGGCCATCTAGTCTACAAAAAGTGGGTATAATTATGTTATCCAAGTGTCCATGCTTGGAAAAAACCTGGCCTTCGTGGCTTTGCCTCGTTTCTTGTTGTCTAGTAGCATAAGGTCGTAAGTGCTATATACAGACTATTATCATATAATAAAACAATTATTGACCAGTGAGCCATAGAATATAATCTGATATTCTATGGCTCACTAGTCAATAATTGTATAATATGTTCGGGCCAGTGAAAATTGCTTTCGGGCCCAGGCTCGAGGTCAAGGCTGGACAAGGCGAGGCATTTGATTCCGCGGAATTCTTGTTTACTTATCTCCCTTTGTTGTTTCGTGCTCTGATTTTGTATCCAGAGCATAACTCGAACACCCTTTGGAATATTTTCATGAAACTTCACACATGCATAGACCACGACCCTAAAGGTGTGTCACTCAAGAATGACAACTCTGGCATCACTAATTTTTTAGTTATCTCCCTTTGTTTTTCCGTCACTGATTTTGTCTCCAGAGCATAACTCGAACACCCTTTTTTCAAACTACTTGTGTATCTGGGGAGGGGGATACACATGCGCTTGTCGACAAGCGTCCATTTCTAGTTTTCATTCGTTTGTTCCATGCACCTGGCTTGATTGTTTTCACCTTTGGTATCTGACTCAACATAATAAAATTGACACATTGCATGCTAATTAAGCAATTACGCGGCTAACCACAAGGAATTGTCGCCAATCAGTATAGGATCGAGTAAATACAATATCAGAGGGTTGGCCGCAACATAAGTGTTGTAGTTTGCGCACCTGAATTTAACGGATTATTAATTGGCATGTGCATTCAATAGTTGGATGCACCTGACGTTAATTATTTACTAACAACCTAATTCGACAACGACCTCCAATTAAGGAAACCATTTTTAGCCAGGTTTTTTTTTAAAAAATCCAGGCTATTGGATTGGCGAAAGCCGGGCGGGCGGGCAGCGGGCAGCGGGCAGCGGGCAGCGGGCGGGCGGCGTCCACAATCAATGTTAAGTTTTCGTGTTTGAGTCCATTTCTTTGGCACTGTACCACCTAGGACCACCAAACTTTCACAGCTTCATAATCATGGGGTGCCCACCACATATCACTATCCAACATGTTACTTTTTTAGCCAGATTTTTGGAAAAAAAATCCAGGCTATTGGATTGGCGAAAGCCAGGCGGGCAGCGTCCACAATCAATGTTAAGTTTTCGTGTTTGAGTCCATTTCTTTGTTACTGTACCACCTAGGACCACCAAACTTTCACAGCTTCATAATCAAGGGGTGCCCACCACATATCACTATCCAACATGTTATTTTTTTTTCTTTTTTTTTAACTTGACCCATTTTTTCCGCGCAATCGACTTAGCCATTTTCAATGTTAATTTTTCGCGTTTTCAATGTTAAGTTTTCGTGTTTAAGTCCATTTCTTTGGTACTGTACCACCTAGGGCCACCAAACTTTCACAGCTTCATAATCAAGGGGTGCCCACCACATATCACTATCCAACATGTTACTTTTTAGCTCACCTGAGCGAAGCTCATGTGAGCTATTGTTACCGCAATGTGTCCGTCGTCCGTCGTCGTCGTCCGTGAACATTTTCAAACGTCTTCTCCTCGGTAACCATTGGGCCTATGGTCACCAAACTTCATGGTCATGGTCCTTAGGAAGGGGGATTACAAAATTGTTAAAATGACGTCATTACGTAATCCAAGATGGCCGCCGTCTAAAAATAGCACAAATTCTTAAAAAATCTTCTTCTCAAGAACCGCCAACCGGATTTCGACAAAACTTGGTAGGAATGATCGATGTACATTGCTCTTTCAAAGTTGTTAAAATGGTGACCCTGGGGTCAAAAATGGGCGTGGCCCATGGGGTCAAATTGGGGTCAAATTTTATCAAATTGAAGGTATCAATGAGGCGATCACTCTGGTGCATTTTTTGTCGAAATCGGATTGTTATGTCATCCAAGATGGCCGCCGAAAGGTCAAAAGGTCGTTCTTTTATTAGAGATTTCAAAATTCTTCTTCACATGAACCGCTTGGCCTATGGTAGCCAAACTTAAAAAGTTATGGTCCATGGGTGAAGCCTTTTATTTTCGATTTGTTAAAATGGAGGTCATCGCTAATCCAAGATGGCCGCCGTCTAAAAATAGCATAAATTCTTAAAAAAAATCTCTTCTCATGAACCGCTAGCCGATTTCGACGAAACTTGGTAGGAATGATTGATGTACATTGCTCTATGAAAGTTGTTAAAATGGTGACCCCGGGGTCAAAAATGGGGTCTGGCCCGTGGGGTCCCAAATTGGGGTCAAATTTTATTTTTGACTGAACATGGTCATGTCATATATCAAATTGAAGGTATCAATGAGGCGATCACTCTGGTGCATTTTCTGTCGAAATCGGATTGTTATGTCATCCAAGATGGCCGCCGAAAGGTCAAAAGGTCTTTCTTTTATTAGAGATTTCAAAATTCTTCTTCACATGAACCGCTTGGCCCATGGTAGCCAAACTTAAAAATTATGGTCCATGGGTGAAGCCTTTTCAGATTTGTTAAAATAGAGGTTGTCGCTAATCCAAGATGGCCGCCGTCTAAAAATAGCATAAATTCTTAAAAAATCTTCTTCTCATGAACCGCTTGCCGAATTTCGACGAAACTTGGTAGGAATGATCGATGTACATTGCTCTTTCAAAGTTGTTAAAATGGTGACCCCGGGGTCAAAAATGGGCGTGGCCTGTGGGGTCAAATTGGGGTCAAATTTTATTTTTGACCGAATATGGTCATGTCATATATCAAATTGAAGGTATCAATGAGGCGATCACTCTGGTGCATTTTCTGTCGAAATCGGATTGTTATGTCATCCAAGATGGCCGCCGAAAGGTCAAAAGGTCGTTCTTTTATTAGAGATTTCAAAATTCTTCTTCACATGAACCGCTTGGCCCATGGTAGCCAAACTTAAAAGTTATGGTCCAAGTGTGAAGCCTTTTCAGATTTGTTAAAATGGAGGTCATCGCTACTCCAAGATGGCCGCCGTCTAAAAATAGCATAAATTCTTAAAAAATCTTCTTCTCATGAACCGCTAGCCGGATTTCGACGAAACTTGGTAGGAATGATCGATGTACAATGCTCTTTCAAAGTTGTTAAAATGGTGACCCCGGGGTCAAAAATGGGCGTGGCCCATAGGGTCAAATTTTATTTTTGACCCAATATGGTCATGTTATATATCAAATCGAAGGTATCAATGAGGCGATCACTCTGGTACATTTGTTGTCCAAATCGGATTGTTATTTCATCCAAGATGGCCACAGAAATGTCAAAAGGTCGTTCATTTATTAGAGATTTCAAAATTCTTCTTCACATGAACCGCTTGGCCCATGGTAGCCAAACTTAAAAGTTATGGTCCATGTGAAGCCTTTTCAGATTTGTTAAAATGGAGGTCATCAAAAATGGGCGTGGCCCGTGGAGTCGAATTGGGGTCAAATTTTATTTTTGACCGAATATGGTCATGTCATATATCAAATTGAAGGTATCAAAATATGTGCCGTTTTTACCTGGAATCGCTTTGACCCGGTGTCACAGGAAATTCTCCCCCCCTGGAAATATTCCCCCCCCCCGGGAAGAATTTCCTAGGAAATTCTCCCCCCCCCCCCCCCCCCCTGAAAATACCCCCCCCCCCCCCCCCCACCCAAAAGTTGTTTGTGTTTGAATGCTACAAAGCAGAATTATTCCCCACCAAACATGTGCACATAGGCACAATGTATGTCATTTGGTAGCATCAGAAAGGGGAACATAAAAAATCACCTCCCTCACACCCCACCCCAATCTACCATATGCATAGTGTAAGTCCCTTGATAGACAAGAATATCACAAGATTGGGGGAAGATGATCAAGTGAAAATGTTTGTGTAGAACAGTTAGCATGTGACGCATATTGGCGGGGGGGGGGAGATTTTCCTAGGAAATATCCCCCCCCCCTCCCAACCATCTACCATATGCATAGCGGATGTGATTGTCTCTTTGTAGACAAGAATAACCCACGATTGGGGGAGTATGTCTGATGAAATAATGTATGTTGTGTAGAACAGATAGCATGTGGCATTATGGTTTGGTGGGGGGGGGGAGATTTTTCCTAGGAAAATATTCCCCCCCCCCCAACCATCTTACCATATGCATAGCGGATGTGATTGTCTCTTTGTAGACAAGAATAACCCACGATTGGGGGAGTATGTCTGATGAAATAATGTATGTTGGTGTAGAACAGATAGCATGTGGCATGTATTGGTGGTGGGGGGGGGGAGATTTTCCTAGGAAATATTCCCCCCCCCAACCATCTACAATATGCATAGCGGATGTGATTGTCTCTTTGTAGACAAGAATAACCCACGATTGGGGGAATATGTCTGATGAAATAATGAAAATAGTAGTTGGTGTAGAACAGATAGCATTGTGGCATGTATTGGTGGTGGGGGGGAGATTTTCCTAGGAAATATTCCCCCCACCCCCCCCCCCCCCCAACCATCTACCATACATGTATGCATAGCGGATGTGAATGTCTCTTTGTAGACAAGAATAACCCACGATTGGGGGAGTATTTCTGATGAAATAATGTATGTTGTTGTATAACAGATAGCATTTGGCATGTATTGACAGAGGCGGGGGTGATTTTCCTAGGAAATATCCTCCCCCAACCAACTACCATATGCATAGCGGATGGTAGATGATGTCTCTTTGTAGACAAGAATAACCCACGATTGGGGGAGTATTTCTAATGAAATAATGTATGTTGGTGTAGAACAGATAGCATGTGGCATGTATTGGTGGGGGGGGGAGATTTTCCTAGGAAATATCCCCCCCCAACCATCTACCATATGCATAGCGGATGTGAATGTCTCTTTGTAGACAAGGATAACCCCCCCCCCCCCCTCCCTCATGATGAAATAATGTATGTTGGTGTAGAACAGATAGCATTCGGCATGTATTGAGGGAGGGGGGGATTTTCCTAGGAAATATCCCCCCCCCCAACCATCTACCATATGCATAGCGGATGTGAATGTCTCACGATTGGGGGAGTATTTCTGATGAAATAATGTATGTTGGTGTAGAAAAGATAGCATTTGGCATGTATTGATTGTATCAATACATGCCAAATGCTATCTGTTCTACACCAACATACATTTCATTTCATCAGAAATACTCCCCCAATCGTGGGTTATTCTTGTCTACAAAGAGACATTCACATCCGCTATGTATATGGTAGATGGTTGGGGTGGGATATTTCCTAGGAAAATCCCCCCCCCACCAATACATGCCACATGCTTGCTGTTCTACACAGATATACTGTTTTTATTTTCTAGACCCACCCCCACCATGTGCTATACATTTATACCAATCATATGCAGCTATGGTAGAGATTTAACCTGGAGAACTCTCTACCAGCCAACATACATAATAGTTATGGTACTGTAATGGGGAATTATTGCATATACCGGTAAATAGAATCTCTACCCAGGCCCGTAGCCAGGGGGGGTCGGAGCGGTCGTCGACCCCCCCCCTCCCCCACCCCCCCCCCCCCCCCCAGCCTCGAAGTACACTTTTTTTAGCATTGAGGTCCACTTTTTTAGACCCCCCTATATACCTCAGGCCCATTGGGCCTTCAAAACGACCCACCCTTCAAACAGGTCTGGCTACGGGCCTGACACCGCCCCACCACCACTATATTGTCTATGTATAGATATTATACTAAATTGGATAGATCTTTTATAGAAAATGCTGCCTCGCCTATTCACATACTTCTCCACAAGCAGACATACATTATGACTATGTTAATTGGGTATACATGTAGGGGGGATATTACGTCCTCTGTTACCAACATACTGGTTCTAGCATGTGCATTTTGTATGCTCCTGAGCACAATATCAACAATGTATATGAAAATACATTAAAAGTGTTGTGGACAGTGTCTGTGACGGTGGTGATGGGGGGGGGGGGGAGAAGAATTTCCAGGCGGGGGGAATATTTCGAGAAACTTTCTGTCGAACGGACGTAAAACCCCAATCAGTCAATAACCCCGTACAAGTGCATTCCCATATATAACCATTCTGTTAAATGGACTTTTAACAGCATGGTTATAGATGGGAATGCACTTGAAACATTGACATAAAACTCCAATCACTCCATATATTTACTTGCTGACTGTTAAATGGATGCAAACTCCAATCACTCCATCTATTTACTTGCAGACAGTTGAATGGATGCAAACTCCAATCAATCCGTCTATTTACTTGCAGACAGTTAAATGGATGCAAACTCCAATCAATCCGTCTATTTACTTGCAGACAGTTAAATGGATGCAAACTCCAATCAATCCGTCTATTTACTTGCAGACAGTTAAATGGATGCAAACTCCAATCAATCCGTCTATTTACTTGCAGACAGTTAAATGGATGTAAAACTCCAATCAATCCGTCTATTTACTTGCAGACTGTTAAATGGATGCAAACTCCAATCAATCCGTCTACCGGTATTTACTTGCAGACTATTAAATGGATGTAAAACTCCAATCAATCCGTCTATTTACTTGCAGACTGTTAAATGAATGTAAAACTCCAATCAATCTGTCTATTTCCTTGCAGTGTGTCCTCCACAATGACGGACGGCGGGGGGCGGCAGCCGGGCGTGTCGTTCCCGATGAAGGTCCACACGGATGACGAGGATTTTGTCATCGAACTGGACGAGACTCAGATGGCGAGTCCGCCGGACGAATACGGCCTGGATGGGGACCGTGTGCGCTGTAAACGCCGCAAACGCTGTGGCCAATGCGGGCCGTGTCAGGTGAAGGAGAACTGCAACAAGTGTCACTTCTGTATCCGTAAGGACGTACTAAAACAGACGTGTATTTATCGTAAATGTATTTATCTGCGTTCGAAGCCGAAACCATATGCGAGGCCGAGGGATGGCGAACCGGTACCCGGTGTTTCTGGGAGTGGTCGCTCGTCGCCTCAGCATACCGCTTCATCAAGTATGCGGTCCCCTTCTGCAAATATGAGATCGCCGATGCAGTCGCCGCACATGAATTTACGGACTCCGCCCGGTATTAATATGCCGTTTAAAGAGCAAGCAATAAGTGGAAGCGAGGTTCATTCAGAGAACCCGTTCCTGCCACCACATCTGCCTCAGGCGCCGATCACTTCAAACGCGTTTAATAGTCAGCAAAATCACATGATGGATCGCGCACAATCACTACCGCACTCACACCCAACTGCTGGTAACATGAACATGCATATGAACATGCCGCCACATGCGGTCACCCCGGACATGTCGACATCCCCGCCTGTACAGAGGATGGGGGAAGGCACGCCACCGGTGGTGAACAGTCCCCCTAGTGCTATACCAGGACTACCTCCACCCCCAGTGCCCCACGCCACGAACAACGTAAACATGTCGCCCTTCATTCCCCCGATATCGAACAGTGCTCTCCCCGGCATGCCACCAGTCAGTGTTCCCAGCATGCCTGTTATCGGCGACCGACCGACGTTCAGCGATTTCCGGCACCCGGACCAAGTTCCCATCACCCATCACCCGCACCCTCATTTCCCACCTGTTCATCCACACACATCGTTACCAATGACACACAGAGATACGAACATGTTCGCTGAGCATTCGCGCGTGCCGACGCATATGAACTTTAACATGAACGCGACAGGTCATGTGGACAACCTGTCTCGCGGGGCCAATGATTCATCGTGTATGTATCACCCGGGGCTGCCGCCGTACTCAGTGCCAGGTCCCTTTCATCAACCTTCGGGACCCGCGTTCTTTGGAGGTTCACCCACACCCGACATGTTTCGGTCAAACTTTTTAAACTCATTTCCTCCAGGGTATTCGTACCCTACGAATAGATACAGTGATGGATTTCGTTCAATGCCATTTTCCGGGCTCGGAATGGGATCGCCGTCTCCTTTCCCTCAATACCCGGGGCAAGGAACAGGCATGGGAATGTCGTCCGCGTTTTCTCAGCAATATTCACCCTATAATTCTCAACACGGGTGTCCAAAAAACGGCTCGTGCCCTCCTGTTTCACCGAGCATTGACAACGACGATGTGAAGGTGTTACAGGCAGGGTATAAATTAGAAAAAAGCAATAGCGCGTCGTCAGTAAATTCCGCCATTTCTCAACCACCTTCACAGAATATGTCTCATTTGTCGAAGTCTATGCCATCTGCTGTTTTATCGAGTACGTATGAGTTGCACGATGTAAAGGCAGTACAGGAGGGCTACAGGAACATTGAGAGAAGTAACAGTATCTCTTCCTTGGGATCAAGGTCATCTTTTTGGGAGCCATGGAAGTCGCCGTCATTGTACAGTCCACGCTACGATGAAGTCCGCAGTCGTTTAAGCGTAAGTACAATGTCGTCAGACTTCGAAGCGGACATTATTGGTGTGGATGATTTTGAAATGAATGCACTAATACGGTCTAATGGGTGTAATAGCATTGAAATTGAATTTGATAAACGATCAATGAGCGAGGAATATTCTCCGAGAAAGTGTTTATCAGTGTCCGATAATGAATCACCAATGAGGAACATTGGTTTTCGACCAATAAATGCAAATTATAAACAACCGCGTGTTCGCGAATTGTTTTCACCAGAAAGAACTGTGAACAATGACCACAGCAGCGGACAAACTGCTACTACAAGTGGACGACATTCTGACAATGCTGGTATCATTGAAATAGATCTGGATGCGAATGGCAAAAACACTGAATATGGCAGCAGAAAACGTAACCTCGGTACGACATCGGACTCGAGGAAAGGCATACAAGACGTTCAGAAGCAACTTTTTCCTAAACAAACAGCAGTGAAGCCAGGTAAGAAATATTTTAAGGGTTCTGTGTGTCTGAAGCAGGATCTAGGGGATGAAGGGACCATTCAACTAGAGCTACCTGGACGAAGGGTGACCATTGAGGACACGATATTGGACGAGAACATGTCAAAGTCGTCAAGTAACCTGAAAGAGCTGCTCGACTTTATTGACGGTCGACGGAAGTTTGCGAATTTGAATGTTCAAAGTGAAGAAGCTGTTAGTCTGGATTAAGGGGACCTTTTCTTGAAAATATGTGACTGTGACTGGAGAAATTGGGCTTATGTGATTTGTGACAAGTGTAGCTCATGATCAAAATAGCACACTCCAATAGTTTGATAATGGTCTATTTACTTGATAGAAGCGTGACAAGCGTTTCATTGATGGAATGGCGAACAGTGCTGATCCTGATCAGACTTTGCCCATGCACAAGCTGATCTGGATCTACACTGGTCACAAAACATGTAAACCCCATGTTTCCAGTCACAGCCACATATGGGATGCATCATGCTGGCTGAGAAAATGGCTTTGGAATATGTGTGATCATCATAACTGCGCTCTCGATAACTAATTCATGAACAAAAATGATACTAGATTGACGGAATGGTGGTCGACCAGCAAGGGCCCTGATCAGACATTCGAGCAAGATGATCTTGAGCTATGCTGGTCACATATGTCATAAGGCACATTTTCTTAGCCACTGGCCAAAATAGTTGAAATATGAAAATGTACATGTATGTAAATAACAAATATACAATGCCCATACACATTTTCGTGTTCACTGTCGAGGGTACAGAATATAATACTGCTGATTTCATTTGAGACACGCCATGTGATTTTGTACCTTTGGACATCTGTGTAATTTCATGAAATACAAAATTTACAATATCTTTCATAAATAAAGTCAAAAGTTAACAAAATTTTCTGAGTACTCTGAAAATATTGTCAACTTTTGATGCCATTTGCGAAAATATCACATGGCATGTGTCATTTGTCTACATATATTCAGGTGGCAACCTGACTAACTGCGACCGGCGAAGACCCAAACCAGATTGTGCATCCACAGTCTTCAGCACACACATTTATCTCGCATTGATCATTTGGAATCTCTCCAAGATTCTGCGATTAATTATTTGTCAAACCGCTTAACCCTTTATAAGCCAGACACAAATACAGTGATGATTAAATGTGCAAATTTGGAGAATTTGTTTTCTCTAGTTTGTGGTGACGAGAGTTATTATATAGGAAAACGTGTACTTGGGACCAGGAATTTCACTTTCAGTTATCAGAAATTTTGCTTTCAGTTATCAGCAATTTGACTTAAGAGTTTAAGGTAACGAGTGTAGACTGCAATGCGTTAATCTACTCTCAATCTACAAGCAATTTGAAATTTATCATATACATGTATGTTGTTTTCTTACGTCTCTTTTCATTCTCAACCATATATTACGAACATTTTTAACCGTTTGAACAATGGCGTTGCTGCTGTACAATTGATTGTCCGACTGTACCATATACATATTGAAATTGGCTTGTATTTTTTGTAAAAAGAAAATGCTTTTAATTTCATAAATGGTGCTTATTATGTGAAATGGTTTTATTTGTTAGGTCTGATCTAAGGTATGTATGGACAACATATGGTACATGAAGTGGAGACAGAATAGTAGGTTAGTGCCGTGAATGGGAAAAAATATTGGCAAGGCTTAGGAAACGGGATGGGCAAGGCTCTACCGAGCACATCCCGTTTCCGTGCCGCGCCGGAAATCCGACTGGAGACCTGGTTTGGCCCTCACATACGTCTTTGGCATTTTGTATGTGACAGTCGAATCTGGTTATATGAGTATTGCGATTGTTCGTAATCTTATTTTAGGGGAAGGGGCCAATTGACTGGTGTGGTATGGACCTGGCACCAGGTCAGGTTATTCTAATTTCAAAGCTGAATATATGTTTTCTTGATGTAAATATTCCGTTCTGATTTTGGGATTTTCCCCCCAATGCAGCAGGTTAAAACGGGATCAAACCCGTTTGCCCAACCTTACATGACCTCAGACGTTGATAGGCTGTTAAACACCAATAAACAAACAAATAACATAGAAAGTTAGCAAAATTTGCTCAGATTAATATGCCAACTTTCAATAGTGAAAGCCGGTTCATTTGGCACCGTGGTTATAGAATATTCAGACTTCAGAAATCAGGAAGTTGGCGAATCAAAATCCTTGATTTTCAGTAACAATTTCGAGAACATGTTCAAAACGTTTTATATTCACAAGCTTTGACCTGTCAATCATACATGTCTTTGTAACCATTGGTTACTTAGTCTACAGGACACAAATTTTGTTTTTATTGATGGGAAATTTTATTGGCATCTATATTGGATGTATATTTGTTACTATTTTACCAATTTTGTAGAATGTTATATCAACTTTTCACTGGAGATCATGTGACAATTTAGCCCTTACATTGCTGGAAACGTAAATTGTCATCTGCGTTGTTTTATATTTTGTCTCCTTTTTTATACGCCTGTTAAATTCGGGACGTATTACATGTATGTGTTCACCCTGTACAGGTGGGCGGGCATCCGGCGATCGGGCACAGCTTGTCCACGCAATAACTAGAATTCTACATGACGTATTATAATCAAATTTGGTATACATGTTTATCGTGGCAAGACGAAGAAACCTATTGATTTTCAAAAATTTCCGATGACATCTCTCTTTGGCGGCTATTTTTAATTTTCGCACTCTGCATTGTTGTCCGCGCAATAACTCGAGTTCAACTTGATGGATTGTAACCAAATTTGGTATACATGTTTACCACGGCAAGACGAAGAAGCCTATTCATTTTCTGACTTATCTCCACTTGGCGCTCTGTATCCTTGTCCACGCAATAACTCCTACTTGATGGGTGGGTGGCAGGTGGGAGCACGTAATTTTACGATCGGACCGGCTGAATAAAAAAAAAAAACAAAAAAAAAAACCAACGAATACAATAGGTTTTCCAACCGATTTCAAGAATTCTTTTTGCATTGGAAAGCTGACAAAATTCTCTATCTCAGATTCAATGACAGTTTTCGGCTATCTGCTCAAATAAAAGAGCTATATGCGTTTGAAGTTGAAAAATGTACATACTTTTCAACGATTTTGCCGAATTTCGGCTGATAACGGGTGGTCTTTACAAACGTTTTCAAATTTGTACAGTACTGTCAGCAACATAATTTCTTGCCAGGGTGATAGGGGAGTGTCAGCCGCATGAAAGATGATAATTTTCAGAGCTATATCTTGACTACTTACGGCTCTATTCGATGTCAAAGATGAACATATTTTTTCAAGTTTTCAAAATAGAGCAAACGGATGTGATGTCAGCTTCGTTATTTATCATTCGATTTCAATTGTTTTTGCTGTAGTCGATATTTCAGTCCTTTAGCTAAAACTTTGGCTGAGGATCGAACCCGGTATCACTCGCTCCGAGTCCATCGCTCTACCTATAAGCTAACCGGCCCCACATTGGTGTGATGATGCGAACACAATAATGTTGGACTGTTCATTCTAAAACTTCAGAAATTCTTTTTGCAACCGATAGTTTACACCTTGGGCTAAAGCTTAGTTACACATGAAATCAATGTTTGAGGCTCAAACCGTTGATGCAGCTCAAGCTGCTCTAGTTTGCATTATTATTATGACATTTATTTAACGTGAAGACTATGGGCCACGATGGTACATTGGCCCATGGTACATATGTGATACCAGGGCTGTACAAATTGATTTTTTAGCAGCCACTTGTCCCGGACAAGTGACTTGACAAAAGTGACTTGCCCGGACTTGTCCCGGAAAATATAATTTTCAGGGCAAGTAATTTTGAAAAAGTGACTTGTCCTCGTAAGATTTCTTATACGAAACTGTCCCAAAACAAAAACTATTATCATAGTTGTTAAATATAATACAATTGAGCACTTGGCACATATACATATTATATTAAATATCTATAATAATAAACATTGTATAGTACATATTTATTCTTGTGGTCGTTTGTCACTGTGCCACCGCGGACATAACGTTGCGACAAGTGCATACTCAAAACACATTTATCGACAACAATAAAACATAAAAATCGTTTCCTAAAATAATGAGAATCGTCTCGCGTTTTCGCGATCTCGCCTTTCGCTTTTGAAAAATTCGGATTAGTTTTGCTCATGCATCATGTGCATGTGCGGCGTGTTTGCAAAACGCGAGATTGAATATGATAGAATTTCGCGTTTTCGTCTCCAAAGCTGGAAAACGCGAGGTTGCCACATGTCCCTAATAGGACACGTAAACATTATAAGTTATTGTGATTCTACACAGGCTATATGGTGTAATATTGCCCGTCTGGAGGTATGTTCACCCGAGGCGATAGCCGAGGGTGAACATACCTAATAATATATATATGATAGCCGAGGGTGAACATACCTTCAGACGGGCAATATTACACCATATAGCCTGTGTAGAATCACAATAACGTATTTGTCATGTATACCGCAGATCCTGTATTTGGCCGTAAAACATCTCTTCTTTTGATCTTTGCGTTTTTTCAGGAAGAAAAATAATCCGAGATTCGATTTTCTCCGTCAGTCTTAATATAAAGGCGTAAATGAACATTTTGTTTCTTTACTAAACGAAAACAAACTAAATATGGAGTAAGAAATCCATCGAAAACGACTTTATGACAGTTTTTTTATATCGTGTGATTTAATTTATATTCCACTGCTCTATCGATCTGCTCTCCCTTTGGCGCCTCTAGAATAATGCGACTGGTTCCCAAACATTCGCTGTCATTGCTACGCCGCGGTTTCGTGCGTGGAACCCATTGTTTGTGACCTAAATATAGCCGTGTCACGAAGGCAAGCGTGTGGAGATTTGAAAAGCAATTTTCGTTATTTTGGCTAATTTTTCGCTCATATTTTGATCAGCGAAGAATATTTATGGAAAAAGAAACAATAAAAGACTGGTTTTGAGTGTACAATTTGTTACTTGTATTGATCATTTCGGGGTTTTATTGTGTTTAGTGAGGAATACAATTCGCAATCGGTAGACGCTTGTAAAATGTGTTTTCATTGGACGCGAGGCGCCGGAGGGGAATCGCAATTCCTGTATGTCCGACGGCCTTGGCAGGTCATATAATATATATGACCAGGCAAGCTAGCCAATCAAAAGCCGAGAAACTTATCTGCGGTATGACAATGTCTTAGGAGACGATTCTCATGTGCTGCAAAAACATTTTTACGTTTTTATTAAGAAATAGAACACTGGACAAACATGTGGACAAACATCTATATTTCTTGACAACAAAAACATAATTTGACAAAAAATGATACTCATCTTAGGAGACGATTCTAATGTGCTGCCAATACACTTTTATTGAGCAAAAAAAACAACATATTTCGATACGTGTTATTGGTTAGGCTACTGCATCGAATCGTCGACCTATACACAAGATCGTGAAAACGCGAGACCAAATCGCGAGGCGAAAACGTGAGATTCTATTGTATTCATTCTCGCGTTTTCGCCTGGCTATCTCGCGTTTTCGAGACCGCGATGTCGCGTTTTCGCCTCGGCCTTTTCACAATGTCGCCTTCCGCTTTTGGAAATATGTTTGTTCAAGTCATTATGCAGGCCCGTAGCCTGGGGGGGGGGGGGGGGGTCAGAGCGGTCGGACGACGCCCCCCCCCCCCCCCACCCCCCCCCCCCAGCCTCGAGGTCCAATTTTTTCAGGGAGGAAAAAAATCGGGTATGGAAGGTCACAGTTAGAAGCTCGGCTGTTGCGGAGAATGCAGGAAATTGCATTTCAGACCACCAACCTATATTTCAAATTTTCAAATTTTCCCGGGGGGGGGTGGGTGGGGGGGCATGCCGCCGGACTCCCTAGATACCTCAGGCCCCTTGGGCCTTCGAAACGACCCCCTCCCCACCACCCCCTTCAAACAGGTCTGGCTACGGGCCTGTAATATGTGTGTGTAGAATGCATGCGTGTTGAAATTGAGTTTTGCGCATACATTACATGTACGTACGTACGTAGAATGCAATTCGAACTAGCATGCTTTATATGCATGTACGTACGTAGAACGCAAATCCAACACGCATGCTGTCTACACATGCATGGGCAAATCGTATTTCCAAAAGCGGAAGGCGAGATCGAGATAGCAAAAACGCGAGATTGTAACAAAAAAGAAATATGGCCGTACCCACCCATCCCCAATTAGCACATTTGCGACATATCATTTTCGGTCTAGCTGCACACCTGATGGTGTTTACACAATCATCAGTCGCTAATCCAGTTTCACGTGCAAAGTGTGACTGACCTTTAGAATTCTGTGGAAACAAACATACCAAAACCACGCTATGTAGTCGCTCACGTCATCGCATAGCCGATGAATTGATAATTACGCATTAGCTTGTGGAATTTCACATTTGTTTGATTTTTTTATAAAACCAAGATTTGGCAGCACATGAGAATCGTTTCCTAAGACGATTCTCAAATGTTGTCAAAATATGTTTTTGTAAAGAAATATCAATGTATTCGGGTTTTCTTTTCACATTTGTCCGATGTCTTAATAAAACATGTTTTGGCAACACATGAGAATTGTCTCCTTAGACGATTCTAATATTTTGTAAAAAGAATTGTCACATTTGTTTGATACAAAAATTGACAAATTCAGAAATCCACAACTTAATTTGTGTTTCTCGAGTCGGGTTTCATATGATGGCGAGGAAATACGATCGATTACACACCGTGAAAATCTAGTTGGAACGTAAATGTCAATTGTCACGTAGGCCATTTCAGTTTACCGCGCGTTACGTCAGCTGTTATTCTATGTACGTATGGTCGCTCGTTAGGAGCATTTCTTTCCTTCGTTTATAAGGTATGGGTTGTGACCTAGGGCTTAGAACACCGACTTCCAATCTGGAGGTTGTGGGTTCAAACATCGCCTTGGGAATCAAACATACCTTCATAGTATGTCCATCCCATTCAATTTCACTTTTTTTCGTTTATATGCCGCGTAGAAACGATAATTTAAATTAAGAACCTTAAATTCCATTTCCACCCCGTGAAGGAACATACATTTATTTCTCTAAAGTTAGGTCTCTTGGCATGTCGACGCAGTGAGACGAAAACGTTAACATACGTAAAATAAATCAATAACCATCGATCGCCGCAGAATATTTTCGCTAATTCGCTAATTACTTTCAAATTCGATTAAATTAATATAATCAGGGTCGCTGTAGATTGCTATATCACTTTATTGCGATACACTGCAGGTACTGTGTAACACAGTAGCTGCGAATCGCCAGGACGCCCGCAGCGTTATCGATCGATAAAGTGGTCAGTTTTTGGATTAAGTTTATGGCAGTCCGGTTCCAAAAAACGGGCTTGTGGCGGGACGTTCTAACAGAAAATAATGATTTGCCCGGGACTAAATTCAAGCATAGAGGCACTTGCCCGAGATTAAAACCGACTTGTCCCGGGCGTCGGGTGTGCCAATTTGTACAGCCCTGGATACAGTACCTAAAATCGTTAAAATTAGCCAAAAGCCTACTAATGTCTACTTATTTGCATGTACATTGATGAGACTTTAATATACTTTAATAAACCATATCAGACTATGACAACAGGCTGTTAATTGTCAACCTTCTCTCACACCTTTTGTGTCATACTGTATAATAAGAACCCAGCTGGTCTGTATATGGTCATGTCAAGTTGTAAAACAATTACACTTACATGTACACTGTACATGAATTATCCCTGTTATCAACAGGGATTTTCTCAAAATTCCAAAAGCAGCTTTTATTAGTGGCAGGTTACTATAGTAATGAGGGGTGTTCTCATATACAATAAAATAGACAGTTGGCAAATACTACATAGACTTGTATATAGGGAAGAAAATTGTCTAGAAAATAATGATGTTTTATTTTCTCTAAATAAACTTATTATTTCTTTTTTTATTGCAGAATGTTTTACCTGTAGGCTTATCAGTCTACACAGATATAAACCATAGTAGATATAGGGGAATATAGAGACTCATCTTGACATTTTGGAATTAAAAAGACCACCAAGATTCATATTTCCCGGTATTTCCCGCCGTCCTGGGAAATACTTTTATTTCCCGGGAAATTGCCAACCCTGGAATCGGCACTGATAGGTACATGTAGTATACAAATTTTATATAAATTTAACACAACTTTACAAACACGACGTAGAAATTCGGGAAATGGTGTATGCATCATTCCACATTAATACAATTACCCTCGCCGTCGGTCTGCTTATTTACTTAAAAGTTTTTGTAAGAGTTTCTCAAATAGGGGCACTAAGTGCGTCGACAGACACTTTTTGTCGCACCCGCTTGCGGAAAGTGCGATATAGTCGGCCCTTTGGCGTACGTACGTACGTACGTGTGTCCGGTAAGTTTTTGGTTAAGTTTTTTGTTTAAGTTTTTTGGTTAATATCTCTGCAATTGCTTTGCCCATTACCTTGAAACTTCACATGGGTGTTTATCATCATCTATATTTTCATTCTACCCCCCTCCCATGCGGCCCGTGTGCCCAATGTCAAGGTCAAATTACTTTGAAGTTTTTGGTTAAAGTTTTTTGTTATCAATATCTCTGCAACTGCTTTGCCCATTACCTTGAAACTTCACATGGGTGTTTATCATCATCCATATTTTCATTCTACCCCCACCCGTGCGGTCCGTGTGCCCAATGTCAACATCAAATTACTTTGAAGTTTTTGGTTAAAGTTGTTGGTTAAAGTTTTTTCATGTACTATACCTCTGCACCTGCTTTGCCCATTACCTTGAAACTTCACATGGGTGTTATCATCATCTATATTTTCATTCTACCCCCCTGCCGTGTGGCCCCTGTGTCAAGGTTTAATTACTTTGAAATTTTTGGTTAAAGTTTTTGTCGCGCCTGCTTGCGGAAAGCGCGATATAGTCGGCACTTTGGCGTACGTCCGGTTAAAGTTTTTTGGTTAAACGTTTTCCGTCTACTATATCTCTTTTTTAGCTCACCTGAGCGAAGCTCATGTGAGCTATTGTTACCGCAATGTGTCCGTCATCCGTCGTCGTCGTCGTCGCCCACGACCCACCTTCCACCACTGACCTCAATGTCAAGGTCCACCGCACACCCCTTATCCCAAGGTCAAGTTATATAATATTCATGTTTTTTATACAACTGTGACAAGTTTGAATGAAGGCTGCCAACAGGTGAGCTTCGTTGTCTTCTGACAACTCTTGTTAATTTTCGCACTCTGCATCCTGGTCAGCCCAATACATGTAACTAGAGTTCTACTTGAAGGATCATAACCAAGTTTGGCGTACATGTTTATCATGGCAAGAGGAAGAATGCTATTGGTTATCTCCCCTTGTTGACTGGCTTTGCCTCAACGGGAGTATATTGTGACCTTCGGAACTCTTTTTATGCAACCGGTCTTGGTAGAGCCAGATGCATATAGTGTTTGGACTGTGTGTCCGTGTGTCCGGCACATTAAGAAATTGGCCCAAGTTTCTCAATTACTTCATAACTTCTATATCCCTTGAAGGATTGCTTAAATATTTCAACACAGCATACCTCTGGAAAAATGCCACACATCCATGCTGCCCTTAATATGACCATGACAACTTTGAACTTTTTAAGACATTAAGAAGTTCGCCGGAGGTTCTCAATTCTGTCATAACTTCTATATCGCTTGAAGGATTTACTCAAATATTTCAACACAGCATACTTATAGACAAATGCCACATGTTCATGCTGCCCTTAATATGACATTGACCTTTTGACCTTCACAAATTTGAACTTTTTCACACATTAAGAATTTGGCCGCAGTTTCTCAATTCTGTCATAACTTCTATATCCCTAGATAGATTACTTGAATATCTCAATACATTATACCTGTGGACAAATGCCACACATTCCTGCTGCTCTTAATATCACCTTGACCATTGGACCTTCACAGCTTTGAACTTTTTCTCAAATTAAAAGTTATTATTAACTTTGTCACAGTTTCTTCAATATGCCACCGGGGGCATTCGTGTGCCGACAGACCACATTTTCTTGTTTAAAAAAAATAGTTTGACATCATTTCTGTAGATATACATGTAGTGGTTGGACTGTCCGTCTGTGTTCACTAGTCCAATTAAGAAGTTTGCCGGAGTTACTCCAATCTGCCACCAAGGGCATTTGTCATACCGCAGATAAATTTCTTGCGTTTTGATTGGTCAGCTTGAACGGTAATATGAGCCCATATAACCTGTCAAGCCTGTCAATATGACTTGAATAAAAAATGACCACGGCTCAATACTGAGTCGAAAGCGAACACTTTTGGAAATAACCTCCGAAACATAGTCTTATAGATTGGTAATGACCCAAGAAAACAAGTCAGATTTTGAAAATCGGTCCTGAAATTGCCAAGTTATTAACTAATTTCTACTCGTTTATGTCGGGGATGAAGTCGGGTAATATTTGTAACATCATGACGTCGTGCTGTTTCGTGCCATTTTTTTTATATGAAGTTAAACAGGTACCGATACACATATAAAACTAAATTCTAGAGAAGTATAAAGAATCTGCCGCATGACAAAAACATTATTGTGATTCTACAAAGTCAATATGGTGTCATATTGCAGCCTGAAACTATATTCCCGCTTTGCTTAATATAGATTCAGACATGCAATATGACACAAAATTGGCTGTGTAAATTGTAACATTGCATACATTGTAACAAATTTGTTAAGAGTGACTTTAAAACAATGTGTATTAAATGTGCTTCTCTTCGGAGGTTATTGGAAATTACTATCATTGTAACTTATATTGTGGGCCGCATTTCCTTGTTGATTAGAAAAATGGAAAATAAAAAATAAACAGCAGACGACAAAATTAAACTCAGCTTTGTAAGCGTTAGACATGTGAGTGACAATCTACACATATGAGACACGCCATGTGATTTTGTACCTTCTGACATTGGCGTAATTTCATTAAATATTTTCCGTAAATGGTGTCAAAAGTTGACAAAATGTTCAGAGTACATGCGGAATTATATTCCGCAATCCGCATCTGCTCTAAATTTTGTCAACTTTTGACAAAGGCTCAAGCGAGCTATTGTTACCACTTTTCATCCGCCCTCGTCGTCCATCCACAATTTCAAACGTCTTATTCTCTGGAACCGCTGGGCCGATGTTGGGAAAACTTTACACACTTGGTACATTGGTAGGGGGATTACAAATTTGTTAAAATGAACGCCGTCTAAAAATAGCACATGTACAAATTCTTTAAAAAAATATTCTCACGAACCGTCAGACGGATTTCGATGAAACTTGACAGGAATATGGTCAAATCTATATCAAATCAAAGATATGGACGAGATGATCGCTCTGGTGTAGTTTTCATCAAAATCTGATGATTATGTCATCCAAGATGGCCGCCGAAACGTCAAAAGGTCATACAAGAACCTGTTGGCCAAACTTCAC
Source organism: Conchocele bisecta (assembly GCA_029237695.1). NCBI lineage: Eukaryota > Metazoa > Mollusca > Bivalvia > Lucinida > Thyasiridae > Conchocele > Conchocele bisecta. The sequence continues at coordinate 12,860,733 of CM055273.1, forward strand.
AATTATGGTCCTTAGGTTCAGATTTGTTAAACTGGAGGTCGTATCTAATCCAAGATGGCCACCATTGAAAAATAACCCAAAAAGTCTTAAAAAATCTTCTTGCGAACCGCTTGACGGTTTTCGACTAAACTTGGCAGGAATGATATATGTACAATGATCTTTAAAGGTTGTTAAAATCGTGACCCCACGGTCAACAATGGGCGTGAACCGTGGGGTCAAATAGGGGTCAAATTCCATTTTTGACAGAATATGGTCATGTCATATATCAAATCGAAGGTATTGACATGATGATCGATGTGGTGCATTTCTTGTCAAAATTGGATGATTATATCATCCAAGATGGCCTCCGAATAAGGTCATCCTTTTATTACAGATTTCAAACGTCTTCTTCTCGCGAACCACTGGGTGATGTTGGTCAAACTTTACAGGGATGATGCATTGGTGAAGCCTTTTCAGAATTGTTAAAATGGAAGTCGTCGCTAATCCAAGTACATGTTTTCCTATATAATGACTCGTTTGCTGAAATTTTCGTTAACTCAAGTGTATTTGCCTTGGTACCATGGACTTTGAGTAAACGAGTGTAAACTGTATATGATCGAATTTCACCATCATGTGATGATGTGTGTTAATTCTAATAGAGGATGAGAGAGTATGCATCTCTTAGCGGTGAAGGCCAGCCTTACCGAGATTCACACCGAGATCCAGTTATATATGAGGCCAATTGATCTTGGTGTAATCTACTTGTGTATTCCCGTCTGTACATGAATTTGTTAAAGGTTAAACGGATGTAGGACTCCATTCAAAATCAATCTAATGGAGGATGGAACGGCATGCGTAATGGTGAAGTCCATCCTTATCGGGATTCACACATGGTCTTATACGCTGGGATTTTCTCTTGAAAATTAGATATATGGTGCCAAGTAATCTTGGTTTGGTAAGGACACCAGATCAGGATATTCTGTTTTCAATGCTGAATGGATATTGTAATCTCGGTGCAAATCAGTGGTGTCCCCCACCCCATACACGTGTAAACTAAAACGGATGTAGAACTCCATTTAATCAAATGCTTCTGATAACATTTGTGAAAAGATGTGTTGTGATAAAAAGTAGGCTGGAAGCATCCTGTTGTGGTCTCCAAACCTCGCAAAGTTGTGTAAGGTATATCTGTACATATAGCGAGACAAATCCTACCCTGGCGACTTCTCAAGTTTGTCACATTGACTACCGGTATGTGCCTGTCATGGGCTTATTTTGATGTTTTTTACAACTTTACATACCAATATTTGCTTGATTGTCATGACATTGCACAGGTGAGCGATATAGGGTCACATGTTTATGAAAAATATTGTAAATTTTGTAAATGTACTAGTATTTAATGACATTCCGCAGATGTACGAAGGTACAAAATCACATGGCGTGTCTCGTATATGAACTGCCATGTCAGAAAGCCTTAATTTGGCTAATTGCATTTACGTCACAAGTTGTTCAAATATCTTCGGTAACAATTAGCCGTAGATGTACATTTCAGAAGTCACATGGTCTCTTAATGTATTATTTTATGAAAAGCCTACATAGAAGTACATTGCTGGTACATGTATATATCAGTATTTGTATGTAATGTGTTTTTGTCTGTTTGTTGCTTCAAAGATAAATATTGTACATAATTTTATACAATAGTACTACATGTACATGTACGCGTAACTGTGTTGTGGCTGTATCACTGTTATGACTCTACCGTGTTGTGATTCGCAAATTGTTATCGCTCATATCTAAATAATTTTGTGTTCATATTATGCTATTGCTACCGAAAAAATACTTTTCGAAATTTCAAATTGGGTGTCAAGCATTTTGACATCCCTTATAGGCGATATGTGGATAATATTTGCTGTTTAAATTGTAATAGAATGCCATAATAACACCATTTATTCTGGCAAACACGTACAATGTATAAATATATGGTTTCCCACAACAAATAGTGTCCCAATTTTTTTCCACCTGCTTTAGCAGAAGCGGGACATAGGCATAGCTTTTCCGTCGGCGGCGGCGTCAACATTTCACGTTAAGTTTTTGCGTTTAGCTCAGTTTCCAGAAAACTATAACTCCTACGACCTCCATACTTGGTATACATCAACACTGTGGTGTAACCATCTCACACAGAGGGAGCCCATGTGACCTCCTACTTATCATGGTTCATTGACCTACTTTTCACATGCATTCAACGTTAAGTTTTTGCATTTAGCTCTGTTTCTAAAACATAACGCTCAGGTTAATTCATTGACACTTCTGTTTCCCTCAATTGAATGCTTTAATATTCCATACATGCATTTGTAACAACATCCCGCATCATTCTACAGAAAGCCCATGGTGCCCGCTAACCCCAAAGGTCAAGGTCGCTGACTTAGAAATTTCCGTGTTTGGGAAAGTTAATGCTCAGTTTATGCTTTAATATTCAAAAAAATACATGCGTTTGTAACAACATCCCGCATCATTCTACAGAAAGCCCATGGTGCCTGCAAACCCCAAAGGTCAAGGTCGCTGTCTTAGAAATTTCCGTGTTTGGAAAAGTTAACGCTCAGTTTATGCTTTAATATTCCATACATGCATTTGTAACAACATCCTGCATCATTCTACAGAAAGCCCATGGTGCACACTAACCCCAAGGTTATTACAAGCTCCTTATGTACTATCAAACTGCACCAGGCAGGACATCTTGCTCCGAGGAGCTCTTGTTATGGTTTAACGGTGTATTTGGATACAATTGTTTTTATCGCTATTTTTTTTTTTTTTTTAACAAATGGTGTCCGAATATTTTGGGTCATTATGGTACTGTGACAATCATGGAATGGCACTATATAAATAGTCCATAAAACAGCTCAGTGTGCTGCCTTATCAAGATAACATCATCTTTGACAAGAGACCAGACATTGTTGGAATGTCAGCTTGACTGTAGTGTGCCTAGAGGTAATTTCATCTAGTCATCCTTTTGTAGTAAGTGTACAATTATTATTGTCCCTGGCAACCGGCCTGCATAAGTACATGTACTTTGGTTTTCAGATATACTAAATAGCCACTCAGAAAAATCCCTGCGTCATGGAGAAATGCTAGGTGGGTGCGGCGGTATGCCATCCGTAATATTTTTGATAAATACACCCCATTTTGCTGTGTTCTGGTGCATTTTAGAGCAAAACCATCTTTACTCTCCGAATTCTTTTTTGGGTGGGGGGGTGACAGGTTTTCCCCTACGTGAATCCGCCCTTGATCGTGTCAACGTCTGGTGAATTTTCACGTCTAAAGAGGTTATAATAGTAACTTTATAGAACATATATGCATTATGCTGAATGCTATTCAAATTGGTATCTAAATTTTCCTGATTTTCGATGCACGATTTGTCAGGTAATACTGTTGTTGTAATACTGAGATATTTAGAAAAATGTAGAAGCCGGTCAAAACATCAGGTGCCTGTGACATAATTGTGGCAGTGACTAGAAAGTTTAAGTTAGAAGCATAATGGGTGTTTTATTGATGGAGTGGTGAACAGTGCAGATCAATCAGACTGTGCAGGTGCCCATGCTGATCTGGACCTACAGTCGCAAAATCCATAAGTGTTATTTCGCCAGTCGTTCCGGTACTGTGACAATCCATAGAATCCCTTATTTTCCACTCGTGAGGTTCAACTGTACATGTCTTAATTAACAATTTATCTGACCGTTGTGTATGTAGCTATGTCAACCATGGGTTTATTGCCCTGTTTTTGTCAGTTTATCGTGTACATACATATTTAATGTAGTTTATCACATGTCTACATGTAGGTCTGCATATGAAAAAATGTTCATGTCATGTATACATATGTATCATGTGTTCTTATACATAGAATCATTCTATGGACGAAATCTACCAGCATATTTTGACTGTAATATTTAGCTCTCCTGCACGAAGTGCAGAAGAGCTTATGGCATATACCCCCGGCGTCGTCGACGCTGACCACAAACTTAACTTTGGGGTAAATATTTCCTTTCATGGAGCACCTTGTTATTTCATACATGCATTCCTCAGATGACCCTCTATCATGCTGTAGCAAATCCATGATCCACCACCCAACCCTTACCCCAAGGTCAAGGTCACAAACTTAGCACATTCATAAACTTAATGTTGGGGTAAATGTCTTATAACATCTGTTTCCTTTCATGGAATGCCTTGATATTTCATACATGCATTCATCTGATGATACTTTATCATGCTGTAGCAAATCCACGACCCACCACCCAACCCTTACCCCAAGGTCAAGGTCACAAACTTAGCATGTTCATAAACTTAACGTTGGGGTAAATGTTGTGTAACTTCTGTTTATTTACAGGGAACACCTTCATTTTTGTCTCGCCCGCGAAAGCGGAAAGCGAGACTAAGGTTTTGCTTTTCCGGAGTCGGCGGCGGCGTCGTCATCATTCAATGTTAAGTTTTCATGTTACGGTCATTACTTCAACACCTTATCAGCTACAGTCATCAAACTTTATACATACCTTTACTATGATATGTAGATGAATATAGGACTATTCTCGGTGCCCCAGGGTCGAGGTCAATGCCCCAGGGTCAAGGTCAAGGCGAGACATTTGATTCCGCGGAATTCTTGTTTCATACATGCATTCATCTGATGATACTCTATCGTACTATAGCAAATCCATGACCCACCGCCCACCCCTTACCCCAAGGTCAAGGTCACAAACTTACCACATTCATAAACTTAACGTTGGGGTAAATGTCTTATAACATCTGTTTCCTTTAATGGAACGCCTTGATATTTCATACATGCATTCCTCAGATGACCCTCTATCATGCTGTAGCAAATCCATGACCCACCACCCAACCCTTACCCTAAGGTCAAGGTCATGTTCATAAACTTAACATTGGGGTAAATGTTGTGTAACTTATGTTTCTTTACAGGGAACGCTTTGATATTTCATACATGCATCCTCACCCCTTTCCCCATCAACATCGTAAACTTAACGTTGGAGTAAATGTCTTTTTATTCCCCCGCCACCGAATGGTGAGGGGGGCATATAGTGTTACCGGTGTCCGTACGTCCGTACATTCAAAACCTTAATGCTCTGGTAAATGGCTTATAATTTCCTTGTTCGGATCTGCTTCACATTTCACACACGCATTGCTCCAATGGTCCTCTACCGCCCTGTGACAAATCCACATTCGTCCCGCCCCCGCTAAACCCAGGGTCAAGGTCACAGACTTTGTGTGTTCGTAACCTTAACGCTTGGTTAATGGGTTATAATTTACCACCCTGTCACAAATCCACGATCATCCCGCCTCCTTCTAAGCCCAGGGTCGTCATATACTTGGTGCGTTTGAAACCTTAACGCTCGGGTAAATGTCTTATATTGTCTGTTTCCTTACATGGATCTGGTTGATATTTCACACACGCATTGCTCTAATGGTCCTCTACCACCATGTGACAAGTCCACTATCGTCCCACCCCCGCTAAACCCAGTGTCAATGTCACATACTTGGTGTGTTCGAAACTCGGGTAAGTGTCTTATAATGTCTGTTTCCTTGCGTGGATCTGCTTGATATTTCACAAACCCATTGCTCTGAAGGTCTGCTATCATGCTGTGACAACAGATCCATGCTTCTCTGGCCCTCTGTGTTTTTAAATATGCCTCATTTTCTTTGGCTGCCAGCCGGGGCATTCGTGTGCGACAGGCCACATTTCTAGTTATAACATTTCTAGTTATGACCCCTCACCCCTTTCCCCAAGGTCAAGGTCACAAACTTAGCACATTCATACATACATTCCTCATGTGAATAACTATCATGCTGTAGAAAATCACCAACTTAGTGCGTTCATAAACTTAACGTTGGGTTAAATTTTGTACATTGATATTTCATACGTCCATTCGTCTTAATATGCTATATCATGCTATAGAAAATCCACGACTCACCTTCCACCACTGACCCCAATGTCAAGGTCCACCGCACACCCCTTAACCCAAGGTCAAGTTATATAATATTCATGTTTTTTATACAACTGTGCCAAGTTTGATTGAAGGCTGCCAACAGGCGAGCTTCGTTGTCTTCTGACAACTCTTGTTATATTCTTTCGCAAAAAACATCAAACAAACCTAAGGACAAAAAAAAACGAGACAAACCCACCAACCAGCCAAATACCGACGCAAACCATGTATAAACCTTAAATACCATAGATTCATTTCTCGTGTATTCATTGGTGAGCTTCATTGATGAGCTCATGAGCCCATATTGCCTGTCCAGCCCATCAACATGGAGGTGGATCATTGCACAGTGGAAAACAGAATCTGTTGGAAATTGTCACTGAAACCTATATGTAGCAACTGAAATGATCTACCTCAGAAAACAAAAGTTAGATTTTTAAAATCGGTCAAGAAAATGCCATGTTATTAACACATTTAATTTGTTTAGAAATATCGGAATGATGTCGGGTTATATTTGTAACGTCAAGACATCGTGCAATTTGGCACTATATTTCTACAAGGTTACCTAGACACATATATTGTACATCTCACATTGTATATAAATTCTGGAGAAAAATAAAGAATCTACCGTATTACGAATACATTATTATCTACACTGTCAATATAGATTCAGGCGGCCAATATGACACCATGTTGACTGTGTAGAATCACAATAACTTACATGTACAGTATAAATACTCACAGAATATGTTATGCATGTATATGCCTGTTTCTTTGTCTCCAAGAAAACACATCTCACTGCACCTCACTGTGGATACAACCCTACTTACTATGATGTTTCTAAAGCCCTCTAGACTATAATGTAACAAGTTTTGGATCAGAAATTAGAAAATTTATTTGCAAAATATGCTGTTTATTTGTGTCGCTGTTGTTTTATATTGTCCATGCATGTTCATTCTGTTGTCTATTTGTACCGTTCTATGGGACTCATCTCCGGTACAATGCATCTGCCCTTATCTCATTACAGACGCGATTACAATTACATGTATAGTACATGTAGTAAAATCTCCATTTTCTTTATTTCATCTCAAAGTATATATTGTTACCACTAGCTTGGACCATCTTGACAAGACGGGTGGGTGGCAGGTTGGAGCATGCGATGGGTAATTTAATGATCGGGGTTCATCCTTACCAGAATCCCGACCGGAGACCTGGTTTGGCCCTCATGTACGTCTTTGGCATTTTTGTATGTGGCAGTTGAATCTGGTTATACCCATAATGTGAGTATTACGATTATTTGTAATCGTATTACTTTTTTGGGGAAGGGGCCAAGTGACTTTGGTATGGTATGGACCTGGCAGCAGGTTAGGTTATTCTAATTTCAGGGCGGACAGGTGGATACGGGACACGACCCCGTTGACCCGTCTGCGTGTAGACTCCCTGAGGCTTGTACCTCTATGTCAGAAAAGCGGACGTTAAACCCTATTCACTCACTCACTCACTCTAATTTCAGGGCTGAATTTATTTTTTATGCTCCCGGTCTAGGTAGAGCCGGAGGCATATAGTGTTTGGACAGTGTGTCCGTGTATTCATCCGTCTGTGGTCATACTTGTTCAATACATCATACTTGTGGACAAATGCCACACATCCATGCTGCCTTTAATATGACCTTTACCTTTTGACCTTCACAACTTTGAACTTTTCCCCACATTAAGAAGTTCGCCAGAGTTTCTCAATTCTGTAATTATTTCTATTTCTCTGGCAATACCCCCGGGAACAACCTTATACAAACACAACAATCACTTATTTAGCATTTAATCAAGCAAAATACATCATTGTATAGTATTTTAGACAAGCAGGCGACGCGACATTTGAGAAACACGCATTTCTTACTATAAACACATACGGTACAATCCAATAACCTGTCCTAAATAACTACATAATTAAATTAATCCCAACCATATTTCCATTTTGACAAAAATACGTGTCGCTCTAGTGTCGGTCAACACTTGAATGACAATATTCCGCCAGTGGTCACACCTAGTGACCACGCTTGGCGCGAAAACGCGCACGACTGAACACGCGCAAGCGGGTTACCATCAATCAATATTCTTAACATTGTATAAGGTTGTCCCGCCGACCACCAGAGAAAAAGAATTTATTTCTAATTCACTACGTTCAAACGACATAAATTATATATCCCTTGAAGTATTACTTTAATAGTTCAATACATCATGCTTGTGGGCAAATGCCACACATCCCTGCTGCCATTGACAACTTTAATAGTTCAATACATCATGCTTGTGGACAAATGCCACATATCCCTGCTGCCCTTGACTACTTTGAACTTTTTCACCCATAATAAATTTGCCGGAGTTTCTCAATTCTTTCATATCTATATCCCTTATTGGATGACTTTAATATTTCAATACATCAAACTTGTGCACAAATGCCACACATCCATGCTACTTTTAACTTTTTCCCACACTTAGAACTTTGCCTGAGTTTCTCAATTGTATCATATCTTCTATCTCCTTGGTGGATTACTTTAATATTTCAATACATCATACTTGTGTACAAATGTCACACAATCATGATGCCCGTAATGTGATCTTCACCATTTGACCTTCACAACTGTGCTTATGAATACTTATCACTTTTGGTTAATTTACTTTGCCACAGTTTCTCCAATCTGCCACCGGGGGCATTCGTGTGCCAGCAGGCCACATTTTCTTGTTTTCGATGTACTATTCCGTTCTGGTTTTCCCCCTAATGCAGCAGGTTAAATACGGGATTGAACCCGTTGGCCCGGGCTTAAATGACCATATCTGTTGATAGGCCATTAAACACCAATCAATTGACAAGACAAGTGGTAACAACATATATCTTTATGGAGAAATAAACAAAATCATGAGAGTTTCAAGAAGAATGATCATTCTGTTGTCTATTTGTAATGTGCTATGGGACTTATCTCTGGTATCTTTCTTCCCTTATCTCATGAGAGATTGGGATTACAATTATAATAGTCTGAAACGTTGTAAGGGAAAACATCCCAATTTTCTTTATTTCATCACGTACCTGTTGTTACCACTCATTTGAACTACCTCGACAAGACGGTTCAAATGAATGATAACAACGTATTTTTTCAACAAAAATTATCGCCAAAATGATCGTCCTTTTGTCTATTTGTAACATTCTATGGAACTCACCTGTGGTAGCTGCCCTTTCCCCATGATGGGATACAATTATGGTAGTAGTATGAAAGTTTTGAGAGAAAAAATATTGTTTATTCTTGAACTGTTGAAAATAAGGCCATAAAAAAGTACTTTGGTTCTCAGATATCGCCGCGTCTGAATAATCCCTGCGCTTCGAGCATTTTATCGCCATGCAGAAATTAAAAGTGTACTATAAATTTGCCATAATTATGATCAATAAAAAACTCTATCATGCAAAAATATGTTAAATCCAATCATGTCTGACAAATTTTTGTGATTTTTTATGTCTAAAGAGGTTATAGTAACTTTATAGAACATTTTCTTTTTGTTTGAGATGTTTGTCTCTGAATTTTTTCATGACAACATCTCGAACAAAAGAAAAGAATTAATTTTAAAAATCCACCCGTTACATTCCTCTGATCCCGTGTCTGAGAACCAAAGTACTTATTTTTTATGGCCTAAAAAGGAAAAAGCAGACGATGGCTAAATTCCGAGTGTCATGGTCACATGACTTGTAACATTGAGTACTTCCTGAGATGAGAAATGTGACACACTACAAAGATAGGCGTATTGAGTTTACAACCAGTGTAACCCCAGACCAGCCTGTGCATCCGTGCACACTGATCAGCGCTTGCATTGTTCATTGCTGTTTTTGCTGACCTCGGGACTGCATTGATTGTGAACATGTTCAGCCACTATTTATGTACCCCGAAACAATTTTGTCTACAAATATTGGTGTGGTATGGTACCAGGTCAAGTTATTCTAATTTAAGGGTTGAATATATATATTTTTCCATGATAATATTCCGTTCTGATTTTGGGATTTTCCTCCAATGCAGCAGGTTAAATGCAGGATCGAACCCGTTGGCCCGGCTTTACATGACCTTAGCTGTTGATAGGCCATTTAACACCAATAAATCGGCTACAAATAGTTGCCACTCTGCCTGTCTGTCCGTTATTTACATTAACGTTTTTGGCTCCTGCTATACCTGTTGCCCGTAACTGTAATTCTGATTGGCTTGAAACTTCATATACATGTACTTATTTGTCATCATCCATGTTTTCATTCTATAGCCCACCCCACATGTGTCCCAATGGTGAAGGTCATATAACTTGGGGAGTTTTTGAGGGGTATCGGTACATCCATCAGTGCTACTGATTTAATTTTTATCGTGTACAGTGCATCTTCTTATAAATCTGGAGTAACACTGGTACAGCTTTTTTCTTCAATCAACATAAAGGTCGGTTTAATTAACAGACTACACGTGTATTACACACAGTGCACACTGATCTGGAACTATACTGGTCTGTAACACGTGTCTGTCAATTTTCTTGTGGTCATTATAATTATATCATGTGCTTATGGGAACTCAGTTTTGTTATGTGTTTTTCTCTTCTGACCTGTCTTAGCATAATTACAATTTAACCAATGCATGTGTCACACCATGTTTCATTTTTACAAGAACATATTTTTAAAAGCAAATTAATTATCTACCTCTTCTTCCTGTATGGCTGATTCCAATATAGTCTACATTTGTTTGTATACATGTAGATATAACTGCTGTATTATGGCCATCTGCCAATTTAATATATTATATCTGTATTACCTTGCTGTTGAACAGACGTAAAATCAATCACCCAGTACATTTGATATGTTAACCCTTAAATTAATTTTTGCCGTCTGCTTGTTTATGTTCTATTTTTCTCATCAAAACATGGATTGACAGCACTTTAGAATCATTTCCATTGGAAATGATTCTCAAGTGCTGTCAAACCATGTTTTTATTATGAAAGAAGGCTATATAGGAAATAACAGGCTAGTGCCTTTTGAGGTCAAGTTTATCAGGCAAATCAAAAAATGCGTAGGAAATCTGAGGCTCATCGAGGAATTCCTACCATTTCCGGTGGGTGGCATGTGGGAGCATGCGATGGGTAATTTAATGATCGAGATTCATCCTTGAGATTCATCCTTACCGGAATCCCGACCGGAGACCTGGTTTGGCCTCGGGTATGTTTTTGGCATTTTTTAGCTCGACTATTCAAAGAATAGTTACAGCTTATGTTGTCACCCCGGCGTCGGCGTCACCGTCACGCCTTGGTTAAGGTTTTTAGTCAAGCTTGTATATGCAATACTACTGGCTCTACACCCACCATACTTGGACAACTTCATCTCCTAGTGATGTACATCAATGACCCCTGATCTATATTTGACCTTCACCTACATTTCCTCTTGAATTACTTAGTTAATTCCCCATTGGTTAAGATTTTTAGTCAACCTTGGTTAAGGTTTTTAGTCAAGCTTGTACATGGAATACTATTGTGCATACAGACACCATACTTGGACAACCTTTTCTCATAGGGATATACATCAATAACCCCTGATCTATATTTGACCTTGACCTACATTTCCTCTTGAAGTACTTAGTTAATTCCCCTTGGTTAGAACCTTGGTTAAGGTTTTTATTTTAGTCAAGCTTGTACATGGAATACTAGTGTGCATACAGACACCATACTTGGACAACCTTTTCTCATAGGGGTGTACATCAATAACCCCTGATGTATATTTGAACTTGACCTACATTTCCTCTCGAATTACTTAGTTAATTCCCCTTCGTTAAGGTTTTTAGTCAAGCTTGTATATGGAATACTACTGGCGCTACACCCACCATACTTGGACAACTTCATCTCCTAGTGATGTAGATCAACAACCCCAGATCTATATTTGACCTTCACCTACATTTCCTCTTGACTTACTTAGTTAATTCCCCTTGGTTAGTCAACCTTGGTTAAGGTTTTTAGTTAAGCTTGTACATGGAATACTAGTGTGCATACAGACACCATACTTGGACAACCTTTTCTCATAGGGATGTACATCAATAACCCCTGATCTATATTTGACCTTCACCTACATTTCCTCTTCAATTACTTAGTTAATTCCCCTTGGTTAAGGTTTTTAGTCAAGCTTGTATATGGAATACTCCTGGCCTTACACCAACCATACTTGCACAACTTCATCTCCTAGTGATGTACATCAACAATCCCTGACCCATGTTTGACCTTGACCTACATTTAATCTTGAATTACTTAACTTAATTCCCCTTGGTTAAGGTTTTTAGTCAACCTTGGTTAAGGTTTTTACTCAAGCTTTTACATGGAATACTATTGTGCATACATACACCATACTTGGACAACATTTTATCATAGTGAGGTACATCAATAACCCCTGATCTATATTTGACCTTGACCTACATTTCCTCTTGAATTACTTAGTTAATTCTCCTTGGTTAAGGTTTTTAATCAAGCTTGTAGATATGGAATACTCCTGGCCCTACACCAACCATACTTGGACAACTTCATCTCCTAGTGATGTACATCAACAACCTCTGACCTATATTTGACCTTGACCTACATTTAACCTTGAATTACTTAGTTAATTCCCCTTGATTAAGGTTTTTAGTCAACCTTGGTTAAGGTTTTTAGTCAAGCTTGTAGATGCAATACTATTGTGCATACAGACACCATACTTGGATAACTTTTTCTCATAGGGATGTACATCAATAACCCCTGACCTATATTTTACCTTCACCTACATTTAACCTTGAATTATTTACTTATTTCCCCTTGGTTAAGGTTTGTACTCAAACTTGGTTAATGTTTATAGTCAAGCTTGTACATGTATATGGAATACTCCTGGGCCTACAGCAACCATACTTGGAAAACTTCATCTCCTAAGTGATGTACATCAATAACCCCTGACCTATATCTGACATTGACCTACATTTAACCTTGAATTACTTACTTAATTTCCCTTGGTTAAGGTTTTTAGTCAACCTTGGTTAAGGTTTTTATGCAGGCCGCGGCCACCTTGTTTGTCAAGCTATGTGTACATCGACAACCCTCGTAGTCGAGCTATGCTGTTCTCCTACAGCTCTTGTTGTATGTGAAGTTTAATCTGGTTCTACCCCTTGTATGAGTAATACAATTATTCCTAATTCTATTACTTTTAGGGGAAGGGGCCAAGCGACTAGTATGGTATGGACCTGGCACCCGGTCGGGTTATTCTAATTTCAGGGCTGAATATACTTTTTCACGATGTAAATATTCTGTTCTGATTTGATTTTGGGATTTGCCCCCCAATGCAGCAATTTAAATACGGGATCGAACCCGTTAGCCTCGCCTTACATGACCTTAGCTGTTGATAGGCTGTTAAACACCGATAAACAAACAAATAAACCTACCGTTTTCGAGCCGAGCCTGATGAACGATTTAGGCTACAGAAGGAGAAATTTTGACGTGGTCGTCTTTGCAAAGAATGCGGACTTGTCTGCCACGTGATTTCACTGAAGTTAATTGATAATGTCATGTGATACCATTAGACCAATGAAACGTCAACTTTCAATCCGTTGTATCAGGTAAGTGCCTGATAGGACATTATGCTATCAGTCAGTACATATTCGGCCAATACAAAGGTCAGTACCTGGTCTAAAGCAACAGCAGACAATTTCCTAGTATGATGAATTTTATGCACATACCATGTATGATATACAAGTGCATGTTTAGATGTTATAGTTTTATGATCAAAGCTATTCAACGCTATGTACCGTAATAACGCTATATATTTGGAGGTTTAGGGTTTGTATGGTTGTACTGGTTTATCACGATAATGTATTTATCGGTGTGTTTCAAAACAAATGGTGTCCAAATATTTCGGGTTATTACGGTAGTTACCATGTCATAGTGAAAGTCATCAGGCTATTGTGTCACCTTTTTTGTATGATCTAAATGCTACATACATTTGAGACACGCCATGTGCGATTTTTCATGAAATATATTTATAGAAGATGAAATATTTTATGTAAATGATTTCGAAAGATGACGAAATTATTCCGCATTTGCTATGAAAATTTTGTAATCTTTCGACATTTACCGAAAATATTGTAAATTTTGTAAATATTTTTTATGGGATATCGCAAATGTTCTTAGGTACAGCTTCGACCTAGATTTCCCTCAATTTTGATATGATATACCCCCTGAATAGAATACTGATAATATGCCATTCTCGTAGCTTCAGTTTAGGAGTTATTAAGGGAAAACATACATTTATGTAAATTCAATAGATTTATGTAACTTTTCTGGAAACAACACGAATACAGCTATTCGGGCGCGTGGGTGGTGGTCAGGCGAATGTGACAGCGTAAATTAACGGTATGGGTTCCTCCTTATAGGAATCACGATTTGCCTGGTTTGGCCCTCAGGTACGTTTTTATCTTTGGCTCTTTAGTTACCGGGGAGTTGAATTGGGTTATTATCCATTATAAAAGTAGTAAGATTATTACTGATCCTACTGCTTTTGGGAGGGGCCAAGTGATTCTGGTGTGGCGAGGACCTGGCATCAGATCAGGATTATTCTGATTTCAAGGCTGAATATATAGTTTTGTTATTGTAAATATTCAGTTCTGATTTTGGGATTTTCCCCCCATTTGTACATGTACTTGAAAATGTCCATGTACTTGTACAGGTAATATATGGGATTTAGTACTAAACCCATTGACCCGGCCTTAAATGACCTTAGCTGTTGATAGGCCGTTAAACCCCAACAAACAAACAAACAAACTATTCGGGCACCATCATCAGTCGATGCTAGAGTGCAATTCACCGTGCCATCTACGCTTTACTTGACCATATTTTATACCTGTCAAAGCAGTTGCTAACATATTTTGGCAAATGTAGTCAACCTATAACATGCGGAATAACATGCATTTTTTTTTATTGTTTCAAAGTATATATTGTTAACACTCATTTGAACCGTCTGTCTGTCCGAGATTTGCGTTAAAAGTTTTTGGGTACCTACTACTGTAACCGTAAGTCGGATTAGCTTGAACCTTAAACTTCATATGCTCATTAGTCATCATCACCCATTTGTCATCATCCTATTTTCATTATGTGTCACCTGTGCCCAAGTTGAATGTCAAAGTTTTGAGGGGTACATCGATGAGTATTACTGATGTCATCTATGTTTGCAGTTACAGTGACACACCACTGGTTAAGAGGGTGCTTATTAATCTTTTGGCCCGAGTAGCCCCAGAGTAGCACATCCACTCAGTTTGACGGTTACGGTATATGCTGTTCATTATTGAGTTGTGAAAAGATTTCAGATTATCCAACTGAATTGTTGAGTGGACGCAAAATTCATATCAATCAATCAATCTGATGCCTTACGCTTTAACGAAAACGTTGATGACCTTACTGTTAGCTCATTATAATCGAAATTCTCTGTAGGTTTATGTAAAAATATTATTTTCTATTTTTAGCTCACCTGAGCGAAGCTCATGCGAGTTATTGTTACCGCAATGTGTCTGTCCGTCGTCCGTCCGTGAACATTTGCAAACGTCTTCTCCTCGGTAACCATTGGGCCTATAGTCACCAAACAGGTAGGAGAATTACAAAATTGTTAAAATGACGTCATTACGTAATCCAAGATGGCCGCCGTCTAAAAATAGCACAAATTAAATCTTCTTCTCAAGAACCACCAACCGGATTTCGACAAAACTTGGTAGGAATGATCGATGTACAATGCTCTTTCAAACTTGTTAAAATGTGACTCCGGGGTCAAAAATGGGTGTGGCCCGTGGGGTCAAATTTTATTGTTGACCAAATATGTCATCAAATTGAAGGTATCAACGAGGCGATCACTCTGGTGCATTTTTTGTCGAAATCGGATGGTTATGTCATCCAAGATGGCCGCCGAAAGGTCAAAAGGTCGTTCTTTTATTAGAGATTTCAAAATTCTTCTTCACATGATATATGCCCATGGTAGCCAAACTTAAAAGTATTGGTCCATGGATGAAGCCTTTTCAGATTTGTTAAAATGGAGGTCATCGCTAATCCAAGATGGCCGCCGTCTAAAAATAGCATAAATGTTTTAAAAAATCTTCTTCTCATGAACCACTAGCCGGATTTCGACGAAACTTGGTAGGAATGATCGATGTACAATGCTCTTTCAAAGTTGTGACTTTGGTGTGGTATGGACCTGCCACCAGGTCAGGTTATTCTAATTTCAGGGCTGAATATATTGTTTCTCGATGTAAATATTCAGTTCTGATTTTGGAATTTTCCCCCCAATGCAGCAGGTTAAAACGGGATCGAACCCGTTTGCCCGGCCTTACATGACCTTAGCTGTTGATAGGCCGTTAAACACCAATAAACAAACAAACAAACAAACAAACAAACAATGCTCTTACAAAGTTGTTAAAATGGTGACCCCGGGGTCAAAAATGGGCATGGCCCGTGGGGTCAAATTGGGGTCAAATTTAATTTTTGACCGAATATGGTCATGTCTATATCAAATCGAAGGTATCAAAGAGGCGATCGCTCGGGTACATTTTCTGTCGAAATTGGATGATCATGTCATCCAAGATGGCCGCCGAAAGGTCAAAAGGTCGTTCTTTTATTAGAGATTTCTAAATTCTTCTTCACACGAACCACTTGGCCCATGGTGGCCAAACTTCACAGTTATGGTCCATGGGTGAAGCCTTTTCAGATTTGTTAAAACAGAGGTCGTCGCTAATCCAAGATGGCCGCCATCTAAAAATAGCACAAATTCTTAAAAAATCTTCTCATGAACCGCCAGCCGGATTTCGACGAAACTTGGTAGGAATGATCGATGTAGAATGCTCTTTCAAAGGTGTTAAAATGGTGACCCCGGGGTCAAAAATGGGCGTGGCCCGTAGGGTCAAATTTTATTTTTTGACCAAATATGCTCATGTCATATATCAAATTGAAGGTATCGATGAGGCGATTGCTCTGGTGCAATATTTGTCGGAATCGGATGATTATGTCATCCAAGAGATTTCAAACGTCTTTTTCATGCAAACCGCTTGGCCATTGGTAGCAAACTTCGCAGTTATGGTTATTGGTAAAGCCTTCAGTTTTGTTAAAATGGCGGTCATCGTTAATCCAAGATGGCGGCCGTCTAAAAATAGCACAACATTTTAAAAAATCTTCTTCTCACGAACCACCAGACAGATTTCTACGAAACTTGACAGAAATGATCGATGTACAATGCTTTTTCAAATTTGTTAAAATGGTGACCCCTGGGTCAAAAATTGGGTCAAATTTCATTTTTGACGGAATATGGTCTTATAATATATCAAATCAAAGGTATTGATGAGGCGATCGCTGTGGTGCTGTTTTCATCAAATCGGATGATTACATCATCCAAGATGGTCGCCGAAAGGTCAAAAGTTTGTTTTTTTATTAGAGATTTCAAATGTCTTCTTCATACAAACCGCTTGGCCATTGGTGGCCAAAATTCGTAGTTATGGTTCATTGGTAAAGCCTTTTCAGTTTTGTTAAAATGGCGGTCGTCGTTAATCCAAGATGTCCGCCATCTAAAAATAGCATAAATTCTAAAAAATCTTCTCACGAACCACCAGACCGATTTCGACGAAACTTGACAGGAATGATCGATGTACAATGCGTTTTCAAAGCTGTTAAAATGGTGACCTCTGGGTCAAAAATGGGCATGCCCCGGGGGGTCAAATAGAGGTCAACTATTTTACGGAATATGGTTATATAATGCATAAAATCTAAGGATTGCAATAAAAAGTAGGCTGGAAGCGTCCTGTTGGCCGCCAAGGGGAGATAAGGCTTTTGATGTGGTCTCCAAACCTCTCAAAGTTGTGTAAGATATATCTGTATATATCGCGAGACAACTCCTACCCTGGTGACTTCTCAAGTTTGTTGCATTGACATTTTGTGCCTGTCATGGTCTTATTTACATACCAGTATTTGCTTGATTTTTGTGACATTTCACAGGTGAGCGATATAGGGCAATGATGGCCCTCTTGTTCTTATTTCTCATTGAAAGTATATGTTGTGACCACCCATTTGAATCGTCTCTATTTTTATGCGCCCGTTTGACAAATGACTTTGGTGTGGTATGGACCTGTCACCAGGTCAGGTTATTCTAATTTCAGGGCTGAATATATTTGTTCTCGATGTAAATATTCCGTTCTGATTTTGGAATTTTCCCCCCACAATGCAGCAGGTTAAAATGGGATTGAACCCGTTTGCCCGGCCTTACATGACCCTAGCTGTTGATAGGCCGTTAAACACTAATAAACAAACAAACAAACGCCCGTTTGAAAAAAACAGTACGTCTTATGTATTCATCTTGTACGGGCGGACACAGCTGTTCTACTTGACGGATTGTAACCATGTTTATCACGGCAAGCCAAAGAAGCCTATTGATTTTCAAAACTTTCCGATGACTTATCTTCCCTTGGTGGCCATTTTTATTTTTCGCACACTGTATCCTTGTCCACGCAATAACTCAAGTTCTACTTCACCTCTCGTTTGTTTTTTTGTTGGGGTTTAACGGCCTATTTACAGCTAAGGTCATTTAAGGCCGGGTCAATGGGTTTAGTACTAAATCCCATATATTACTTGTACAAGTACATGTACATGTTCAAGTACATATACAAATGGGGGGAAAACCCAAAAATCAGAACTGAATATTTACAATAACAAAACTATATATTCAGCCCTGAAATCAGAATAATCCTGATCTGATGCCAGGTCCTCGCCACACCAGAATCACTTGGCCCCTCCCAAAAGCAGTAGGATCAGTAATAATCTTACTACGGTACTTTTATAATGGCCAATAACCCAATTCAACTCCCAGGTAACAAAAGAGCCAAAGATAAAAACGTACCTGAGGGCCAAACCAGGCAAATCGTGATTCCTATAAGGAGGAACCCCTACCGTTAATTTACGCCGTCTTGTTCGCCCGACCACCACCCACTTCACCGCTCGTAACCAAATTCGGTATACATGTTTATCACTGCAAGACGAAGAAGCCTATTGATTTTGAAAATTTTCCGATAACTTATCTCCCCTTGGCGGCCATTTTTAATTTTTGCTCTCTGTATCCGTATCCACGCCATAACTCAAGTTCTACTTCAAACCAAATTCGGTATACATGTTTATCATGGCAAGACAAAGGAGCTTATTGATTTTGAAAAATTTCCGATACTTATCTCCCCTTAGCAGCCATTTTTAATTTTCGCACTCTGTATCCTTGTCCACGCAATAACTCAAGTTCGACTTCACCGATCGTAACCAAATTCGGTATACATGTTTATCACGGCAAGACAAAGAAGCTTATAGATTTTGAAAAATGTCCAATACTTATCTCCGCTTGGCGGACATTTTTAATTTTCGGACTCTGTATCCTTGTCCACACAATAAGTCGAGTTCTACTTGACGGATCGTAACCAAATTTGGTTTACATGTTTATCACGTCAAGATGAGTTATCTCCCCTTGTTGACTGGCCTTGCCTCGACGGGCGTGTATTATGACCTTCGGCACTCTTGTTCACTAATATGTTTCATTACTTTCTACGCATATGATATCTGAGACCATGTGCCTGTCGTAGGCCATGTCGTTACCAGGCCATGTTGCTACAACTGTAATGACTAATGAGATGGTTTTTTGCACTTTTACCAATTATCCGTATTTGTTTATTAGGAGCCTTGACCGTTATTACTAACTGATATAAGTGGTTGATAGATCATGTTTACAACAGCTAATTTTCTCCTTGACCTTCTGGCCAAGTTATTAACCCATTAGCGACGGGATACAATTATAGTAGTATGAAACTTTTGATGAATTCATTCCCTATTTTCTTTATTTCATCTCAGAAGTACATGTATATGTTGTTACCACTCATTTGAACCATCTTGACAAGACGATTCAAATGAGAGTATATACCTATATGGAGTAATAAACAAATTATTGAGATTTTTTCAACTAAAATGATTGTGTCCTGTAGGCAGAAGTGGGTTCAAGCAATGTGTACATGTATGTACAATGTAGATATGGTCTATACTTTACTATAAAGTCGCTCATTTCCTGAGAGAACTATGATGGCTTTTATGGACATTTTGTTCACTGCATCAATACAGACGTCACATAGGACTGCCAATACAGTTTCTAGCTATTTTGATAAAGACCATGTTGTCGAAATGTTGTCAGCCAATACTCGTTACCTGATGAAGTCCATAGTGGTGAAGTCTATATTCTGTCTGTTGCGTAGATGAATTCTAAAGTGTCAACAACATATGAGACACGACCACGACCCGAATGTGTGTCGCGCACAAGAATGACAACTCTTGCATAGCTAATTTTTTAGTTATCTCCCTTTTTTGTTTTGCGCACTGATTTCGTGTCCGGAGCATAACTCGACCACCCTTTGGAATATTTTCATGAAACTTCACACATGCATAGACCACGACCCGAAGGTGTGTCGCGCACAAGAATGACAACTCTTGCATAGCTAATTTTTTAATTATCTCCCTTTTTTGTTTCGCACACTGATTGAGCATTAACTCGACCACCCTTTGCAATATTTTCATGAAATTTCACACATGCATACACCACGACCCGGAGGTGTGTCGCGCACAAGAATGACAACTCTTGCGTAGCTAATTTTTTTAGTTATCTCCCTTTTTTGTTTTGCACACTCTACACACTGGACAATAATGCATGAAGACCCGTTTTCTTGTGTGCTCTGTACACCTTACCTGTAGAGAGAACAATTGCCTTCTCTGATTGAACAATAGAGACTGGGAGAACCATTCACCTGTGCATGTGCTAGCATGTACAAATGTCCAGTTTGACCACTATCTGACCACAGGTAATTTATACAGGTAAATTACTACATTGTATACATGTGTATTACATTTCCGTAAACTGTGTTGAAAATATTGTGGCAATATGTGGACCTGTGCAGATATATGTAGATAAATATAGGACTTAAAAATATTTTTAATTTTTAAATCTTTTTTTTTCAAATTTTTATTTTTCATTTTTTTTTCTCAATTTTTGTCTAGTAGCATAAGGTCGTAAGTGCTATATACAGACTATTATCATATAATAAAACAATTATTGACTAGTGAGCCATAGAATATAATCTGATATTCTATGGCTCACTAGTCAATAATTGTATAATATGTTCGGGCCAGTGAAAATTGCTTTCAGGCCCAGGCTCGAGGTCAAGGCGGGACAAGGCGAGGCATTTGATTCCGCGGAATTCTTGTTTACTTATCTCCCTTTGTTGTTTCGTGCTCTGATTTTGTATCCAGAGCATAACTCGAACACCCTTTGGAATATTTTTATGCCCCACCACGATAGTGGAGGGGGCATTTAGTGTTACCCTTGTCCGTCCGTCCGTCCGCACACACGAATGGGTACTTGTTGTAAGCGTACGGGGATCTTATTGGGTAGGGTTAGGATAGTGTTGGGTACTCTTGTTGGGTATTTTTATAGAATAAAAACCCAACAAGTATTCATTCGTAGGAACGTGCGTCCCGTCCTCCCGTCGTCCCGCCAAGCCCAGGGTCAACGTCACATACTTGGTGCTTCAAAAACTTTTACGCTCAGGTCAAAGAAAATTTTGACTTGGAATTTGGCCTCATTTATTATCAAAGCGATATGTGGGACATCCGTGTTCTATGAACACATTTTCTAGTTTATTAAACTTCACACATGCATAGAAGACGACCCAAAGGTGTGTCGCACGTAAGAATGACAACTCTTGCGTCGTTAATTTCTTAGTTATCTCCCTTTGTTGTTTCGTGCACTGATTTCGTGTCTGGAGCATAACTCGAACACCCTTTGGAATATTTTCATGAAACTTCACACATGCATAGACCACGACCCTAAAGGTGTGTCACGCAAGAATGACAACTCTTGCATCACTATTTTTTTAGTTATCTCCCTTTGTTTTTCCGTCACTGATTTTGTCTCCGGAGCATAACTCGAACACCCTTTTTTCAAACTACTTGTGTATCTGGGGAGGGGGATACACATGCGCTTGTCGACAAGCGTCCATTTCTAGTTTCATGAAATACGTTTACAAAATTTACTCTGAAAGTATTGTCCACTTTTGACTTCATTTATGAAAAATGTTGTACATTTTGTGAACGTATTTATTGAAATTACGCAGATGTCCGAAGGTACAAAATCACATGGCGTGTCTCATGCGAGGAATGACAAAGCACAAGGGCTAGAATTACCAATTGCAAACATGTCAACCTGGGCGGTAATTGAATTGAGTCAATTTGTAATACAAAAACGTGCATTAGGAAACTGGTATCAGATAACATGCATGTATAAAACCATTCGAGGCATAGAATTATATCAGTATTATGTGCATTCTTGTCGCTATAATCCGACCAGCTGGCGCATTTGTGAAGACGTGTTTAAGATTACCGCAGACATGATTTCTATTCTCTCTTTGCTAATGGATATGAACAATATCTATCAGAAAAATAGGACCAGTTCAAATGGTGGTTACAACTACCAGAAGAAATGACAAAAAATAATCATGAAATATTTTCTTTCCCATTTTTCTTATTTCTCATTGAAAGTATATGTTGTTACCATTCATGTGAACCGTCTTGATGAGACTATTCTAATGGTGGTGGCCCCGTGCAGGCACCGGGGCGGGATCAACTGATACTGAGAATAGTGCTGCAGTAGCCATTGCTTGTTGTAAAAGGCTACTAAACTGGCTTAACGATTGGGTTCATACTTTCCGGAACCCACTATACCGGATTTGGCCCTCGTGTACATTTTTGGCTTTCTTGTATGTGAGAGTTGAGTCAGGCTATGCCCCATATATAAAAGTAAGATTAGCGCTAATCCTATTACTTTTAGGGGATGGGATAAATGATGCTGGTGTGGCGAGGTCCTGGCACCAGATCAGGTTGTTCTAATTTCAGGACTGAATATATATTTTGATTGTAAATATTGAGTTCTGAAGTTGGGATTTACCCCCCTCGGACAGGTGGATACGGGACACGACCCCGTTGACCCGTCTGCGTGTAGACTCCCTGAGGCTTGTACCTCTATGTCAGAAAAGCGGACGTTAAACCCTATTCACTCACTCACTCACTCTAATGGTGGTCACAATATATATTTACAATTGGAAATATAGCAAAGATTTACAATTTTCCATCAGAAAAATGGTGCATCCTCAGAATGTACGAAGTTAAAGTAGTTAAAGTAGTTTGCTTCAGTATTTCCCCTCCAATACTTATATTTGCAGTTGCAAATTGACACTATTAAAAATGTTGAGCATGTCCATTATAAAATATTTGCCACCTAACCTGATATATAAATAAGATTTTCATGTACCCCGCAAGAAATTTCCAGGGTACATAATTATAGTCTCTACCTTGTCCATCTGTCTGTCCGAGATTTGCGTTAAAGTTTTCCACTACCTACTATCTCTGTTACCGCAAGTCGTATTGGCTTGAACCTTCATATATTTATTTGTCATCACCCATATGTGCATTCTATAACCCAACCATGCGGCCCCTGTGGTCAAGATCAAATGACTTGGAAATTTGAGTTAAAGTGTTTTGGTTTTTTTTGCATTTAAGTTTTTGAGGGGTACATCCATCAGTGTTATTGATTTCTTGTTTTCTTTCTTTTATACCCTACAGGTGAAATATGTGATTCGACCCTGTTAACCTTGCCTATTGACAGGCAGTTATATACAAAAAAAAAATTATTTACACACTTCAACACACCATTTTTCGGTTGCTTCCATGCATAAAGGATAGAAATTTTTATTTTACATTTATTCACCGTGACAAGTTCTACGGTTATATATTTATTAATTATTTATTAACTTTGCTTTGAAGTTGTTATGCCGCGACATACCATTAACCACAGGTGGAAGACTCGGACCTATGACACCAAAAAATGCCTATTAAAAAAATCCGATTACCCCACCCACTTGGTCTCGTATATTACAATCTTCTGTTTATAAATAGAATATGGTACTGTACGAGACCAAGTGGGTGGGGTAATGGGATTTTTTTAATAGGCATTTTTTTTGTGTCGTAGGTCCGAGTCGAGTCTTCCACCTGTGTACCAACCTACAGGCATTTTATTTCATGCAATACACTATTGTACAGTAATATATATTAGTTTTCTTAATTATTTGCTAACATATTCATTGGAAATAGTTCAGATGAGTGTTCACAACATTTACGTTTGATGATGAAAAATGAGAAAATTGCGAATGTAAGGCCATAAAAAATAAGTACTTTGGTTCTTAGGCACGGAATGTGAAGCGCACGGGGTTTGCGGAATGTGAAGTGCACGGGGTTTGCGGAATGTGAAGCGCACGGGGTTTTGAGGAATGTGAAGCGCACGGGGTTTGCGGAATGTGAAGCGCACGGGGTTTGCGGAATGTGAAGCGCACGGGGTTTGCGGAGTGTGAAGCGCACGGGGTTTGCGGAATGTGAAGCGCACAGGGTTTGCGGAATGTGAAGCGCACGGGGTTTGCGGAATGTGAAGCGCACGGGGTTTGCGGAATGTGAAGCGCACGGGGTTTGCGGAATGTGAAGCGCACGGGGTTTGCGGAATGTGAAGCGAGAGGGCGGATTCTTTTAATATATTTTATATTTTTTTGTTTAAGATGTTCGTCTGATTTTGTTTAAGTTGCCAGATGCATAGACAAATATCTGAAACAAAAAAATATGTTCCATAAAGTTACTACCGGTATAACCTCTTTAGACGTGAAAAATCACAAGATTTTCGTCAGACATGCTTGAATTTAACGTATTTTTGCATGATAGTGTTTGTTATGGATCATGTGGCAAATTTATAGGACAATTTTATTTCTCCATAACAATAAAAGGCTCGATATGCCGGGATTATTCAGACATGGCGATATCTGAGAACCAAACCTTTTTTATGGCCTAATGTGTTATTTGTTACATTTATCTTTCATGATATACCACCACCATGAACTACACATTCAGTTACAAAATCAACAAAATAATAAGTGAAATTGGGGTCTATATGTAAAGTGATTTGAATAGAAATTAAAAAATCAATTATTTACATGTACAGTGTACTTGATAATTACAGCTAGTTGTATATCATATGTGTGTATTTAATATCTATAGACCTTGGCCCAATTACTTGTGTATTTGTGTATTCCGTAGAACCTCTCTAAACCGAACATCCAGAAAACCTAGTGTGTTAGTGTGTTAGCGTGATAGGCTTTACTGTCATTTATCACACAAGTGGAAGTCTGTCACCTATGACACTTATGCTACTTAGTAAATGGCTTATTCGAAAAAGTCACAACACCCCCCCCCCCTTTCTGTTTGACTATAGAGCCTATAGGCTATAGTGAAATAGGTTGGTGGGGTAACGTTTTGTCAAATTAGCCAGTTACTGGGTCCTAGGTCAGAGTCTTCCACCTGTGATGAATCAATGACGTTAAACCCCAATCTATCAACTCATTTATCACTGATGATCATGTCTGTTCTTGATTACAAAGCTGTTAAGCACATCAACAGGTCATGTAGTGCTCATATAGCTGAAGTACAGTGCATCTCTGTAAATGAGACCGGGGACCTCCACTGTAGTGTCTGATATGTTTCACACACTCATCATATATTTATCTTCTTATTTCTCTTTGACAATGACTTTGCTTTTACAATTATGACCATGTTGTACTTTATATTTACGACGTATTTAATTGCCATTTACATACAATAAGCTGATTTTGCAGATGGTGTGTTACTTTACATATACATAGAGCTCCAGATAAGTTTTGTATCTAAAGAGTATTATACCCCCAGATTTCAAATTCAATGCATATTTTACTTTTACAAATGTATTATTGATTTTCTTCCTAATTAAATAGGGAACAAATAATAAAAAAAATAAAACAAATTTAAAAATTCACTTATTTGAGCAGTTCAACTAAAGTAAATGTTCAACTTTATTACCATATTTCCACTACTCAATTTGAAAATGAATGCCTGTTTTCACATTGCTGTCAGTATTTTGTACTCCCACTTTTGATAATCAATGCTAAAATAAGTGTGTAAAATATGCCAATACCTGGATACATGTATCACGTTAGATTATCTGGATACATGTATCATGTTAGATTATCTGGATACATGTATCATGTTAGATTATCTGGATACATGTATCATGTTAGATTATCTGGATACATGTATCATGTTAGATTATCTGGATACATGTATCATGTTAGATTATCTGGATACATGTATCATGTTAGATTATCTGGATACATGTATCATGTTAGATTATTTCTTTACTAGAGCCTCTGTTGTTGGCATACATATGACGACTGACTTTCCAGACAGACATGTGACATGTATTACCGACTGACTTTCCAGACAGACATTTGACATGTATTACCGAGGTTCTTCTCACTAGATCATGTTTTATCATCATATGCATACAAGCTCAGTTTGCAGAAAATCATGTTACCTAATTCCTTCTCACTAGAACTTGTTTTGTCAGCAATTGCATACAAGTGGGTGGCAGGTGTGTGAATGCGATGGGTAATTTAACGATCTGGGTTCAGCCTTACCGAAATTCCGACTGGACACCTGGTTTGGCCCTCACAGACGTCTTTGGCATTTTGTATCTAACAGTTAAATCTGGTTATACCCCTTATGTGAGTATTACGATTATTCGTAATCCTATTTTAGGGGAAGGGGCCAAGTGACTTTGGTGTGGTATGGACCTGGCACCAGGTCAGGTTATTCTAATTTCAGGGCTGAATATATTTTTTCTTGAAGTAAATATTCCATTCTGATTTTGGGAATTTTTCCCCCAATCCAGCAGGTGAAAATGGGATTGAACCCGTTTGCCCGGCCTTACATGACCATAGCTGTTGATAGCTAGGCCATTAAACACCAATAAACAAACAAACAATTGCATACAAGCTCACTTTACAGAAAGCATATAGCTCACTTTACAGAAAGCATATAGCTTGGTATGGACCTGGCACCAGATCAGGTTATTCTAATTTCAGGGCTGAATATATATTTATCTTGATGTAAATATTCCGTTCTGATTGTGGGATCGAACCCGTTGGCCCGGCCTTAAATGACCTCAGCCGTTGATAGGCCGTTAAACATCAATAAGAAAACAAACAGAAAGCATAATTATTACCAAATTTCTTCTTAGAACATTTTTTGCTACCATATATGGATGGACACATGCTCAGGTTGCAGCGGTCTTTCAGATGAGACTTGAAACCCAGGTCCCATCTCAATATTATTACCGAGAAATAATTGTTGTGTCCTACAACAACCCCCTCTCTGTAACAGCCAATATTTTATATTTCAGTTGGGATATTTAACTTGAAATTTAACCTCTCTGTAACAGCCACCTAACCAATAGCTGCAGGTTTTTCCGCTTTATAGGCAACAGGTTGCACTATATCGCTACACCATATTACACAGTAAAAATGTGCATAATACCAGTTACCGCGCACTAAAATATGGAAAAAAAATGTGGGGCGTTGACGTTCATACTTCGCTATATTGTTATTGAGAGAATATTCTATAATATGACAAAAATATTACCATAAACTTACTAATAAAGTGGTGGGTGGTAGTCGGGCGAATGAGACGGCGTAAATTAACGGTATGGGTTCCTCCTTATAGGAATCACGATTTGCCTGGTTTGGCCCTTAGGTACGTTTTTATCTTTGGCTCTTTAGTGACCTGGGAGTTGAATTGGGTTATTGCCCATTATAAAAGTAGTAAGATTATTACTGATCCTACTGCTTTTGGGAGGGGCCAAGTGATTCTGGTGTGGCGAGGACCTGGCATCAGATCAGGATTATTCAGATTTCAGGGCTGAATATATAGTTTTGTTATTAGCTCACCTGAGCGAAGCTCATGTGAGCTATTGTTACCGCAATGTGTCCGTCGTCCGTCGTCCGTCGTCGTCCGTGAACATTTTCAAACGTCTTCTCCTCAGTAACCATTGGGCCTATAGTCACCAAACTTCATGATCATGATCCTTAGGTAGGGGTATTACAAAATTGTTAAAATGACGTCATTGCGTAATCCAAGATGGCCGCCGTCTAAAAATAGCACAAATTCTTCAAAAATCTTCTTCTCAAGAACCGCCAACCGGATTTCGACAACACTTGGTAGGAATGATCGATGTACAATGCTCTTTCAAAGTTGTTAAAATGGTGACCCCGGGGTCAAAACTGGGCGTGGCCCGTGGGGTCAAATTTGGGTCAAATTTTATTTTTGACCGAATATGGTCAAGTCATATATCGAATTGAAGGTATCAAAGAGGCGATCACTCTGGTGCATTTTTGTCGAAATCTGATGGTTATGTCATCAAAGATGGCCACCGAGAGGTCAAAAGGTCGTTCTTTTATTAGAGATTTCAAAATTCTTCTTCACATGAACCGCTTGGCCCATGGTTGCCAAACTTAAAAGTTATGGTCCATGGGTGAAGCCTTTTCAGATTTGTTAAAATGGAGGTCATCGCTTATCCAAGATGGCCGCCGTCTAAAAATAGCATAAATTCTTAAAAAATCTTCTCATGAACCGCCAGCCGGATTTCGACGAAACTTGGTAGGAATGATCAATGTACAATGCTCTTTCAAAGTTGTTAAAATGGTGATCCCGGGGTCAAAAATGGGCGTGGCCCGTGGGGTCAAATTGGGGTCAAATTTTATTTTTGACTGAATATGGTCGAGTCATATATCGAATTGAAGGTATCAAAGAGGCGATCACTCTGGTGCATTTTTTGTCAAAATTTTATGGTTATGTCATCAAAGATGGCCGCCAAGAGGTCAAAAGGTCGTTCTTTTATTAGAGATTTCAAAATTCTTCTTCACATGAACCGCTTGGCCCATGGTAGCCAAACTTAAAAGTTATGGTCCATGGGTGAAGCCTTTTCAGATTTGTTAAAATGGAGGTCATCGCTAATCCAAGATGGCCGCCGTCTAAAAATAGCATAAATTCTTAAAAAATCTTCTCATGAGCCGCCAGCCGGATTTCGACGAAACTTGGTAGGAATGATCAATGTACAATGCTCTTTCAAAGTTGTTAAAATGGTGACCCCGGGGTCAAAAATGTGCGTGGCCCGTGGGGTCAAATTGGGGTCAAATTTTATTTGTGACCGAATATGGTCATGTTTTATATCAAATCGAAGGTATCAATGAGGCGATCACTCTGGTGAATTTTTTGTCGAAATATGATGGTTATGTCATCCAAGATGGCCGCCGAAGGTCAAAAGGTCCTTCTTTTATTAGAGATTTAAAAATTCTTCACGTGAACCGCTTGGCCCATGGTAGCCAAACTTCACAGTTATGGTCCATGGGTGAAGCCTTTTCAGATTTGTTAAAATGGAGGTCATCGCTAATCCAAGATTGCCGCCGTCTAAAAATAGCACAAATTCTTAAAAAATATTTTTCTCATGAACCACTGGCCGGATTTCGACGAAACTTAGGAATGATCGATGCACAATGCTCTTTTAAAGTTGTGAAAATGGTGACCCCGGGGTCAAAAATGGGCGTGGCCCGTGGGGTCAAATTTTATTTTTGACCGAATATGCTCATGTCATATATCAAATTGAAGGTATCGATGAGGCGATTGCTCTGGCGCAATATTTGTCGGAATCGGATGATTATGTCATCCATGATGGCCGCCAAAAGGTCCATTTATTTGAGATTTTGAACGTCTTTTTCTCAGGAACCACATGGCCGATGCTGGCCAAACTTCATAGGAAGTTCTGATCCTTGGGTGAAGCATTTTCAGATTTGGTAAAATGAGAGTCATCGCTTAATCCAAGATGACCGCCGTCTAAAAATAGCACAATTTTTTTAAAACACATGAACTCAATGTCACATTCTCCTCTGGTGTTCATGGAGTCAGGTGAGCGAATTAGGGCCATCATGGCCCTCTTGTTGTAAATATCAGTTCTGATTTTGAGATTTTCCCCCCATTTGTACATGTACTTGAAAATGTACATGCACTTGTACAGGTAATATATGGGATTTAGTACTAAACCCATTGACCCGGCCTTAAATGACCGTAGCTGTTGATAGGCCGTTAAACCCCAACAAACAAAAACAAAACAAACAAAACTAATAAAGTGTGTATTAACAAAATTCTTAGGTCACTCTCCACGAAGGTGAAAGTAAACAAAGAACGCTTCAAACGCACATGAGGAAAGACTACTCTGTAATAACTCTTGTGTAATGCAGCGTAATGAAATGTAATTAGAACTACATAACCACTAGAGCCAGTTTTGCATTTTCTCACATACATAATTATATGGCTGTTTTTAGAGACATTGCACTGTATATGAATTAACCCATTAAGGACGGGATACAAATGTAGTACATGTAGTATGAAGAAAAAATCCCTATTTTCTTTATTTCATCTCGATAGTATATGTTGTTATCACTTGTTTGAACCGTCTCGATAAGACGATTCAAATGAGTGGTAACAACATATACCTTTATGGAGAAATGAACAAAATTGTGATATTTTTTCAACTAAGATTATTGTATCCTTAGACTCAATGGGTTAACAGATGGCAAAATATTCCTGTTGTATGTGAATGGCTAGAAGTACATTTATATTAAGTGTTAGTAGACAAATAAATAGACAAAGGATTGTATCTTCCCTTATGTTTGTATTCCCACCGCCATTTGTGCCGAAAGGTGTTCCATTCTCATGCATGTATTACGAGTATAATCCTTAAAGAGTGTAATCCTTAAACTTAAAGAGTGTCATCCTTAAAATGCGGGAACCGAATATTGTCGTCTGCTATTGTTTCATATTTTGTCTTCTTTCTTAATAAATACATGGTTTGACAGCACTTAAGAATCATTGGAAATGATTCTCAAGTGCTGTCAAACCATGTTTTTTATGTGAAAAATGGAAAATAGAAAATAAACAGCAGACGACAATATTTAATTCAGCATTGTAATGGTTAACTAGTGGGAACAGAAAATTGAAGTTTACTGTGGTTTCATATTTTGTCTTCATTCTCAATAAAAAAAGCATGGTTTGACAACACTTTAGAAATGATTCTCAAGCACTGTCAAAACATGTTTTTTTATAAGAAAAAAGAAAAGAAAAGAAAACATAAACAAGAGACGACAAAATCTAATTCAGCATTTTAGAGTTTATTACCGGTGTGATATTACGCCCAGTGAGAAATTATCGCCAGTGAGAAATTATTGTCGAAATTATCATCCAGTGAGATTATCGTCCAGTGAGAAATTATCGTCTAGTGAGAAATTATTGTCCAGTGAGAAATTATCGTCTACTGTCTGTTCTACGTTTTGCTGCCGACGATCTTTTGGCCATTAAACACATTAAATCTTAAAAATATTTAAATGCAAGTACTTTTTCATCAATAACGAAAAAGTCACCCTCCCAAAAAAAAATTATTTGATGAAAATATTGATTTTATTCCGAAAAAACGATTTTCCTATGGGAATTTAACATGGGGGCTAAAAATAGATTTTGTTTTAATAATTGTTTATTAGCTCGCCTGCACGAAGTGCAGAAGAGCTTATGGCATACCCCCGGCGGCGTCGGCGTCCACAAACTTAACGTTGGGGTAAATTTCTTATACCTTCTGTTTCCTTTCATGGATAACCTTGTTATTTCATACATGCATTCCTCAGATGACCCTCTATCATGCTGTAGTAAATCCATTACCCACCACCCAACCCTTACCCCAAGGTCAAGGTCACAAACTTAGCACATTCATAAACTTAACGTTGGGGTAAATGTCTTATAACATCTGTTTCCTTTCATGGAACACCTTGATATTTCATACATGCATTCCTCAGATGACCCTCTATCATGCTGTAGCAAATCCATGACTCACCACCCAACCCTTACCCCAAGGTCAAGGTCACAAACCTAGCACATTCATAAACTTAACGTTGGGGTAAATGTTGTGTAACTTCTGTTTATTTACAGGGAATACCTTCATATTTCATATTTATTTACTACGAATACCTTCATGCATGCATTCATCTGATGATACTCTATCGTACTATAGCAAATCCATGACCCACCTCCCACCCCTTTCCCCAAGGTCAAGGTCACAAACTTAGCACATTCATAAACTTAACGTTGGGGTAAATGTCTTATAACATCTGTTTCCTTTTATGGAACGCCTTGATATTTAATACATGCATTCATCTGATGATACTCTATTGTGGTATAGCAAATCCATGACCCACCCCTTACCCCAAGGTCAAGGTCACAAACTTAGCACATTCATAAATTTAACGTTGGGGTAAATGTTGTGTAACTTCTGTTTCTTTACAGGGAACGCTTTGATATTTCATACATGCATTCATCTTAATATGCTATATTATGCTATAGCAAACCCACGACCCACCTTGCACCACTGACCCCAATGTCAAGGTCCACCGCACGCCCCTTAAACCAAGGTCAAGTTGATATTTCATACATGCATACATCTGATGATACTCTATCGTGCTATAGCAAATCCATAACCCACCACCCAACCCCTTACCCCAGGGTCAAGGTCACAAACTTAGCACATTCATAAACTTAATGTTGGGGTAAATGTCTTATAACATCTGTTTCCTTTCATGGAACGCCTTGATATTTCATACATGCATTCCTCAGATGACCCTCTATCATGCTGTATCAAATCCATAACCCACCACCCAACCCTTACCCCAAGGTCAAGGTCACAAACTTAGCATGTTTATAAACTTTTGGGGTAAATGTTGTGTAACTTCTGTTTCGTTACAGGGAACACTTTGATATTTGATACATGCATTCATATGATCCTCTATCGTGCTATAGTAAATCCATGAACCACCCCCACCCTTTTCCCCAAGGTCAAGGTCACAAACTTAGCACATTCATAAACTTAACGTTGGGGTAAATGTCTTATAACATCTGTTTCCTTTCATGGAACGCCTTGATATTTAATACATGCATTCATCTGATGATACTCTATCATGCTATAGAAAATCCATGACCCACCGCCCACCCCTTACCCCAGGGTTAAGGTCACAAACTTAGCACATTCATAAACTTAACGTTGGGGTAAATGTCTTATAACATCTGTTTCCTTTCATGGAACGCCTTGATATTTAATACATGCATTCCTCAGATGACCCTCTATCATGCTGTAGCAAATCCACAACCCACCACCCAACCCTTACCCCAAGGTCAAGGTCACAAACTTAGCATGTTCATAAACTTAACGTTGGGGTAAATGTTGTGTAACTTCTGTTTATTTACAGGGAACGCTTTGATATTTCATACATACATTCATCTGATGATCCTCTATTGTGCTACAGCAAATCCATGACCCACCCCCACCCCCCCACCCCTTTCCTCAAGGTCAAGGTCACAAACTTAGCACATTCATACATGCATTCCTCATGTGAATAGCTATCATGCTGTAGAAAATCACCAACTTCGTGCGTTCATAAACTTAAAGTTGGGTTAAATTTTGTTTTACTTCTGTTTTCAGGGAGCGCATTGATATTTCATACATGCATTGATCTTAATATGCTATATTATGCTATAGCAAACCCACGACCCACCTTGCACCACTGACCCCAATGTCAAGGTCCACCGCACGCCCCTTAACCCAAGGTCAAGTTATATAATATTCATGTTTTTTTATGCAACCAAGCCAAAACTTTTGTTTTCTTAGTTACATCATTTCCAAAACGTGGAACAGACAGTAGTGAGAAATTATCGTCCAGTGAGAAATTATCGTCCAGTGAGATTATCTTCCAGTGAGAAATTATCGTCGAGAAATTATCGTCCAGTGAGAAATTATCGTAGAAATTATCGTCCAGTGAGAAATTATCGTCTAGTGAGAAATTATTGTCCAGTGAGAAATTATCGTCCAGTGAGAAATTATCCAGTGAGAAATTATCGCCTATCGCTCAGTGACAAATTATCGTCCAGTGAGAAAGTATTATCCAGTAAGAAATTATCGTCCAAAATTATCTTCCAGTGAAAAATTATCGTCTAGTGAGAAATTATTGTCCAGTGAGAAATTATCGCCCAGTGAGAAATTATCGTCTAGTGAGAAGTTATCGCCCAGTGAGAAATTATCGTCTAGTGCGAAATTATCGCCCAGTGAGAAATTATCGTCTAGTGAGAAATTATCGTCCAGATCGTCCGGTGAGAAATTATCGCCCAGTGAGAAATTATCGTCTAGTGAGAAATTATTGTCCAATGAGAAGTTATCGCCCTGTGAGAAATTATCGTCTAGTGAGAAATTATCGCCCAGTGAGAAAATTATCGTCCAATGAGATCACGATCGTCCACAAATTTCAGGGCTACATACAGTTTTCTGTAAGTATTCAGTTCTGATGTTGGGATCTACCCCTCCCCCACATCACGACAGGTGAAATATGGGATTAGACCCACCCCCGCAGCCTAAAATGACAGGCCATTAAACACCATTAAATCAAATCACTGTTTTTTTTTGTAATTTCAGTGCTGAGCCTCTACATGTTGTCTCCCGACAGTAGCATTCCCGTCTGTATTATGACCATGCTGTTGAACAGATGTAAAACGCCAATCACTCAATTAAATCCCATGAAGAACTTTGCATGATGTACGTCACAAGCACCTGTTATTTAGGCCAGCGTCGACCTACATTTTCCTAAGTATCTCTGTACAATACGTAGCAAATGTGTGTCCTCCTATAGAACCTTTTGATATTACATACATGCATTCCTCTAACAGTCCTCTATCATACTGTGTAAAATATATGACACTCCGTTCCCCGCTAGTCCAAACGTCAATGTCACAGAATTGGTGTCTTTAGTGCATTCCGAAAACTTGACATTGAGGTAAATTTCATATGTTTTTCTTTCTTTTTTCATTCACAGAATATTGGCTTTATAGCATCATCCCATATCATTCTGCACCACAAGACCCCCACCAAACGCCAAGGCCAAGGTCACCAGATTTGAAACGAAATCAGCTGCTTTTTGTCATGCCCGCTTGCGACGGCACGATATGGTAGGCACATTGGTGTATGTAAGTTTTTGGTTAAAGTTTTTGGTAAAGTTTTTTGATATAATATCAAAGCCTCGGCGGGCGCAACATGAGGGCCGCGGCAATCTAGTTCTGTTCAAATGTCCAAAAATTCCCCTCCGCAAGTTGAGATATTTAGGAAAATTTGCATTTAAGTGGGCCTGAATAGCCGGTGATTATGGCATATATTATTCACTGTATGTGGCTGTGACTGGAGAAATGGGGCTTATCACCAGGGTAGCTCCTGATCAAACAGCACACTCCTGTAGCCTGATAACGATCTATATTGCTGGTTAGAAGCATGATGGTTGTTCCATTGATGGCTAACGGTGCAGATCCTGATCAGACTGCGGATGCACAGGCTGATCTGAATCTACACTGGAAGCAAATCCCATTAGCCCCATTCCTCCATTCAGAGCCACATATGGAGGTTGTTCCAATGGTGTAATGGCGCACATTGCAGATCCGGCGGGCGGGCACAGCTTGTCCACGCAATAACTAGAGTTCGACTTCACGGTAACCAAATTCGGTATACATGTTTATCACGGCAAGATGAAGAAGCTTATTAGTTTTCAAAAGTTGTCGATGACTTATCTCCCCTTGACAGCCATTTTTAATTTTTGCACTCTGTATCCTTGTCCACGCAATAACTCAAGTTTGACTTAACCGATTGTAACCAAATGCAGTATACATATTTATCACAGCAAGACGAAGAAGCCTATTGATTGTCAAATATTTCCGATGACGTACTCGCCTTTGCAGCCATTTTTAATTTTCGCACTTTGTATCCCTGTCCACACATTTACTCAAGTTCTACTTGACCAATCGTAACGAAATTCGGTGTACATGTTTATCACGTCAACCCTATTGGTTTTCAGGGACTTATCTCCCCTTGTTGACTGGCCTTGCCTCGACGGGCGTATATTGTGACACTCTTGTTATCGATGTAAATATTCCAAATATTTCCCCCCCAATGCAGCAGGTTAAATACGGGATCTAACCGTTGGCCCAGCCTTAAATTACCTTAGCTGTTGATAGGTCGTTAAAGACTAAGAAGTCAAATCAAATATGCCAAGTGGTCACTTACCCCTTTCAACACTCGGTCATAATGACCTCGATCATAATGGCTGCAAACATTGTAGATCCAGATGAGCCGGCTTGTACAGGCCGTCTCATCAGGATCTGCATCATTTGTGGATATTTTCTGATTTTAAAAACAATATCCTTTTGTGATAAATGCAATAGTGTGAAAAATAACATGGGAGTTTCACTTAGGGGTGAAAAGGGTTAATCATTAATCACAGTTTGCATTTGTTTAATATCATCCAGTTTATTGAGAACACCACTATAGCTTATGTGTCTTGATATCAAGTTTATCCATCAAGGCTCGGAAACGCGCAGGAATTACAAGGCTGCAGAGGAATTTCTACCGTTTCCGAGTTGAGCCTGATTAACTTGACATCAAAAGACACCAGCAAGGTATTCTATTTATCAGTAATGTTTTATGCTATAGGATGGACAATATAAGGTGTTCGTTGAAAATAACGCATACTTGTTCAGGTTGAGTGATTACATTGGCGTCATTCCGTAACGTCATGTTATGCCGTTCGACCGGATATGTGTATATAGACCATGTAGGATACGACAATTTGATATCAGTCAGCGTGTGTTCTGTCGATGCAGGATATGACAATGTGATATCAGTCAGTGTGTATTCTGTCAATGCAGGATACGACAATGTGTTATCAGTCAGCGTGTGTTCTGTCAATGCAGGATACGACAATGTGATATCAGTCAGCTTGTATTCTGCCAA
This sequence comes from Conchocele bisecta, assembly GCA_029237695.1. Taxonomy (NCBI): domain Eukaryota; kingdom Metazoa; phylum Mollusca; class Bivalvia; order Lucinida; family Thyasiridae; genus Conchocele; species Conchocele bisecta. The sequence goes on from CM055273.1 coordinate 12,897,623, forward strand.
TGCAGGATATGACAATGTGTTATCAGTCAGCGTGTATTTTGTCAATGCAGGATACGACAATGTGTTATCAGTCAGCGTGTGCTCTGTCAATGCAGGATACGACAATGTGATATCAGTCAGTGTTGTGTTCTGTCAATGCAGGATACGACAAAGTGATATCAGTCAGTGTTGTGTTCTGTCAATGCAGGATACGACAATGTGATATGAGTCGGCGTGTCTTCTGTCAATGCAGGCTACGACAATGTGATATCAGTCAGCGTGTATTCTGTCAATGCAGGATACGACAATGTGATATCAGTCAGCGTTGTGTTACGACAATGTGTTATCAGTCAGCGTGTATTCTGTCAATATAGGATACGACAATGTTATATCAGTTGGTGTTGTATTCTGTCAATGCAGGATACGACAATGTTTGATCAGTCAGCGTGTATTCTGTCAATGCAGGATACGACAATGTGTTATCAGTCAGTGTTGTGTTCTATCAATGCAGGATACGACAATGTGATATCAGTCAGCGTGTATTCTGTCAATACAGGATACGACAATGTGTTATCAGTCAGTGTTGTGTTCTATCAATGCAGGATACGACAATGTGATATCAGCCAGCGTGTATTCTGTCAATGCAGGATACGTTCTGTTATATCAGTCAGAGTGTATTCTGTAAATGCAGGATACGGCAATGTGATATATCAGTCAGCGTGTATTTTGTCAATGCAAGATACGACAATGTGTTATCAGTCGGCGTGTATTCTGTCAATGCAGGATACGACAATGTGTTATCAGTCAGCATGTATTCTGTCAATGCAAGATACGATAATGTGTTATCAGTCAGTGTTGTGTTCTGTCAATGCAGGATACGACAATGTGATATCAGTCAGTGTTGTGTTCTGTCAATGCAGGATACGACAATGTGATATGAGTCGGCATGTCTTCTGTCAATGCAGGATACTACAATGTGATATCAGTCAGTGTTGTGTTACGACAATGAGTTATCAGTCAGCGTGCATTCTGTCCATACAGGATACGACAATGTTATATCATTTAGTGTTGTATTCTGTCAATGCAAGATACGACAATGTGTTATCAGTCAGCGTGTATTATGTCAATACAGGATACGACAATGTGTTATCAGTCGGTGTTGTGTTCTGTCGATGCAGGATACGACAATGTGATATCAGTCGGTGTGTATTCTGTCAATGCAGGATACGACAATGTGATATCAGTCAGCGTGTGTTCTGTCAATGCAGGATAAGACAATGTGTTATCAGTCAGCGTGTATTCTGTCAATGCAGGATAAGACAATGTGATATCAGTCAGCCTGTATTCTGTCAATGCAGGATACGAAAATGTGTTATCAGTCAGCGTGTATTCTTTCAATGCAGGATACGACAGTGTGATAGCAGTCAGCGTGTGTTCTATTAATGCAGGATATGACAATGTGTTATCAGTCAGTGTGTATTCTGTCAATGCAGGATACGACAATGTGATATCAGTCAGCGTGTATTTTGTCAATGCAGATACAATGTGTTATCAGCCAGCGTGAGTTCTGTCAATGCAGGATACGACAATGTGTTATCAGTCAGCGTGTATTCTGTCAATGCAGATACGAAAATGTGATATCAGTCAGGATACGACAATGTGTTATCAGTCAGTGTTGTGTTCTGTCAATGCAGGATACGACAATGTGATATCAGTCGGTGTGTATTCTGTCAATGCAGGACACGACAATGTGATATGAGTCTGCGTGTATTCTGTCAATGCAGGATACGACAATTTGATATCAGTCGGTGTTGTGTTCTGTTAATGCAGGATACGACAATGTGATATCAGTCGGCGAGTCTTCTGTCAATGCAGGATACGACAATATGATATCAGTCAGTGTTGTGTTACGACAATGTGTTATCAGTCAGCGTGTATTCTGTCAATACAGGATACGACAATGTGATATCAGTCAGCGTGTGTTCTGTCAATGCAGGATACGACAATGTGTTATCAGTCGGCGTGTATTCTGTCAATGCAGGATAGTTATCAGTCAGCGTGTATTCTGTCAATGCAGGATACGACAGTGTGATAGCAGTCAGCGTGTGTTCTGTTAATGCAGGATACGACAATGTGTTATCATCAGTGTGTATTCTGTCAATGCAGGATACGACAATGTGATATCAGTCAGCGTGTATTCTGTCAATGCAGATACAACAATGTGTTATCAGCCAGCGTGAGTTCTGTCAATGCAGGATACGACAATGTGTTATCAGTCAGCGTGTATTCTGTCAATGCAGATACGACAATGTGATATCAGTCGGCGTGTCTTCTGTCAACGCAGGATAGGATAATGTGATATTAGTCAGCGTGTGTTCTGTCAATGCAGGATACAACAATTTGTTATCAGTCAGCGTGTATTTGGTTAATGCAATATACGACAATGTGCTATCAGTCAGTGTGTATTCTGTCAATGCAGATACGACAATGTGATATCAGTCAGCGTGTGTTCTGTCAATGCTGGATACGACAATGTGTTATCAGTCGGCGTGTACATGTAATTTGTCAATGCAGGATACGACAATGTGATATCGGTCAGCGTGTGTTCTGTCAATGCAGGATACGACAATGTGATATCAGTCAGCGTGTGTTCTGTAAATGCAGGATACGACAATGTGATTGTCACAAATTGATAACCACATAACACGATGCAGAGCATTCAGCTGTGTTTTACCCTCGGGGCACATGGTTGGGTGAGTGATTTGGTCACTGCTGGAGGGATTAATTCAAAGGTCAGTATGGAATTTAATCTAGTCAGTGTGTAGATGTCAGCCTGGGTGAAAGCAGTGTTTTATGAGCTGAGATACGGATGTGTTGTATATAGTTGATATGAGACATGTGATGATAATAATATGGAGTCGATGAGTTGAGGACATTGGTGCTGACCTGACGATATTGTGATTCCGAGATGAGAAGTGATGCTGAGGTAAGTGCTATTTTTCCCATTAGCTGATGTGTATTGACTGAAATATGGTCGTAATGCGGGCTGGTGGATGGGAGGTATACACTATGAGCTATATCGTGAATGGGAGTATGGGTGTGTATGATTACAGGTGCAGTAACTGATGCAGTCCCACCCTTCGGAGTTGACGATATTTGCTGGCTTGTATTGGGCTACAGGAGAGGGATGTGCGAGTGTGCAGATAGGCGTTGTACCCTAACCTGAAACGAGTGATTATATATACACCGAGGTGACCAATGTATCCTTACATCTGATTAAGGGAATAATAGCAAGGACAGTTGTTCCCGTTAGATATACCATGGTGGTCACATGGTATAGACAGAGCTCCAGTTAAACTATGACCTCGAGGAGACTAAATGAATTTACATGATATGTGAATGACAACATTACGTGTGAAATCTGACAACCGGTATTGAGTAATTCCACAATATTTTGACATATATAACAGAACTATGTATGTGATCCAGTCACGGGGAAAAGAAGAACTAACATTGATTTGTGTGGTGATTGAATTGATAAGACATTGTTTTCAGATGAACTCAAATGTATTGGTAATTTGTAGTGAATATGTTCCATGGTACTAAGAGACTATATGAATAGAGGAGAATAGTCAAGGAATATACCATGATTTATTGATTAATGATATTTAGTAATATGTATATTTAATGTATTTCTCTGACTCTTATCTATTGTATATAATATACCTCTTATCTATCCTAGTCACAGTCCTTTACTGAGCTATCCTCACCTGTGTTGATGTATTTTGTCTGGTCTACAATACAACACAAAAATGAACAACAGCATCATATGTGATATTTTAAGGACCCAAATAAGATTCATTCACAGTGATATCAGTCAGTGTTGTGTTCTGTCAATGCAGGATACGACAATATGTTATCAGTCGGCGTGTATTCTATCTATGCAGGTTACGACAATGTGTATTCTGTCAATGCAGGATACGACAATGTGATATCAGTCAGTGTTGTGTTCTGTCAATGTAGGATAGGACAATGTGATATCAGTCAGCGTGTGTTCTGTCAATGCAGGATACGAAAATGTGTTATCAGTCAGTGTTGTGTTCTGTCAATGCAGGATACGACAATGTGATATCAGTCAGTGTTGTGTTCTGTCAATGCAGGATACGACAATGTGATATCAATCAGTGTTGTGTTCTGTCAATGCAGGATACGACAATGTGATATCGGTCAGCGTGTGTTCTGTCAATACAGGATAAGAAAATGTGTTATCAGTCAGCGTGTATTCTGTCAATGCAGGATACGACAATGTGATATCAGTCAGCGTGTAATCTGTCAATGCAGGATACGACAATGTGATATCAGTCAGCGTGTGTTCTGTCAATGCAGGATACGACAATGTGTTATCAGTCAGCATATATTCTGTCAATGCAGGATACGACAATGTGATATCAGTCATTGTTGTATTCTGTCAATGCAGGATACGACAATGTGATATCAGTCAGCGTGTGTTCTGTCAATGCAGGATACGACGATTTGTTGTAAGTCAGCATTGTGTTCTGTCAATGCAGGATACGACAATGTGATATCAGTCAGCGTGTGTTCTGTCAATGTAGGATAGGACAATGTGATATTAGTCAGCGTGTGTTCTGTCAATGCAGGATACGACAATGTGATATCAGTCAGCGTGTATTCTGTAAATGCAGGATTCGACAATGTTTTATCAGTCCGCGTGTATTCTGTCAATGCAGGATACGACAATGTGTTATCGGTCAGCCTGTATTCTGTCAATGCAGGATACGACAATGTGTTATCAGCCAGCGTGTGTTGTGTCAATGCAGGATAAGACAATGTGATATCAGCCAGTGTTGTGTTCTGTCAATGCAGGATACGACAATGTGATATCTCAGCCAGCGTGTATTCTGTCAATGCAGGATACGACAATGTGATATCAGTCAGCGTGTGTTCTGTCAATGCAGGATACGACAATGTGATATCAGCCAGCGTTGTGTTCTATCAATGCAGGATACGACAATGTGTTATCAGTCTGCGTTGTGTTCTGTCAATGCAGGATACGACAATGTGTTATCAGTCAGCGTGTATTCTGTCAATGCAGGATACGACAATGTGTTATCAGCCAGCGTGTGTTGTGTCAATGCAGGATACGACAATGTGATATCAGTCAGCGTGTATTCTGTCAATGCAGATACAACACTGTGTTATCAGCCAGCGTGTGTTCTGTCAATGCAGGATACGACAATGTGATATCAGTCGGTGTGTCTTCTGTCAATGCAGGATACGACAATGTGTTATCAGTCAGCGTGTATTTTGTCAATGCAGGATACGACAATGTGATATCAGTCAGCGTGTGTTCTGTCAATGCAGGATATGACAATGTGATATCAGTCAGCGTGTATTCTGTCAATGCAGGATACGACAATGTAATATCAGTATGCGTGTCTTCTGTAAATGCAGGATAGGACAATGTGATATCAGTCAGTGTTGTGTTCTGTCAATGCAGGATACGACAATGTGTTATCAGTCGGCGTGTATTCTGTCAATGCAGGATACGAAAATGTGATATCAGTCAGTGTTGTGTTCTGTTAATGCAGGATACGACAATGTGATATTAGTCAGAGTGTATTCTGTCAATGCAGGATATGACAATGTGATGTCAGTCAGTGTTGTGTTCTGTCAATGCAGAATACGACAATGTGATATCAGTCAGAGTGTGTTCTGTAAATGCACGATACGAGAATTTGTTATCAGTGAGCGTTGTGTTCTGTCAATGCAGGATACGACAATGTGATATCAGTCAGCGTGTGTTCTGTCAATGCAGGATAAGACAATGTGTTATCAGTCAGCGTGTATTCTGTCAATGCAGGATACGACTGTGATATCAGTCAGCGTGTGTTCTGTCAACGCTGGATAGGACAATATGTTATCAGTCAGCATGTATTCTGTCAATGCAGGATACGACAATGTGATATCAGTCAGTGTTGTATTCTGTTAATGCAGGATACGACAATGTGATACCAGTCAGCGGGTGTTCTGTCAATGCAGGATATGACAATTTGTTATCAGTCAGCGTTGTGTTTTGTCAATGCAGGATACGACAATGTGATATTAGTCAGCATGTCTTCTGTCAATGCAGGATAGGACAATGTGATATTAGTCAGCGTGTGTTCTGTCAATGCATGATACAACAATTTGTTATCAGTCAGCGTGTATTTGGTCAATGCAGTATACGAAAATGTGATATCAGTCAGTGTTGTGTTCTGTCAATGCAGGATACGACAATGTGATATCAGTCAGTGTGTGTTCTGTCAATGCAGGATACGACAATGTGATATCAGTCAGCGTGTGTTCTGTCAATGCAGGATATGACAATGTGTTATCAGTCAGCGTGTGTTCTGTCGATGCCGGCTACGACAATGTGATATCAGTCAGCGAGTGTTCTATCAATGCAGGATACGACAATGTGATAGCAGTAAGCGTGTGTTCTGTCAATGCAGGATACGACAATGTGATATCAGTCAGCGTGTGTTCTGTGAATGCAGGATACGACAATGTGATATCAGTCAGCGTGTCTTCTGTTGATGCAGGATACGACAATGTGATATCAGTCAATGAGTGTTCTGTCAATGCAGGATACGACAATGTGATAGCAGTAAGCGTGTGTTCTGTCAATGCAGGATACGACAATGTGATATCAGTCAGCGTGTGTTCTGTCAATGCAGGATAGGACAATGTGATAGCAGTCAGAGTGTATTTGGTCAATTCAGGATACGACAATGTGATATCAGTCAGCGTTTATTCAGAATACGTACTGACTGTCAATGCAGGATACGACAATTTGATAGCAGTCAGCGTGTATTCTATCAATCCATATAAAATAACCTTGGTCATTCTACAATGTATTTATGTTTTCATTATCGTTAATAACGGCACTGATTTGTGGCTGTGACTGGAGACCTGGGGTGTATGTGTTTTGCGTGCAGTGTAGATCCAGATCAGCCTGTGCATCAGGATCTGCAGTGCCAGTTCACCATTTCATCAATGAAACACCTGCCATGCATCTAACAAGCAATATATGTCGTTATCAGGCTACATGAGTGTGTTATTTGATCAGGAGCTACACTGGTCACAAATCCCATGAACCCAATTTCTGCAGTCACAGCCACATTTTAGTTCCAGAAAAGCTAATACAAAAGAACCTCTGTCAATTGGACAACTCTCCATGTGGTTGATGTTGATGGGTTTCACTGTCATTTCTATATGATGTCTATTCTTGAACACAAATCACACATAAATATATTGCGAGTGCTCATATGCGTTAATACAGTGAAACCTCTGTACACCGGACACCCTGGGGAGTGTCCAGGTTAGAGAGGTTCCACTGTACGCTTTTGTGCACATATTGGCTAGTGAATAATCACGAGGTCGCTGGTTCCGTTACCACTTTCTACACTTATCCCCAGTTGCCACGATTTCCCCACGCCTTCTTGTAAACCCGGTTGTCATGGTTACCAACTGCCGTACTTGGGTCATCTGCAAAAAAAACAGGAATATTATGGAGCTTTGTCTACGCTATGCCACATGATACAAACATTGGTATTTCTATTAACATCGATTTGCATAGGGTGTGTTAAAATAATATTTTCTAGTAGTATGCAATTGCATAGGGTGAATATATGTTATGTCATTAACACTTGAATATTCAAACAGAACTTTAGTATGTCCCTGCCACCGAATGGTGAGTGGGGCATATGGTATCACTGGCGTACAATTTCTGTTTTCTTTCAAGTAACTGATTCATATTTCACACATTCCCCTGGTGGTCCTCTATCATGCTGTGACAAATTCACGGTCATCAGCCGTCAAAGTTACATACATAGTGCGTTCAAAACGCTAACTCGGATAAGTTTCTTACAAGTACTACTTCGCATGCCACTCATACTATGAGTGGCGATTCATGTCATAAGTGTCGTTTCTAACGCGTTAGACAAAATCCTCCCGTGATTTATGTCACAGGTGGATAAAACCCCTTCATTCTATAGCCCACACACGCCGCTGTCATGCCCAAATGCCCAGGTCAAATTACTTTTAATTTTGCGTTAAATTATTTTTTTAAATATTTCCGTTAAATATGTTTAAGTGCACTATACATCATATCAGGGGCGGCGGAAGCGTGGGGGGGGGGGGGGGCGCGGGCCGTGGGGCCCTCCCCCCCCCCCCCCCAATAATTCTGTAAATTTTGGATTGTTTATTCTAATATATTTGTGTAATCATGAGTACTGGGAACTTTGCTGAGAACTTTGCTGAGAATGCAGGAAATGGCGTTTCACACCACTTGGATTTCAAAAATTTCCGGGGGAGGTGGGGATGCCCCCGGACCCCCCTAGCGCCATCGGGCCCTTCGGGCCCTCAACATTGGCCCCCCCCCCCCCCCCCAATAATGTTCGGCTTCCGCCGCCTATGTATATCTCTGCAAACGTAAGTTAGACTGACTTGTAACTTCATACACTTCTTTATCATCATCTAAATGTTATTCTACAGTCCACACATGCAGCTTTCATGCCCACAGTCAATGCCAAATGACCAAATAGTTTGTGGTCGGACCAGCCGGTCCTGCTGACTTGCTCTCGTATTCTTCTGCGACAAGTGGGGGCATTCGTGTGCTGACAGGCCACATTTCTAGTTCATCCTCGAATTTGATATTACTTTGAAATATTTATGTTTTGAAATATCCAGGTTGCATAATTATGGTAGTATTAACTCACCTATAAATTCCAGGCAATTTCCCGACCGTGCATCGTATGTTCTGCCCAAAGCTTTGCACGTGTCTGCATACGCCCTCAGTAATCGCACCAACGTATTCTCTTCATTCCTGTCACCGTGAGATCTCCGCTCGTGTGGGCCACGGAAGCCCCTGTTCACATGGCGCATGGACTTGTGGGATAGCAGTTTATTTAAATTTAATGCTGAAAGTAGTATGACATGGTACATGTTCAACATATAAACGATGCGCTGTCAAGTCATATAAACGATAGATACATAGATACATCGAGACATTTCTATCGCCATATAAACGATGATAACATATCGAGGCATTTATGTCATCATATAAACGATGCAAACAACGAGATATTTATGTCGCCATATAAACGATAACACATCGAGACATTTATGTCGCCATATAAACGATGATAACACATCGAGACATTTGTATCGCCATATAAACGATGCAAACATCGAAACATTTATGTCGCCATATAAACGATGCAGACAGCGAGACATTTATGTCGCTATGCAAACATCGATACATTTATGTCGCCATATAAACGATACAGACAGCGAGACATTTATGTCGCCATATAAACTATGCAAACATCGAGACATTTATGTCGCCATATAAACGATGATAACACATCGCGTCATTTGTATCGCCGTATAAACGATGCATACATCGAGACATTTATGTCGCCATATAAACGATGATAACACATGGAGTCATTTGTATGGTCGTATAAACGATGCACACATCGAGACATTTGTGTCGCCATATAAACGATGATAACACATCGAGTCATTGTATCGCCATATAAACGATGCATACATCGAGTCATTTGTATCGCCATATAAACGATGCATACATCGAGACATTTATGTCGCCATATAAACGATGATAACACATCGAGTCATTTTATCGCCATATAAACGATGATAACACATCGAGTCATTTTATCGCCATATAAACGATGCATACATCGAGTCATTTGTATCGCCATATAAACGATGCAGACATCGAGTCATTTGTATCGCCATATAAACGATTCATACATCGAGATATTTGTATCGCCATATAAACGATGCATACATCGAGACACGTGTATATCCATATAAACGATTATATCATCAAGACACCTATATCACGATATAAACGATGCAGACATCGAGGAACGTATCTCGCCATATAAACGATGCAGACATCGAGATACGTATATCGCCATATAAACGATGCAGGCTGTTGAGACAAATGAGACAAGACATTTTATCCCATCCCGCCCGTCATGTGCACGTTTATTATCATCCATAGTGTCATTCCCCGCCCCACCCATGCTCCCCATGCCCAAGGTCAAGGTCAAATGACTTATAAATTTGCGCCTAGTAGATATGTGCCCGTTTCTCCAATCTCCTATAACTTCTTTACTGTATGACCTGACCGATTGGCTTCAAACATGTGCATGTTTCCCATCATTCATATGTCTCGATGTATATTCATCATTTATATGGCAATACATATGCATCGATCTGTATTCATCGTGTATATGTGTATTCATCGTCGTTTATATGGCAATATACACATATATTTGTGTATTCATCGTCGTTTATATGGCAATATACATGTACGTGTCTTTGTGTATTCATCGTCGTTTATATGGCAATATACGTGTCTCCGTGTGTTCATGTGTATTCATCGTCGTTAATATAGCGATACACGTGTCTCGGTGTATACATTGTTTACATGGCAATACAAATGCCTCAATGTATACATTATTTTTTCAATTGGTAAAAACATGCTTATAATACTGAACATACTGAAGAAAATGACATATATAATTCAATCGCACCATTTTATTTTATGAAATTTGAAGAAAAAAAACATGCGTTATATTAAAGTACGTAAGATCAGAAACTGTGATAAACAGAGGAGACAATTTGGTTTCGCATACTTTGGAATTGTCGCTATGCATGTATCAGTAAAATAATAATGAGACATTCCTTTATAGTTGTTGTGAAATACTCATACTATACCACATTTAGAAAGAAGTTCCCATTATAGAGACTAATGTGTAATTAATTTAAATAAAATAAATTAGTCACCATCAATTAGTAAAATCATGCTTATAATACTGAAAAATAATTAGCGGTTTTTAACGATAGTTATTTTTCAGTCTTGTAAACATTTTTTCCCAATCCCCAATTTTCCAAAGGCGACTCAGAAATACGATTAAATATACACTTTAACTATGTTTTCCTAATCTGTTTCATCACTTTGTAGGCATATCTGAGACCCAAGTCATAATGTAGCCACACGTTAGATACCGTGAATGAAGTACAGATAAAACAGAATTAATTTATAAAAGTTGCTTACCAGTTGCATCTGTGGATAATAATATCACACACGCCAATATCAGAACAATTGCTGGAAGTGTAATAAACACGCGCATTTCTAAGTTCCAACAGAACGATTTGTGCACTTAATACAAACACTGAAATGTGTGAGTTTTTGTCAGTCACCAATGCTATATATATGTATATATATCGTATATATGCGCCTGGGTACTATACAGCTCGGTAATTTCAAGATCATTTGAAAGCATATGCAAATTAGCTTCGTACGTCGTCTTGTTAACTCGCTTATTATGGGACTAAATACCACACGACACCGATCGATGTCGATTATTAGTTTGAATACGGATTTCAAGTGAATAATTGATACGTTACACCTATTTAAAAGGGATCACGGTTTTTCAAACAACCAAATATAAGCCTATTGTGTTGTTCACTATATGATAGTGACAAAAACCGCCCCCGTTGGTGATGAGCATAAACACTCTGGTGACGTCGGCAAACATTGCTCATAGTTTCCTACGTGACCCGCCACGACATAGAGAGAGTTAATGCTTTTTAACCATTGTATAACCCTTAACATGCTGAAATAAATAGTTGTCGTCTGCTGTTTTAGTTCTCATAAAAAACATGCTTGGCATCACTTTATAATCATTTAATGCTGCCAAACCATGTTTTATTGAAAGAAAAGACAAACTCAAGTAACTCCCTCATGCAGCCTCATGCTGTTGTTCTAAAGATCTTTCTAAAATGTTTTCCTAACCAAACACAGTGAACAGTGTAGTAGTGTAGTTCCTAACTAGAACACGCAGTCTGTGAAAGATCTGTGACTACAATGGTGGAAATCAATTTCAACAACGCCCGTTTTGTATTGGCTGGTCACAATTATGATATAAATGAATATAAGTGTGTTTATTTTCTATAATTATTTCTTTCTGACGAACATAAACATAATTATAGTGAAGGATCGTAGTTAAATAAAGGCCAAGTACTAGTACATACAAGCGGACGGTCTACTGCACAACTGCTCTACGGGATTAAATTGTGTCGTCTGCTCTTTATTCTTTCTTTTTTTTCTTTTTTCTCCATGAAATAATGTTTTGACAGCGCATTTGAATCGTCTCCACTGAAGACGATCATAATGTGCTACCAAAACATGTTTTGAATTCTGAAATAATTGATAATTGAAAAAAAATGAAAACCAGCAGACGACAACATAAATTTCTTCATTTTCTCAGTGCGCCAATCGTTTCAGCCGTTGTAGAAAACCTTCACAACTAACCAGGAACCGTCCTTGGAGTTTGCGTCATAACCATTTTTGTGACGTCAAACTAGATGTCTATCCAATAGCTAGACGCGCATTTAATTGCCTTTCCTGCAACTAGAACAATAACCGGGGCTGGCCAATGGGAAAACTACATACTGCAATAAAGACAACCATTTACCCCATTTAATTAGGATTCGCTAATTTTAGTTTAAAGGCATGTGGTTCCAAATATGTGTAGGAAATGGTGAAACAGAGAAATAAAACGATATAATAATTACATTTTAGATTTGTATTTCTGAACCCAACTTGGTAATTGTATGGCGAAAAAGCCAGATTACGCCAAACCAAATTATCTCTCATGTTTATTATTTTCTGATAGTAGACACATGTACTTGAATAAAGCGCATGAGTTGGCAGGTTTTATCAAATAAGATGGTGCGACTGGTTGGTAAGTTATTTCCTATGCATTGAGCGAAAATACAACACACATTGGATAATTTGAGATGCAGTGTCTTTAAAGATAATATCTCAGATATATATATATATATATATATATTCAATTTGTGTTTTTTCGCGTCATGTACTGCAAATGACCTACTGTCAGTTTCACGAAACCTGCCCACATTTTACGGCTATATAAACAAGGCAAAAACAATATGTATTTATCGCAGAGCAGACCGTTGCCGATGGATAAAACCGTTAGACTGCCACGCTGGCGACCCAGGGCATCAGTATTTCTGAGATACTTTGTATTCCCTGCTCTACTATTCCTTTCGGATGAGGACTTTAACAGGCAGTCCTGTGTATCAGATTTGAAGGAGAGTCTAAAGAACATAGAGGGGACTATTCTAATAAGAGTTAGGCCCAATGTGGCCGGTTTCCTCTGTATCCACCTTCCTTCTTTCTTCTTGTGAGACGACTTGCATTCGTTAAATCCAAGCATTTACATTTACATGTATATTTATTTCGATAATATTAAATTACAGCAATAGCTAAGAATGAGCCTTCTTTTTCTTTCATGACATTTGGTCCAATATCGATTCAACATATGGGAATTTAACATGGGGAAATGTTTCTAATTTCAGAAATAGTGGACCGATTTTCATTTTTGTTTTCTTAGATCATTTCCAAACTATCTAATAAGGTTTGAGAGTCAATTTATAATTTCTTTCGTTTTTCGACTCCTCCTGCACATACACCAACTTTTTCCCCCCATGTTAAATTCCCATAGAGAAATCATGTTTCGTAATAAAATCAATAGTTGACAAAATTCGAAATAAAAAGAAGGCTCATTCTTAAATTTTGTTATTTAAAATTCCTTATATTCGAAAAAGAAATATTGTTTTTGCATTGTTTATATAGCCGTAACATTTGGGCAGGTTTCGTGAAACAGACAGTATATGAACCCATCGCACTATGTCATTTCATTGACTGGTTGCGACTGGAGAAATGGGGCTTATGGGTTTTAATGCGACCAGTGTATATCCAGATCAGCCTGTGCATCCGCACAGTCTGACCAGGATCTACACTGTTCGCAATTCCATTAATGAAACACCCCCATGCTTCTAACAAACAGTAAATAGTCGAACCACTACTCTCTGCAACAACATCCCATATACCCCGGAAAATAGATTAGCAACATCTGCCGATGTCCCCGTCCTCGCAGATTTAGCCGTTTATTTCTAGAGAAAGCCTTCATTTTGCCGGAAAGATGGGGTGCTCTCGGATCTAAAATATGCCTCAAAATCGGTAGAAACGCAGTTTATAGCAACCAAAAGAGACACACGAACACTCACAGCCCCTGATAGTGTTGCGTTAACATGCAATAATACAGCACATTCGCCAATCTGTCAGGAAAACCAGAACTATAAACCCTAGTGCACCCCATACTTCCTTATTTCCAACAAAATGTAGGTTTTCTCGAAATAACTCATACATCTACGAAGACGGGGACATCGGCAGGTGTTGCTAATCAATTTTCCAGGGTATATGCGCTTTAAACTTTAATGTGGGAAGAAACCGGAGTACCAGTAGGAAACCCACTTGTCCGACTGGCGATCACAATACCACCTCACATACTGCCCCGGCCGAGGATCGAATCCGGGACCGCATTTGTGAGAAGTGCGCTCGTTACCGATTGCGCTAACCGGACAACCCGCGTGACCATTTTGTTTGTGTATACCTGCGCTTTATCGAGTCAAAATCGCTTCAGTATTTGCAGAGATACGTAATAAAGTATGATCTGAAATGGAGGATTGTTTTTACCTGATTCAGTGCACCCCATCCAAACAGCAGGTTCCTGTGACGTATTATACCCACCGTGGTTATGTCGACATCCGCCACCAAAATTTGCACAACACGCATGACCTGAAATGACCTTGACGTAATTATATAACTTCGAATATTTAGATATTTGTATTGGTTAAAGTTTTTGCTCAACTATTTTCTTCAAAACTTTAGACATGTAATCACTCGCATGCTATGGTCAGCCAGTGAGTGGCCATTGTATATCCGAATCATCATGCGAAATTACCCAATCAGAAATTGATCAACATTGTCATTTCAGAATGGCGGAATGGCGACCAGCGCAGGAATGATCAGTCTGCGCTTATGATCTGTAGCCGATTTCACAAAAATTGCAAAGTGACCTGAGTGAATAAACGATTATTATTATTATTGCTACAAAAATAAGACAAAAATATAAACTTGTTTGAAATGATTCAAAAACTTTATTATAAGATATGGTGAGCATTGCAAATATATTCAGGAAAGTCAAACCAATACAGATATTCAGTTAAATGTATTTTTCCTGACTCAATATCCCACTTTCCAACCGCATCTAAGACACGGTAGCTTTAATTATCAAATATATGCAGTTGTTAGTTCTATATGAAATAATGCATTTCCCTCAAAGAATACTTATCTATGCTTAGAAATTTTGATGGAATCGGCTACTGGGGCTACGACGTAAAGTACTCAGCCGGGGGGGGCGCGGGGCGCTCGTGTATGTTGCACCATGATGAAAATTGACCAGAATGTGCATTCGATCAATGTATCCCAGATCCAGATCAGTATGCGTCTGCGTCCATTCATTTAATGGTCTACACTGTCCATCGCGTAATTTGTGGATCGATATCGGGCTGTACATGCGTGATCATAGCAGGAGCTACAATTTTGGACCATGTTTTCTCACAATTTGTCAAAAACTAGATTCACGAAAATGTTGATGCCGGTTTATTATACAGCACACCTTCGTACGAGCCTCGATATAAGCTATGGGTTAGTTTGATTGTCTCACCAACTGTACAACATATTACTTCAGAACAATAATACAACACGGGTTCATGTGCAACAGCCACTAGACAAGAATTACTGGAGACATCTCGTTAAAACGTTTATAACTTTTTCAATTCTGAAGCAGATGTGTGACTTATTACATGCGGGATTTTTTACCCCAAACTTAGATTTGACGTTACAATGTATGTGTTCATTAGCCTATTTCGGCTTTCTTCGCTGCGGTGAGTTCACTATTAAAGCTCGGAATGCTGATGTTTATTCATATTTGAAATGTCAGGATGTGTCGTTCTTGACAGATCATTATATGTTTTGTCTTACGCTACCTACTTCCAAGACTGATCCGTTCAGTGTAGGCGTTGATATATCGATATACAGAAATAACTCCATTAATTGCTGTCCAGTGTATTTGATGGAACATTATTTGTGCCTACGCAGAGAGCAGCTTACATCTACTGCGTTGTGTTATGATATCTCGCCACTATTCATAGACGTGGATGGCAAACCGTTCACTAGGACGAAGTTTCTTTATTCTTTGAAGCAAGTTTTATGCAGACTCGGTTATGACGAGAATAAATATAGTGGCCATTCATTTCGAATTGGTGCTGCAAGCAGTGCAGCAAAAGCTAACATTGAGGACCACATGATACAAACTCTCGGTCGATGGTCTTCATCATGCTATACCAGGTACATCAGAGTTGCACGCAGTGCTATACAAGCTGCACAGGCCCGGATGTGTCATTGACTTCGTACACGGTAAACAATACTGTGAATGTGATAGTTCGTGCACTTTATTTAACAGCAGGTAACACACAGATGTCATATTTGTCTACATGTTCTTGTTGGGTACAACAAACTATATATAATTAAGTTTGTTATGAGTACACGCATACCTAATTAATTTCTCCTCTTGGGGGCACTCATTGCTATTTTTAGTTTAAAAATATCAATTCGTTTTGGACTATTTTGCCCCCTTTTCGATAAATTAATTCATATGTACATTTATGTGCGGCATCAGTTGAAACATTTGCCAGACTTGTTGATACATCATTCACTCGCATGAAGCGACTCGTCCCAGTACGTACGCTCGACACGACATTCTGTACGTTCGTCTCACGTACCTCATTATAGAATATTTATAGAAGGTGGGTATAAATATGGCTATTATAGAAAGAGCCCTCTCTTTTCCGATTCGCACAAACACAATAAACATCGATTAAATGTATGAAATATGTCTCTGGCAATCGATAAAGGTATTAGGTGTGTGAATATACTCACTTCAAATCGCTGTTTGAAGTATTTATCGAGTTATTCGCGTTTTGATTACCCCATCCAAAGCGAAAGTTGCGTGTACGAAAGAATCTCACACAGAATCGGAGGCCATCCGGCGTGGATTATCGGTCATATTTGGCCGAATTATCGGTCATATTTGGCCGATAGCTGATCGCCAGCTCAAACTAAAGTGGTGCACCATGACCATATACATTAGAAATTCCAACCATACAAAGTTCGTCCAATTGTGATCGTTCACCGATCTAAAAAACACATTTTTGTCTAATTTCGTTCATTATCTGGAACCGGATCAATGCACATCTTCCATAATACAACCGGAAGCGTATATGTAAAGAACATCTCTGATTGGCTAAATCTAAACTGTATGACGTCATTCAACCTATTTCGGGATTCTGGAAGACATAATCTGATAGTACGCGAATCATGAATGAAAGTAGAACAAGAACAATTATAACATGAATGATCATGTTATAAAAGAACGCTTTGAGTGTATGTTATTATTATTGAGGCCAACTACATGTTTGCAAGTAGCATGTAAAGTTATAGATATCAGGGTATGGGATCAGTGGTTTCCGAACCTGCTTTTCCAACGTGACGTATTCTGTGACGTCATTTTTACAGTGCTCTAAACGTTCTTTACGATAACCTATAACTCTCGTGAAGAATCAAATACATGTACCGTTTATTTCTTACATTCACGTTCTTTAGATTTATATTCACATCCATGGTAACCGATTCTTCGTCAAAACCAGAAAGTTGTTGGATTAAAGCAAACTATACCATAATGCAAGAACTGGCATCATTAAACGAAGCTAATCCCCTCGCACTGGCATCATTAAACGAAGCTAATCCCCTCGCTGGCAGCCTTGATAATAAAAAAGTACTCCGTGACCTTGGTCGGTCGAATGTGGGTCATATGAGTCTACTCATATGCTAAACCATGCTTCATCCATAGACACACATTATGGTCAAATAATATCAAAATCGTGGAAGGAGTTCACAAGTTATTGAAAAATGAAAGGTGTTACTAGTGTACGTACATACGTACGCAGTACATGGACTAACGATATACCACCTCTTACCTATCGGCGAGGGGATACTAATTGGCAACCTGTTCCATTATAAAGATATTACATTCAACATCCTGCACCACCTTTAATTGACATGGCGCAATTTTAAATATTGCGCGGGGCCAATTTTCCCAATTTTAGTACTTTCCCCTAACAAAAAAACCCGCCATCTAGTCGCACGCTGACTGAGCCTCGATCTATAAACTTACCCAGGGAGATTACATTGCAAATATAGTGTAACGCGTCCACTGGCGGTTTGTTTCGGTGAGTCCGCACAGTACAACAGTCCGACTTGGCAACGCCACCTAGCGACTTATCACCGGCACTGCAGTGCATGATATAAAAATCCTAAAACCATCAACTTCTGAAACTGGCGTTTTGAAGAAAGTCATGAAATATGCAATCTTAAATTCGATAAAATTGACGCAGTACAATTTGAACGACGTTATAAGCCAAAGATATGAGTGCCAGAAATAATCCACATTCAGACACATGAAAATGTTTGCCATTTCTCCATTTCATTGTCGAAACTCTAGACGGTTTTACAGAATGTGAAAGCCATGGAAAATGTATACTGGATATCAAATACTCCTACAAGCAACAATATGAACTTGTGATATTATACAGGTACATGTAGTTATTTCCCCCAGAAAACGTAGGTTAAAGTAAAAAAATACACACCTGACCAAATGTTACGGGATGCAATTACACACCATGTCACTGGACTTTGTACTGTACACCCACTGGTGAATCCATGTGACAAGTGTTTTGTATGATGTGGTGTTTGTGAATG
This sequence comes from Conchocele bisecta, assembly GCA_029237695.1. NCBI lineage: Eukaryota > Metazoa > Mollusca > Bivalvia > Lucinida > Thyasiridae > Conchocele > Conchocele bisecta. Next base: position 12,916,452 of record CM055273.1, read on the forward strand.
AGCTGATAAGACAAGTGTCGTGCCTTTGCACTTAATGACTGGATGCCAGACATCCTTCAGCAAAGTTGCAAATCATGATTTGAATTGGGGTCCCATCTGTTTGGCACAAAGTGTTCTTTATAGGAATTAAATATTAAATAAGTATAATTGTGTAACTATTCCAGCAGTTTTAAAAAATACGAGTGCCCGCTACACAGAAATATTCACTTAGTAATCTTAGGTTTACTGATAGGTTGTATCATCGTGCTATTTTGATTGTAAATGAGGCAGGTCATTTTTAAATTATTTATATCAACTAAATGTGTCACCTGAATAAATATTTGTATTGACTTGTTTACAAAATATGATCATTGCACATCAAAAGATAAATAGAAGAGAATAAATAGTTGTTTCCATTAACATTTTAAAGAGTCAATGTTATCGCCCCTGATATCAAAGTGGCAATTCAAGCTTGATGTAAAATAATAATAATGTAAAATTAACATGGTTGATATGATTTTTTTAAGAATTTTACCAAATTTCTACGACGGCCATCTTGGATTATGCGACAACCTCCATTTTAACAAATATGAAAATGCTTCACCCACGCACCACAACTGTGAAGTCTGACCAGCGTCGGCCAAACGGTACATGAGAAGAAGACGAAATCTATAATTAAAGGATGACCTGTCGGCGGCCATCTTGTATGATGTATCATCCGATTTTGACAAAAAAATTATCCAGAGTGATTGTCTCCATGATACCTTCGATTTGATATATATCAGGACCATATTAGGTCAAACTTGAAATATCGCCATGTGCCAGATACAAAATCATTGCGTGAAAAAACAAAGGGAGAACACTGGAATATTAGTGAGGCAAGAGTTGTAATAAATATACAAAAAGGAATTCCAGTTATGCTCGGGACACAAAATCAGTACATGTATCCGAAAAAAAATCAAAAAAATCAGTATGGTAAGATATGTTATTCCTGCTTTTAAGGACTAGACCAAGTGAGCGGGGTCTCACACATACCCACGGCCGCAGCAAAGTCATTTTGGCCTTGACCTTTGGCATGAAAGCCGCTTAGGTGAGATATAGAATGAAAATATGGCTGTTGATAAAGTATGTGACATTTCCAGTCGATCCAACATAGGGTTGCAGATAAATTGTGTACTTAAAACTTTAATGCAAATATTTCAAAACATTTAACACAATTTGACCTTGACCTTGGGCATGAAAGTCACATGCGTGGGCTATAAAATGAAAATATGGATGTTGATTGTTGATAGACAAATATATGAAGTTTCAATTCAATCTGACTTACGGTTGCAGAGAAATTGTTTACTTAAAACTTTAACGCATATATTTCAAAACATTTAACGCAAGTTTCAAAACATTTAACGCAAGTTTCAAAGTAATTTCACCTTCACCGTGTGCATGAAAGCCGTATGAGAGGGCTATAGAATGTTTGTTCAATGGTGTTTAACGGCCTATCAAAAGCTATGGTCTAATACTCACATAAAGGATATAACTGTCGGATACCAAATGCCAAAGTTGTTTGTTTGTTTATTGGTGTTTAACGGCCTATCAACAGCTCAGGTCATATAAGGCTGGGCAAACGGGTTCGATCCTGTATTAACCTGCTGCATTGGGGGGAAAATCCCAAAATCAGAACGGAATATTTTCATCGAGAAAAAATATAGTCAGCCCTGAAATTAGAATAACCTGACCTGATGCCAGGTCCATACCACACCAAAGTCACTTGGCCCCTTTCCCTAAAAAAGGATTACGAATAATCGTAATACTCACACAAGAGATATAACCAGATTCAACTGTCACATACAAAATGCCAAAGACGTATGTGAGGGCCAAACCAGGTCTCCAGTCGGATTTCCGGTAAGGATGAATCGCGATTGTTAAATTACCCATCACATGCACCCACCAGGGCTATAGAAAGAAAATATTGATCTTCTAACTTCATAAAGAAGTATATATATGAAGTTTCAAGTCAACCCGACTTGCGGTTGCAGAGACATTGCGTACTAAAAACGTTGACATGTTTGATGCAAATATTTCAAAACTTTAGTAATTTGACCTTGTGCAGGAAAGCCACATCGGTGTGCTACAGTATAAAAAATATGGATGACGATAAAGAAGTATATGAAGATTCAACTCAATGCGATTTACGGTTGCATCATTATTCGTAAATGTTTGTTTCCCTTCGAAAGTCTACAAAGTTTGTCTTTGGTCTATTCTGGATGTTTCAAGTAAAATCCTTTATTGCGAAGATAACTGAAACCATGTGAAACCAACCAAATATAGACTTTATAGACTGTGGACGTTAAACAGAAATTTATGAATCAAAGATTGAATGCAATACCTTAAATGCTAATCTGGCGGTAGGATTTTTAAATTTGCTCAAATATGTGTCTGTGACTGGAGAAATGGGGCTTATGGGATTTGCGACCAGTGTAGATACACATATCCGCACAGGATCTGCACTGTTCACCATTGCATCAATGAAATCTCCATCATGCTTCTAACAAGCCACATCATTATCAGGCTACAGGAGTGTACTATTTGATCAGGAGATACACTGGTCACAAATCCCATAAACCACATTCTCCAGTCACAGCCACCGGTTAAAGTAACGGACCAATACCTATAAATACATTAAATATACCTAAAAGCATCAATAAGTGAAATAAAATAGGCTAAACAAATTATTTACTCCCATATATCACACATGGAGTAAATACATTTTGTTTAGCTTATTTTTCTCTCACTTATTGATGCGCTTAGGTTATATTTAATGTATTCATAGGCCATGGTCCGTTACTTCAACCTGAGGTCACAGCCACTTTTTATATGTAAAAGCATAGTAAATATATTTCTGACCATTTCAATATCTAGTCCTTCAAGTGTCACATAATCAGAAATGTACAAATGTCATTCTGTCCACCACAAGAATGAGTCACCGATTGAAAAAATATTGACAAATCTTAAAACTGCACAAGTCAGATTTGTGTGAATAAGATTCATTCTCAATTCCATCAACACAAGAAGTAACATGTTTTCACGAAACATCCTTTCAACAGGTTGATTAGATGATTAGAGCAGAAATCAGAGTTAAGAACCACACAAACACTGCCGCTGGCATGGATGGTACTCCGGTTAAATGGTTAATTTTTTGTAACTGAACTTGTCTTTCTCAAGCTCTTCCTCGGGTTGGGGGTTTTATTTTCAGATGTCGCTGGTCTTAAGATGATGACAGTCTGTCATGGCGACACTATATTTTGCTTATTGTAGGTCAGGAACTGGATCAGTTCCCATTTCGCGAGTGTTTGGCAACTTATTGCCCAGGTGAAGTAGTGTCTTCGGGCAGCGATTCTTCTGGTGGCCTTTGTCCTTCAACAGCAGAATGAGAAACAATTTCCGCCTTATCTGCTTCTTCTAGGACCGCCCATATACTATTTCAATAGCCCTGCTGGTGTCTGCCTCGACTGCAGGGTGAAGTTGAAGAGGCTCGACGAATAATCCAGATGGCTAAGATCTGTAGACGGCTTCCCTGAAACAAACAATCAAACACTATTATGTACATGGTTAGCCTTTTATTGAATTTCTTATCAGTATTAACCATTACTCAGCAAATGACTCAGCAACTTTCCAACATGAAACAGTGCTTAGAGAACTACATCCCACCCGGGCATCAAACTCACAACACTTGGATAAATGTGGTAAGCGAGTAAGCCACATTGTTCATAGTTGTGAACAGTAAATCTTGAAATCTACAACCGTACTGTCCGTAGCAGAGTTACGTTTCCATTCATAGTCTTCCTCTGCAGAATAATGAATAAGAGATCTGGTTCGCAAATTACATGTAGCAGCTAAAGTTGGGGTCCCATCCACTGGTTGAAGTAACGGACCGAGGTATATATATGTGTGTGTTATAGAAGGAGTAACAAAACTTTTTTTAGCTTTTTTTTTTTTCGTTTATGGACGCTTTTAGGCGTATTTAATGTATTTATAGACCTCGGTCCGTTACAATGTACTTCAACCTGTGGTCCCATCTAGTAGGCATAACAGTTTGCCTATAAGAATTAAATAAGTGTATAATTGTGTAACTACGGTACGTGTATTCCGCCAGTTTTAAAAATTACGAGTGCAGGCCCACTATACACATATAATCATTTAGTAATATTGATTTTACTGATAGTGACTCGCGGTGGTATCAGGCTATTTTGATATGCAAATGAGACATGACATTTTTAAATTATTTATACCAATTAAATGTGTCACCCGAACAAATATTTTTATTGACACATTATAAAGTACGATCATAGTGCACATAACAAAACTAAGCAGACAGAATATAGTTTCCATTAACCTTTAATGGAAACACGGTTATCGCCCCTGATATCATTGACGAAATCACGTTTTCATATAAAAAAACAAAAAGTACATATTTTCACGTACATGTACAAATGATGGGGGGGGGGGGGGTGGGGGGGGGGGGGGGAGTCCCAAAATCAGAACTGAATATTTACAATAACAAAACTATATATTCAGCGCTGAAATCAGAATAATCCTGGTCTGATGCCAGGTCCTCGCCACACCAGAATCACTTGGCCCCTCCCAAAAGCAGTAGGATAAGTAATAATCCTACTACTTTTATAATGGGCAATAACCCAATTCAACTCCCAGGTAACAAAAGAACCGAAGATGAAAATGTACTGAAGGGTCAAACCAGGCAAATAGTGATTCCTATATGGAGGAACCACTACCGTTAAGTTACGTCGTCTCGTTCTCCCGACCACCACCCACGTAAAGTTTTGTATTACTTTTATAATAGTTTTTTTTTTTCAGATGGAAAATATACAAATTAGGTCACAATTAACAAATAAAGTTTAAATCAGATCTGATTAGCTATTATGTAGAGGAAGCCTACATGTATCATTTATTTGTTTGTTGGGGTCTAACGGCCTATCAACAGATGCGGTCATTTAAGGCCAGGTCAATGGGTTTAGTAATAAGTCCCATATACAAATGTATTACCTGTACAAGTACATGTTCAAGTACATGTTCAAGTACATGTACAAATGGGGGGAAAATCTTAAAATCAGAAATTAATATTTACAATAAAAGAACTATATATACTCAGCCCTGAAATCAGTAGGATCAGTAATAATCTTACTACTTCTATAATATGCAATAACCCAATTCAACTCCCATGTAACATAAAGAGCGAAAGATGAAAACGTACCTGAGGGCCAAACCAGGCAAATCGTGATCCATACGTATTACTTTTATAATATTTTTTTTTCAGATGGAAAATATACAAATTGTGTCACAATTGACAACTGAAGTGTAAATCAGATCTGATTAGCTATTATGTAGAGGAAGCCTACATGTATGAATGGAATAGTAACTCTGCTACAGGAGTAGATTGCAAGAGTTATTGTTCGCAACTACAATAACATGGTTCAATAATAATGAGACATCAGTGATTCTATATTTTATGTACATATTGGTGTCGTTTTTCTAGTTTCGATGTAGAACAAATAATTCATTAAACTGTGTTTATTCCATTGGGTGACAGTCCAGTTGTTACATTTATAATAGTATAGCCAATTGTTCTCGTCATTTTTCATAGAACGCCTATATTCTCGTAAATAGTTACAGGCGTTCTATAATTACAATCGGTCGATGGGCCGAATGGGGTTCGCTGCGGGAAACTTCGTAACATGAAAGTGTGCCAATACCAACAAGCTATATGTTAGTTCAATATTGAAACATGCTAACACCTGTAAACATTGATAGGTTATATTAAAATAATAATACGCATGTAATTTGCAAAAAAATAGCTTCCCAATGAAATTTAGTTTAAATAGATTATCCCGTATGGAGCCTCATTTAGAAAAAAAACGTCTGGTACATAAAGAGTCAATATTTGAACCTTTTTACTAAACGCCATAGTGTCATGTGTCCAATTTATTGGACACAGGACACTTTTTTTTAATGTAATATACCAACCAATAACAAATTTACGTTTAAAAATTCAGCTATTTGTTGTTAAATGCGATTGTATTTTCATTGTGACGTCATACTATATTTCGTGTCCTGCCATTACACGTACTGGTTAAGACATCTTGAAAGTATTGCTGTCTTCATTGTTGATAAGCTCTAAATACGGAAATACAGATACTCATTGTGTACTCGACGATTTGTGAATGCTACAGACGTACATTTCTGCAAATTTGCTAAAGTTGAGAGGACAATACGGCAACAGCCATGGCCCAAGACGCATCAATAATTGACCTACATTTTACATAAGTCTACTAGGCTTCCAGACACGAAACATTCATTTCAGGTAAGAATTATTTCTTTATTACTGTTGACCAATATTTGAATCGTGCTGACTTCGACAGCACTTTTAACCACAGGGCTACTAAAATAATTCCATTGTATTCAATCTAACATGAATTCAAGTGGGTGAGGGATATTCAACATTGCCTGTGCATGTGCCGAGTCATTGGTTTTCGCGACCAATGTTGTTTCCACAATTGTTGTTTAAATAGCTAATTTCTAATTTATGGTGCATCTCGGACTCTGTGTGTTTGTGGCACCTCGATACTTGTAAATTCACTTTGAATATATGTTTTCAGTCCAACAAGTCAATTCATTATATATTTAGGCTATTATCTGTTATCTATTCACTATTGTCTATATAGCTTAGGTTTTTAGCCACTTAAAAAAGACACTACTTTCATTCCCCCCCCCCCCCCACACCCCCTTCCGAGAGTCAAATGTGTTTAAAAAAAACTGTAACAACAGTGATGAAATAAGTAAAAAAAAATTGAGGTGTGCGAATCCAGGTACACTGCATTTGCACAGCGGTGACTTTTCCCCGAAATATCATGAATATAGGCCGGTGCAGTTTTTCGTATTTCTTATTAAGTAAGTGTACCCGGCTTCGCACCGTGTATGTGGCTTTGCACACACCAATATTTTACATGTCTGATTATTCATGTTGTTTTCTTAAGACAAGTGTTTTCAGAAAGTCACGTGTTTACACGATTTAGAAAACTATAACAACAGTGACCAAAACAAGTACAAAAATTGAAGTGCAGTATTTGTATTAAGTATTTGTATTGCAGTGGGTGGCCTTCCTAAAATGTATTTGTACACAGGGTACCCATGTTTGGTCTGGGGTGGTGATGAGGGACTTCTTTGCTTCATTGGGGGTGACCTCACAAAATATGGGCGGTGGTGGAGACTGTATGTTTGTTGGGATTACAATCGTGTCTGTTAATTCTGCGCACCTAATAATAATTTTCGTGAAAATGTCCATATTCCGTCTAAATTCCCTGAACATTCAAGGCAGTTCTTAGTGGAGATAATCACGGCTAAACAGATGGCTTTTACTATTTCATCTCGGTCGTATATTATCTGTATCCGCCTAGCGGAGACCCAGCCAAATTTGATCAAAATATCAGTCCATTTTGTCCTTGAGTTTTGCGAATAATACGGGAATAAAATGATAACCAATGTCGGTATATTTGCATGTGTATTATTGGTTTATGAAGCTTTTTTAACAGATCTGTTGTTGATCTATTAATTTATTAAGCAGGACCACTAATCATTTTGACCATGTTCTGAATAACTTTTTACCAAACTATCGGAATGGGATAAAATTGTGACTTAGTATACCGTTAATCAGCTGATTTATTCCAAAATCAACATAATTTATTCTGACGTAAGCTGGGCAAAACATTACGTGAATTGTGCATTAGCCGGTGCGCAGAATTAGCCGAAATGACATTTTTTAAATGCAGATCAGAATGTCAGTTTTCATTGGTTTGATACATGTACAGATATGTATGTCAGTGATTCTATATTTTATGTACATCTGGTGTCCCGGTGTAATTTACTGACAAATCATACAATTTATAAGGAAATTTGTTTTTTTTCAGTAAAGAAACTATGTATAATACCAATCCATTAAGAAAACAGTATTTACAATTCTTGTTATGTGTGTTTAGTTATTATTTTCTGTTATTGGCATATGTATGGTGCACCAAATGGGCATGTCCTGATCATCAATCAGCACAGTTCACAAGCCCGTAATTCTCAAATCTTGTCAATTTGTACTTTACTATACATTGCATCTGAATTAAAATAGTTTAACATTGACATTAAACTTATTCTGCAATAATTTGCCTTTTGTTGTCAAAAATACTGACGTTAATGTATCTGTCCCGCGAAATCGAATCATTACCGTTACGCTGAAAAAAAAAAGTAAAATCAGAGTAACCTCCCTTTCCTACTCTCAGCTACTAATGCAATGAACACTGTTTATGGGCGCCCGATTTATAAATAAACACGGTGGTAACACAACTTAAGTCATTGCCGAGAACAAGACCGGTCTGTATTCGGAATTTTAAGGTTACACATTACATGCATCATTACCATTCACGGTTTATACACGTCCATATGTATGTAGGTCGACTGAAACCAAAATTGGTAGATAGACACACTTACAACGTTGTCTTTGCATATTCTACCTTCATGATGCGTTGTATACAGAGGGGTGAAAAATGGGAGTTTTTAAAGAAAAATCATTACCGTTACGGTCATTTCCGTTACAAAATTGTGTAACGGTAATGACGATCGTGTAACGGCAATGATAAATTACCATACTAACCAGTCAGTTGATGCGTCAATTAGATATAAACCAGGTCCCATCAGTTGTCGGTCAGTAATGGCACATTTATTCAGACCTACAACATTTATATATCAGGATTTAATTAGTAAAAGCTCTGAAACAACAAAAAACGGACACAGCTTGCAAGGAGTGTGGGTTTCTATTGGCAATCACATTAAAAGTAAACACTAACTTGAAGTTATATTGTACAGCATAATCCATATTCAAAGTATAAATATGTTTGTTATATATGCTGTATTAGTATTTTAAATAAATGGAAAGTCATTACCGTTACGTTTTGTCATTACCGTTACATAATCATTGCCGTTACGCCCATATTTTTGGAGGCTGTGCTATTAATTAAATGTAGCTTTATATCGATGTTTGGTACATGTGGTAAAACATGGCATTCTGTTAGTTGCCAAGCTATTTTGTTTTGCTTAACTTTACTGATTCATATTAAATACATGTTGTTGGGTTACCATAAATGAGAAATTCCACGACTTGCTACTAAATTTCTCTGTTTCGCACTAATACAATTAGCTTACCATATTCTTGACACTTTTCTAAATAGATGCCCCTTCAGTTGATGTTTTATGCCGTTGAAAAGAAAAAAATGTAAATGTAAAGCTATATTTACGTCATGTAAATGTACGTAACGGAAATTACATTTCTGAGACCCCTGGTCCCTTGAAGTGGAAATAAAATTAAAAAAATGACGAGAACAATTGGCTATACTATTATAAATGTAACAACTGGACTGTCACCCAATGGAATTAACACAGTTTAATGAATTATTGGTTCTACATCAAAACTAGAAAAACGACACCAATATGTACATAAAATATAGAATCACTGATGTCTCATTATTATTGAACCATGTTATTGTAGTTGCGAACAATAACTCTTACAATCTACTCCTGTACCGTCTGTAGCAAAGTTACTATTCCATTCATACATGTAGGCTTCCTCTACATAATAGCTAATCAGATCGGATTTACACTTTAGTTGTTAATTGTGACACAATTTGTATATTTTCCATCTGAAAAAAAATATTATAAAAGTAATACGTATGGATCACGATTTGCCTGGTTTGGCCCTCAGGTACGTTTTCATCTTTCGCTCTTTCTGTTACCTGGCAGTTGAATTGGGTTATTGCCCATTATAGAAGTAGTAAGATTATTACTGATCCTACTGCTTTTTGGGAGGGGCCATGTGATTCTGGTGTGGCGAGGACCTGGCATCAGATCAGGATCATCCTGATTTCAGGCTGAGTATATAGTTCTATTGTATTCATTTCTGATTTTAGGATTTTCCCCCCATTTGTACATGTACTTGAACATGTACTTGTACAGTTAATATATGGGATTTATTACTAAAACCCATTGACCCGGCCTTACATGACCGCATCTGTTGATAGGCCGTTAGACCCCAACAAACAAATAAATGATATACGTAGGCTTCCTCTACAGAATAGCCAATCAGATCTGATTTACACTTTAGTTGTTAATTGTGACCTAATTTGTATATTTTCCATCTGAAAAAAAAACTATTATAAAAGTAATACAAAACTTTACGTGGGTGGTCGTCGAGAGAACGAGACGACGTAAATTAACGGTAGTAGTTCCTCTATATAGGAATCACTATTTGCCTGGTTTGACCCTTCAGTACATTTTTATCTTTGGCTCTTTTGTTACCTGGGAGTTGAATTGGGTTATTGCCCATTATAAAAGTAGTAAGATTATTACTTATCCTACTGATTTTGGGAGGGGCCAAGTGATTCTGGTGTAGCGAGGACCTGGTATCAGACCAGGATTATTCTGATTTCAGCGCTGAATATATAGTTTTGTTATTGTAAATATTCAGTTCTGATTTTGGGATTTTCCCCCCATTTGTACATGTACGTGAAAATATACATGTACTTTTTCTTTTTATATGAAACGTGAATTTCGTCACTGATATCAGGGGCGATAACTGTGTTTCCATTAAAGGTTAATGGAAACTATATTACTAAATGATTATATGTGTATAGTGGGCCTGCACTCGTAATTTTTAAAACTGGCGGAATACATGTACCGTAGTTACACAATTATACACTTATTTAATTCTTATAGGCAAACTGTTATGCCTACTAGATGGGACCACAGGTTGAAGTACATTGTAACGGACCGAGGTCTATAAATACATTAAATATGCCTAAAAGCGTCCATAAACGAAAAAAAAAAGCTAAACAAATTTTGTTACTCCCTCTATAACACACACATATATACCTCGGTCCGTTACCTCAACCTGTGGATGGGACCCCAACTTTAGCTGCTACATTTAATTTGCGAACCAGATCTCTTATTCACTATTCTGCAGAGGAAGACTATGAATGGAAACATAACTCTGCTACGGACAGTACGGTTGTAGATTTCAAGAGTTACTGTTCACAACTATGAACAATGTGGCTTACTCGCTTACCACATTTATCCAAGTGTTGTGAGTTTGATGCCCGGGTGGGATGTAGTTCTCTAAGCACTGTTTCATGTTGGAAAGTTGCGGAGTCATTTGCTGAGTAATGGTTAATACTGGTAAGAAATTCAATAAAAGGCTAACCATGTACATAATAGTGTTTGATTGTTTGTTTCAGGGAAGCCGTCTACAGATCTTAGCCATCTGGATTATTCGTCGAGCCTCTTCAACTTCACCCTGCAGTCGAGGCAGACACCAGCAGGGCTATTGAGATAGTATATGGGCGGTTTCAGAAGAAGCAGATAAGGCGGAAATTGTTTCTCATTCTGCTGTTGAAGGACAAATGCCACAAGAAGAATCGCTGCCTGAAAACACTACTCCACCTGGGCAACAAGTTGCCAAACACTCGCGAAATGGGAACTGATCCAGTTCCTGACCTACACGAAGCAAAATATAGTGTCGCCATGACAGACTGTCATCATCTTAAGATCAGCGACATCTGAAAATATAATGCTCGAGAAGAGCTTGAGAAAGACAAGTTCAGTTACAAAAAATTAACCATTTAACCGGAGTACCATCCATGCCAGTGGCAGTGTTTGTGTGGTTCTTAACTCTGATTTCTGCTCTAATCATCTAATCAACCTGTTGAAAGGATGTGTCGTGAAGACATGTTACTTCTTGTGTTGATGGAATTGAGAATGAATCTTATTCATACAAATCTGATTTGTGCAGTTTTAAGATTTGTCAATATTTTTTTGAATCGGTGACTTATTCTTGTGGTGGACAGAATGGCATTTGTACATTTCTGATTATGTGACACTCGAAGGACTAGATATTGAAATGGTCAGAAATATATTTACTATGCTTTTACACATATGTGGCTGTGACCTCAGTTTGAAGTAACGGACCATGGCCTATAAATACATTAAATACACCTAAGAGCATCAATAAGTGAGAGAAAAATAAGCTAAAGAAAATGTATTTACTCCATGTGTGATATATGGGAGTAAATAATTTGTTTAGCCTATTTTATTTTACTTATTGATGCTTTTAGGTATATTTAATGTATTTATAGGTATTGGTCCGTTACTTTAACCGGTGGCTGTGACTGGAGAATGTGGTTTATGGGATTTGTGACCAGTGTAGCTCCTGATCAAATAGTACACTCCTGTAGCCTGATAATGATGTGGCTTGTTAGAAGCATGATGGAGATTTCATTGATGCAATGGTGAACAGTGCAGATCCTGTGCGGATATGTGTATCTACACTGGTCGCAAATCCCATAAGCCCCATTTCTCCAGTCACAGACACATATTTGAGCAAATTTAAAAATCCTACCGCCAACCTAGAGTGATTAGCATTTAAGGTATTGCATTCAATCTTTGATTCATAAATTTCTGTTTAACGTCCACAGTCAATGGTTTCACATTGTTTCAGATATCTTCGCAATAAAGGATTTTACTTGAAACATCCAGAATAGACCAAAGACAAACTTTGTAGACTTTCGAAGGGAAACGAAAATTTACGAATTAATGATGTATTTTTGTGCTATTATCATGATTATAATTGAAATCAATGCCCAATGGTCAAACTTGTAACAAATTACATATGTACAATAAATTTCGACTTCGAAATTTGACTTCGAATGAAATGGTGCAATTGGTTGATATTGGTCATTTGCAGTGCATGATGTGACAAACAACATATTGAGGCATCATCTGTAACACAGTGCCTTCAATCATGATTCATACCCAGGCATACAAAGTATGTCGAGGTGTATATAGTTTTTGTATTTTCGTCCATCCGTAAGATTTGTGTTAAAGGTTTTTGGGTACCCATTATATCTGCAACCGTAAATCGCATTGAGTTGAATCTTTCTATACTTCTTTATCGTCATCCATATTTTTTTATACTGTAGCACACCGATGTGGCTTTCCTGCACAAGGTCAAATTACTTAAAGTTTTGAAATATTTGCATCAAACATGTCAAAGTTTTTAAGTACACAATGTCTCTGCAACCGCAAGTCGGGTTGACTTGAAACTTCATATATATACTTCTTTATGAAGTTAGAAGATCAATATTTTCTTTCTATAACCCTGGTGGGTGCATGTGATGGGTAATTTAACAATCACGATTCATCCTTACCGGAAATCCGACTGGAGACCTGGTTTGGCCCTCACATACGTCTTTGGCATTTTGTATGTGACAGTTGAATCTGGTTATATCTCTTGTGTGAGTATTACGATTATTCGTAATCCTTTTTTAGGGAAAGGGGCCAAGTGACTTTGGTGTGGTATGGACCTGGCATCAGGTCAGGTTATTCTAATTTCAGGGCTGACTATATTTTTCTCGATGAAATTATTCCGTTCTGATTTTGGGATTTTCCCCCCAATGCAGCAGGTTATTACAGGATCGAACCCGTTTGCCCAGCCTTATATGACCTGAGCTGTTGATAGGCCGTTAAACACCATTAAACAAACATTCTATACGGCTTTCATGCACACGGTGAAGGTGAAATTACTTTGAAACTTGCGTTAAATGTTTTGAAATATATGCGTTAAAGTTTTAAGTAAACATATATTTGTCCATCAACAATCAACATCCATATTTTCATTTTATAGCCCACGCATGTGACTTTCATGCCCAAGGTCGAGGTCAAATTGTGTTAAATGTTTTGAAATATTTGCATTAAAGATTTTAAGTACACAATTTATCTGCAACCGTATGTTAGATCGACTGGAAATGTCACATACTTCTTTATCAACATATTTTCATTCTATATCTCACCTAAGCGGCTTTCATGCCAAAGGTCAAGGCCAAATGACTTTGCTGCGGCCGAGGGTATGTGTGAGACCCCGCTCACCACTCACTTGCTCTAGTCCTTAAAAGCAAGAATAACATATCTTACAATACTGATTTTCTTTTGTTTTTTTCGGATACATGTACTGATTTTGTGTCCCAAGCATAACTTGAATTCCTTTTTGTATATTTATCACAACTCTTGCCTCACTAATATTCCAGTGTTCTCCCTTTGTTTTTTCACGCATTGATTTTGTATCTGGCACATGGCGAAGGTATCGTGGGTATTGTCAAAATCGGATGATACATCATACAAGATGGCCGCCGACAGGTCATCCTTTAATTATAGATTTCGTCTTCTTCTCATGTACCGTTTGGCCGACGCTGGTCAGACTTCACAGTTGTGGTGCGTGGGTGAAGCATTTTCATATTTGTTCAAATGGAGGTTTTCGCATAATCCAAGATGGCCGTCGTAGAAAATTTGGTAAAATTCTTAAAAAAATAAAAAAATCATATCAACCATGTTAATTTTACATTATTATTATTTTTACATCAAGCTTGAATTGTCACTGATATCAAGGGTGATAACATTGACTCTTTAAAATGTTAATGGAAACCACTATTTATTCTCTATCTTTTGATGTGCAATGATCATATTTTGTAACAAGTCAATACAAATATTTATTCAGGTGACACATTTAGTTGATATAAATAATTTAAAAAATGACCTGCCTCATTTACAATCAAAATAGCACGATGATACAACCTATCAGTAAACCTAAGATTACTAAGTGAATATTTCTGTGTAGCGGGGCACTCGTATTTTTTAAAACTGTTGGAATAGTTACACAATTATACTTATTTAATATTTAATTCCTATAAAGAACACTTTGTGCCAAACAGATGGTACCCCAATTCAAATCATGATTTGCAACTTTGCTGAGGATGTCTGGCACCCAGTCATTAAGTGCAAAGGCAGGACACGTGTCTTATCAGCTCATTCACAAACACCACATCATACAAAACACTTGTCACATGGATTCACCAGTGGGTGTGTAATTGCATCCCGTAACATTTGGTCAGGTGTGTATATTTTTTTCTTTAACCTACGTTTTCTGGGGGAAATAACTACCTGTATAATATATGTAAAAATCACTACAATGGAAGAAATTGAATGTATGTTCTCGCACCCCCTTCCAAACTCCATTCACAATTCACACCCCCTCTGCATGAATCTGGCTACTCCACTGCAGTGCAAAGTCGCAGAACAATGTTTTTGACATACAGCCGTTTGAATGTGTACTTGTGTGTGTGTAATATTTCTCAGACTTTTTCAAGGCAATGATTTCTGTTTCGATGTAATGTATGACCTGTCGTGAATTTCACTCACAAGTTCATATTAGTGCTTGTAGGAATATTTGATATCCAGTATACATTTTCCACGGCTTTCACATTCTATAAAACCGTCTGGAGTTTCGACAATGAAATGGAGAAATGGCAAACATTTTCATGTGTTTGAATGTGGATTATTTCTGGCACTCATATCTTTGGCTTATAACGTCGTTCAAATTGTACTGCGTCAATTTTATCGAATTTAAGATTGCATATTTCATGATTTTCTTCAAAACGCCAGTTTTAGAAGTTGATGGTTTTAGGATTTGTATATCATGCACTGCAGTGTCGATGATAAGTCGCTAGGTGGCGTTGCCAAGTCGGACTGTTGTACTGTGCAGACTCACCGAAACAAACCGCCAGTGGACGCGTTAC
The DNA here is from genome assembly GCA_029237695.1 of Conchocele bisecta. Taxonomy (NCBI): domain Eukaryota; kingdom Metazoa; phylum Mollusca; class Bivalvia; order Lucinida; family Thyasiridae; genus Conchocele; species Conchocele bisecta. Next base: position 12,932,159 of record CM055273.1, read on the forward strand.
ACTATGTTTGCAATGTAATCTCCCTGGGTAAGTTTATAGATCGCGGCTCAGTCAGCGTGCGACTAGATGCCGGTTTTTTTTGTTAGGGAAAGTACTAAAATTGGGAAAATTGGGCCCGCGCAATATTTAAAATTGCGCCATGTCAATTAAAGGTGGTGCAGGATGTTGAATGTAATATCTTTATAATGGAAAGACAGAGTTTAATGAAACATAACGCATTAAATGCTTAACAGGTTGCCAATCGTTAGTCCATGTACTGCGTACGTATGTACGTACGCTAGTAACACCTTTCATTTTTCAATAACTTGTGAATTTCTTCCATGATTTTGATATTATTTGACCATAATGTGTGTCTATGGAGCATGGTTTAGCATATGAGTAGACTCATATGACCCACGTTCGACCCCCGCCCAAGGTAACGGAGTACTTTTTTATTTTTTATCAAGGCTGCCAGCGAGGGGATTAGCTTCGTTTAATGATGCCAGTGCGAGGGGATTAGCTTCGTTTAATGATGCCAGTTCTTGCATTATGGTATAGTTTACTTTAATCTAACAATTTTCTGGTTTTGACGAAGAATCGGTTACCATGTATGTGAATAAAAATCTAAAGAACGTGAATGTATGGTGTGATACATATCATCGAACCGGTATGTCACTTCTATGGTGTGATACATATCATCGAAATCCGTCCGTTTGCTGGGAAAAGTTTCAAGAAAATTTACTGTAAAAATGACGTCACAGAATACGTCACGTCGGAAAAGCAGGTTCGGAAACCACTGATCCCATACCCTGATATCTATAACTTTACATGCTACTTGCAAACATGTAGTTGGCCTCAATAATAATAACATACACTCAAAGCGTTCTTTTATAACATGATCATTCATGTTATAATTGTTCTTGTTTAATTTTATTTCCACTTCAAGGGACCAGGGGTCGGTCTCAGAAATGTAATTTCCGTTACATACATTTACATGACGTAAATATAGCTTTACATTTACATTTTTTTCTTTTCAACGGCATAAAACATACAACTGAAGGGGCATCTATTTAGACTAGATGGCCGCGGCCTGCATGTCGCGCCTTGTGGGTACGTACGTAAGCCAAAGTGCCGAGTATATCGCGCTTTCCGCAAGCGGGCGCGAAAAAAACTTTAACCAAAAACTTCAAAGTAATTTGACCGTGACATTGGGCACAGGGGCCGCACGGGAGGGGGGTAGAATGAAAATATAGATGACGCTAAACACCCATGTGAAGTTTCAAGGTAATGGGCAAAGCAGCTGCAGAGATATAGTATAACGAAAAACTTTAACCAAAAAACTTAACCAAAAAACTTAACCAAAAACTTTAACCAAAAAACTTAACCAAAAAACTTAACCAAAAAACTTAACCAAAAAACTTAACAAAAAACTTAACCAAAAAACTTAACCAAAAAACTTAACCAAAAACTTAAAAGTAATTTGACCTTGACATTGGGCACAGGGGCCGCACGGAAGGGGGGTAGAATGAAAATATAGATGATGATAAACACCCATGTGAAGTTTCAAGGTAATGGGCAAAGCAGTTGCAGAGATATAGTATAACGAAATATTTTAACCAAAAAACTTAACGAAAAACTTGAACCAAAAAGCTTAACCAAAAACTTCAAAATAATTTTACCTTGACATTGGGCACAGGGGCCGCACGGGAGGGGGGTAGAATGAAAATATAGATGATGATAAACACCCATGTGAAGTTTCAAGGTAATGGGCAAAGCAGTTGCAGAGATATAGTATGACGAAAAACTTTAACCAAAAAACTTAACCAAAAACTTTAACCAAACAACTTAACCAAAAACTTTAACCAAACAACTTAACCAAAAAACTTAACCAAAAACTTTAACCAAAGAACTTAACCAAAAACTTTAATCAAAAAACTTAACCAAACAACTTAACCAAACAACTGAACCAAACAACTTAACCAAAAACTTTAACCGGACACACGTACGTACGTACGTACGTACGTACGTACGCCAAAGTGCCGACTATATCGCGCTTTCCGCAAGCGGGCGCGACAAAAAGTGTCAGAATATGGTAAGCTAATTGTATTAGTGCGAAACAGAGAAATTTAGTAGCAAGTCGTGGAATTTCTCATTTATGGTAACCCAACAACATGTATTTAATATGAATCAGTAAAGTTAAGCAAAACAAAATAGCTTGGCAACTAACAGAATGCTGTGTTTTACCACATGTACCAAACATCGTTATAAAGCTACATTTAATAATAGCACAGCCTCCAAAAATATGGGCGTAACGGCAATGATTATGTAACGGTAATGACAAAACGTAACGGTAATGACTTTCCATTTATTTAAAATACTAATACAGCATACATAACAAACATATTTATACTTTGAATATGCTGTACAATATAACTTCAAGTTAGTGTTTGCTTTTAATGTGATTGCCAATAGAAACCCACACTCCTTGAAGCTGTGTCTGTTTTTTGTTGTTTCAGAGCTTTTACTAATTAAATCCTGATATATAAATGTTGTAGGTCTGAATAAATGTGCCATTACTGACCGACAACTGATGGGACCTGGTTTATATCTAATTGACGCATCAACTGACTGGTTAGTATGGTAATTTATCATCGCCGTTACACGATCGTCATTCCCGTTACACAATTTTGTAATGGCAGGGCTGTACAAATTGATTGTTTAGCAACTTGTCCCGGACAAGTGACTTGAAATTTTTTTTTTGAAAAAGTGCGCAGTGAGACGAAAACGTTAACATACATAAAATAAATGAACCATTGATCGCCGCAGAATATTTTAGCTAATTCGCTAATTACTTACAAATTTGATTAAATTAATATAATCAGGGTCACTGTAGATTGCGCTGCGATTCGCCAGGACACCCGCGGCGCTATCGATCGATAAAGTGGTCAGTTTTGGGATTAAGTTTATGACTGTCCAGTTCCAAAAAACGGGCTTGTGGCGGGACGTTCTAACAGAAAATAGTGACTTGCCCGGGACTAAATTCCAGCATAGAGGCACTTGCCCGAGATTAAAACCGACTTGTCCCGGGCGTCGGGCGTTCCAATTTGTACAGCCCTTAATGGAAATGACCGTAACGGTAATGATTTTTCTTTAAAAACTCCCATTTTTCACCCCTCTGTATACAACGCATCATGAAGGTAGAATATGCAAAGACAATGTTGTAAGTGTGTCTATCTACCCATTTTGGTTTCAGTCGACCTACATACATATGGACGTGTATAAACCGTGAACGGTAATGATGCATGTAATGTGTAACCTTAAAATTCCGAATACAGACCGGCCTCGTTCTCGGCAATGACTTAAGTTGTGTTACCACCGTGTTTATTTATAAATCGGGCGCCCAAAAACAGTGTTCATTGCATTAGTAGCTGAGAGTAGGAAAGGGAGGTTACTCTGATTTTACATTTTTTGTTCAGCGTAACGGTAATGATTCGATTTCGCGGGACAGATACATTAACGTCAGTATTTTTGACAACAAACGGCAAATTTATTGCAGAATAAATTTAATGTCAATGTTAAATTATTTTAATTCAGATGCAATGTATAGTAAAGTACAAATGGACAAGATTTGAGAATTACGGGCTTGTGAACTGTGCTGATTGATGATCGGGACATGCCCATTTGGTGCACCATACATATGCCAACAACAGAAAATAATAACTACCGGCAAACAAACATAACAAGAATTGTAAATACTGTTTTCTTAATGGATTGGTATTATACATAGTTTCTTTACTGAAAACAAAATAATTTTCCTTATAAATTGTGTGATTTGTCAGTAAATTACACCGGGACACCAGATGTACATAAAATATAGAATCACTGAAAACCAATGAAAACTGACATTCTGATCTGCATATAAAAAATGTCATTTCGGCTAATTCTGCACACCGGCTAATGCACAATTCACGTAATGTTTTGCCCAGCTTACGTCAGAATAAATTATGTTGATTTTGGAATAAATCAGCTGATTAACGGTATACTAAATCACAATTTTATCCCATTCCGATAGTTTGGTAAAAAGTTATTCAGAACATGGTCAAAATTATTAGTGGTCCTGCTTACTAAATTAATAGATCAACAACAGATATATTAAAAAAAGCTATAATCAACAACAGATCTGTTAAAAAAAGCTTCATAAACCAATAATACACATGCAAATATACCGACATTGGTTATCATTTTATTCCCGTATTATTCGCAAAACTCAAGGACAAAATGGACCGATATGTTGATCAAATTTGGCTGGGTCTCCGCTAGGCGGATACAGATAATAGACGACAGATGAAATAGTAAAAGCCATCTGTTTAGCCGTGATTATCTCGGCTAAGAACTGCCTTGAATGTTCAGTGAATTTAGACTGAATATTTACATTTTCACGAAAATTATTATTAGGTGCGCAGAATTAACAGACACGATTGTAATCCCAACAAACATACAGTCTCCACCCCCGCCCATATTTCGTGTGGTCACCCCAATGAAGCAAAGAAGTCCCTCATCACCACCCCAGACCAAACATGGGTACCCTGTGTACAAATACATTTTAGGAAGCCCACCCACTGCAATACAAATACTTAATACAAATACTGCACTTCAATGTTTTTACTTGTTTGGTCACTGTTGTTATAGTTTTCTAAATCGTGCAAACACGTGACTTTCTGAAAACACTTGTCTTAAGAAAACAACATGAATAATCAGACATGTAAAATATTGGTGTGTGCAAAGCCACATACACGGGGAGGGGGGGGGAGGGTAGGGGGGAATGAAAGCAGTGTCTTTTTCACAAGTTAAGTGGCTAAAAGCCTATATAGACAATTGATAACAGATAATAGCCTACATAGATAATGAATTGACTTGTTGGACTGAAAACATATATTCAAAGTGAATCTAAAAGTATCGAGGTGCCACAAACACACAGAGTCCGAGATGCACCATAAATTAGAAATTAGCTACAATTGTGGAAACAACATTGGTCGCGAAAACCAATGACTCGGCACATTTGTGTGTTTTTTTGGACACATTAATGATTGTTAAAAGCACAGGCAATGTTGAATATCCCCCACCCACTTGAATTCATGTTAGATTGAATACAATGGAATTATTTTAGTAGTCATGTGGTTAAAAGTGCTGTCGAAGTCAGCACGATTCAAATATTGGTCAACAGTAATAAAGAAATAATTCCTACCTGAAACGAATGTTTCGTGTCTGGCAGCTAGTAGACTTATGTAAAATGTAGGTCAATTATTGATGCGTCTTGGCTGTCGCCGTATTGTCCTCTCAACTTTAGCAAATTTGCAGAAATGTACGTCTGTAGCATTCACAAATCGTCGAGTACACAATGAGTATCTGTATTTAGAGCTTATCAACAATGAAGACAGCAATAACTTCACGACCAGTACGTGTAATGGCAATATGACCAATCCTTGTATTATTACGCGTTTGGCAGGTAAACTAAAATAAAGCCAGTAACAAATAGATAATGAATGACAACACTCACTTCCTTATATTATACATGTATGTTATTAGTTGATTGAATTGTGGATATAGCAAACGTATATACCTTTTAAAAGATTTTATTTTCGGAATTACTTTTTATAGCGTAACTATAATTAACCATAATTAACACGAAATATAGTATGACGTTACAATGAAAATACAATCGCATTTAACAACAAATAGCTGACTTTTTAAACGTAAATTTGTTATTGGTTGGTATATTACATTTAAAAATAAATTGGACACATGACACTATGGCGTTTAGTAAAAAGGTTCAAATATTTACTCTATGTGTACCAGAAATTCTAAATGAGGCTCCATACGGGATAATCTATTTAAACTAAATTTCATTGGGAAGCTATTTCTTTGCAAATTGCATGCGTATTATTATTTTAATATAACCTATCAATGTTTACAGGTGTTAGCATGTTTCAATATTGAACAAACATATAGCTTGTTGGTGTTGGCACACTTTCATTTTACGAAGTTTCCCGCAGCGAACCCCATTCGGCCCATCGACCGATTGTAATTATAGAACGCCTGTAACTATTCACGAGAATATAGGCGTTCTATGAAAAATGTGTTTTTTAGATCGGTGAACGATCACAATTGGACGAACTTTGTATGGTTGGAGTTGCTAATGTATATGGTCATAGTGCACCACTTTAGTTTGAGCTGGCGATCAGTTATTGGTACAGGGCTGTACAAATTGGAACGCCCGACGCCCGGGACAAGTCGGTTTTGATATCGGGCAAGTGCCTCTATGCTGGATTTTAGTCCCGGACAAGTCACTATTTTCTGTTGGAGCGTCCCGCCACAAGCCCGTTTTTTGCACTGGACTGTCATAAACTTAATCCCAAAACTGACCACTTTATCGATCGATAACGCCGCGGGCGTCCACCTGGCGATTCACAGCTACTATACACAGTATCTATATCTATATCAATCTACTGTGACCCTAATTATATTAATTTAATCTAATTTGAAGTAATTAAGAGTTTGCCAACAACAAAAGCGTGAAATTTCAAAAGGCAATGTACATGGATTTATATTTCGGCGAACATAAACATTGTAGATAGAGACGCGATTTTATAAATAAAAATGCCGACCTAGATAGAGCGTAGTTATTCTGTAAACAAACAAACAATTAATGCGTAGGTCTGCGTGTCAAAACGTTCATTTAATTTCACTAACAAATATTGTGCGTTTTGTCTCGCGTATTGGCTGGTTTTTGTCTGGCAATTCGCCTGCTTTGAATTCAGATTGACGATCATAATTGGTACACATCGTCGGGACGGTCAAATGAGTGGACTCGGTTCTTTCATTAACGGATCGAACGCCGGCGTTGTTTTTTTTTTCGCCGTAAATTCCGGAAAAGTACGTCCGAAAATTTTAGGACAATGTTAGAAAAATGTTTTCCTAAAAACGGCCATAATACGTCGGCAAGTTCGAACCCCGGCGTAGAAAATGAAGTAACAGTTTCTGCAGTTTTCAGGCATGGGAAATTTCCGGATTAATCCGGAAACCCGGATTTGAGGTCCCAGGGACCACTTTTGTGAATCTTGTAAATCCGTTTGAGAATGGCGATAAAAAATTACAATTTTCGAAAAAAAAAAAAAAAAAGATTTTTTGTTTGATTTTTTGTTTTTAAATGGCGATTATTTCATTTCCCCCCAGCGGAATCCCTGTTATATATGTACTGACTTCTTGTTGCAAGTATTATTTTAAATTGAAATGGATTATGTTGCCAATTTTTCCTAATTATAGCATATTTTTTCAGGGGAAAATGTGATCTATTTAATGCTAAATATACCTCAGAATGAAGCACAGAGCATCTAGAATTGAACAAAAATTCTGTTGGGGAATGCCCCCAGACCCCCCTAGTAAATCGCAGCTCAATCCGCTTCTGAAATAAATTGTTTCAGGATTGGGGATAGTGTTCCACTCCCATGCCTAAGTTTTGATGGTTCACACCTTGCTGAATTATGCACCACGGTATGAAAAATGATACCAACAACAATGATGACATCTGACAATGGCGATAATTAATACCAATTACTTATTTTGGAATAGAAACTTCAAAATCACGGTGTTTTTAAATAGCAAGAACATGTTTGTGATTCAGCGAATGACGATTCGGAATCCTGTTTATTTTCCGGGTAAATCAAATGCTCTCCAGCACGTGGCTGTGACAGGTACGAGGCGGGGCTTATCATTATCCAATGAAATGCTTGCTTACAAAACATTGGCAATATAATCCAATGAACGCATGCATGAAATAGATAATGGCTGACAAGTTGTGTATTGAAAATCTAAAGGCGATTATGGTCCTATTACAGAATTAACTGTGTGCCATGGTCACAGGTGTTAACGGTAGCGGACGTTCCGGCTGTTAATATTACGTAATTACTGCTAAATATTTACAGGTAGATACTTGTCAAATGTCAAAATGTCGGGCGAATTTCAAACTGAAAGTAGAATTATGTTGAGCAGTACTCGAACAGGTAAGTTGATGCGAAAATGTTGATGGTCATAATTTCTTCAGTAGCAATGTATTGTTTACCGTGAAAACATGTAATTACGGAAATTGAACGTTACGCTGTAACCAATATTCTCAAAATTGATTCAATGATAAAACAATTATGAATTAAGTGTTGTCAGTTGGTGTTAAGTGGAGAGTAATTGCGAATTTTGTTCCGTGTAATCTGTTATTACCATCAACCGACACAATGAGTCTGCTCAACTTTTTCAAAGTAAAAGATAAGTTAGTTGTTACGTCTGAATCTAGTCAATCAAAAAAACGGAAGGACTCCGAGTCCGAATCTTCAGCCTCTGGAGACAACAACTCGAAGGATAATGTGTCAACTACAGGTAAAAAAAACAACAATATGATGTGAGAAAACGTGCACGCACCTTCCAACCACACTGGCTGGATACCTTCCCCTGGCTGGAATACGACTGGGAGAAGCAACACATGACATGCAAGCCCTGCAAGAACTACCCCAAATTAGCCACTGCCTAGTCCCGAGACTCAGAATATAAAGCAATCATCATGTGTGGAGGGGCATGACCTAGCTACAATGTTTATTATTATTATTATAGATATTTAATATAATATGTATATGTGCCAAGTGCTCAATTGTATTATATTTACCAACTATGATACTAGATTTTGTTTTGGGACAGTTTTGTATAAGAAATCTTACTAGGACAAGTCACTTTTTCAAAATCACTTGCCCTGAAAATCATATTTTCCAGGACAAGTCGGGGCAAGTCACTTTTTTTCAAGTCACTTGTCCGGGACAGGTGGCTAACAAATCAATTTGTACAGCGGTCAGACCGATAATCCACGCCGGACGGCCTCCGATTCTGTGTGAGATTCTTTCGTACACGCAAATTTCGCTTTGGATGGATGGGGTATACAAAATGCGAATAACTGAATAAATGCTGGAAAGAGCGATTTGAAGTGAATATATTCACACACCTAATACCTTTATCGATTGCCAGCGACAGAAATCATACATTTAATCGATGTGTATTGTGTTTGTGCGAGTCGGAAACGAGAGGGCTCTTTCTATAATGGCCACAATGTTATCCACCTTTCTTTATATAAGATGGTAATGTACGAGACCAAGTGGGTGGGGTAATGGGATTTTTTTTAATAGGCATTTTTGTTGGTGTCATAGGTCCGAGTCTTCCACCTGTGGGACGACCCACCTCTCTATAGTCCGAGTACGCTCGACTCGCCAGTCGGTTACGCTCGACTACCCTGCACCACTTTCCTCATTATAGTCGGTACGCTCGACTCCCCAGTCGGTACGCTCGACTCGCATTCGAATTGTTAACTCAACTCAGATCTTTCTAGTCGTCCACTTGATGCACATCCTAGTTGTTAACTCAACTAAGCTCTTTCTAGTCGTATGCTCGACTCACCTCTTTCTAGTCTTTCACTCAACTCGTCACCCTCTAGTCGTTTCACGCGAGTTATTAGCTCTACACATTCACTCCGCCATAGTCGTGCAAGAGAATAGCTACTGCATACGTCTCACCTCTTGCTCAGAGAAATCTGGTCTGGCACATGCGAGTCTGATGAAGCACAACACCAAATAGCAGGTAGCCCCCAATGAGGAGTCAAATATGTTAGATATGTGGTCATGTAATATATATGATAGTACCGGTACTATGTTAGCTTAATAAGATATTTCATGTTTTCTATATAGAGTTGCTGTGGGGATTGGTGGGTCAGAGGGATGGAGTGGGGTTATTGAGTATTTCAGATAACTGATAAAGGAAGGACAAGACAAGTTACAGCATAATGATGATCTTCCTGCAAGTTTAGGTAATAGTCAATCGAGTAATCTGGTAATAGTGTATACACTGTAATATATCTCAGCACATACATGAATAACACTACTTGTTGCATAGTATGGAGCTACATGCACGCCGGACGAAACATACACATATGCATGTTTATGCATGTTTATGCATGTTCATGTACTCGTATTATATGATAAACGAATTAATTCCGTGGTGTCACAAAGCTACTGTGCCCCAATCGACACATATGGGTTTGGCATATATCCACTTGACCTTGACGCCTCAAGCGTCTCATATCGTATCACGATACGTGTGCATATATCATCCGCCGCCTTGTATACCATACTTATGCTGATCGCTCCTTCAATTTAATGATGAAACTCAATGCCGTAGATTTTTCATTGAATTGGCAATTTACTTGGCGCCTTGTGATTAAATGTGTTACATGAAAACCATGCTTCTATGGAAGCTTGCGTGAAGCGCGAATGTCCGAGTATAACGATATTAAACTGTGGTGGATGTGCAGGCTGGTCTGAATGTTCACATGTGGAAACAGCAGCAATTTAGTCATGTTTGACTACACGTGCGAACATGTGCAAATATCAAGACACGGACCAGCCTATATGCGTGCACCCATCTATGACTATATGCTCACCCGCACAGTCTGGTCAGTGTCATCACAGTTATACACCCTAGATTATGTCACGAGATACCATCTATGACTATTATATGCTCACCCGCGCAGTCTGGTCAGGGTCATCACTATTAGTCTGGTCAGTGTCATCACTGTTTGTCACTCTAGATTATGTCACGAGATACATTCTATGACTATATGTTCACCCGCGCAGTCTGGTCAGTGTCATCACTGTTAGTCGCCCTAGATTATGTCACGAGATACCATATATGACTATATGTTCGCCCGCGCAGTCTGGTCAGTGTCTTCACTGTTAGTCGCCCTAGATTATGTCACGAGATACCATCTATGACTATATGTTCGCCCGCACAGTCTGGTCAGTGTCATCACTGGTAGTCACTCTAGATTATGTCACGAGATACCATATATGACTATATGCTCACCCGCGCAGTCTGGTCAGTGTCATCACTGTTAGCCACCCTAGATTATGTCACGAGATACCATATATGGCTATATTCTCACCCGCGCAGTCTGGTCAGGGTCATCACTATTAGTCTGGTCAGTGTCATCACTGTTAGTCACCGTAGATTATGTCACGATATACCATCTATGGATATATGCTCACCCGCACAGTCTGGTCAGTGTCATCAATGTTAGTCACCGTAGATTATGTCACGAGATACCATCTATGACTATATGATCACCCGCACAGTCTGGTCAGTGTCATCAATGTTAGTCACCGTAGATTATGTCACGAGATACCATCTATGACTATATGCTCACCCGCACAGTCTGGTCAGTGTCATCACTGTTAGTCACCCTATATTATGTCACGAGATACCATCTATGACTATAAGGTCGCCCGCGCAGTCTGGTCAGTGTCATCACTGTTAGTCACCCTAGATTATGTCACGATATACCATGTATGACTATATGCTCACCCGCGCAGTCTGGTCAGTGTCATCACTAATACGGTAGTCACTCTCGATTATGTCACGAGATACCATCTATGACTATATGTTCACCCGCGCAGTCTGGTCAGTGTCATCACTATTAGTCACCGTAGATTATGTTACGAGATACCATGCTCACACGCGCAGTCAGGTCAGTGTCATCAATGTTAGTCACCCTAGATTATGTCACGAGATACGATCTATGACTATATGCTCACTCGCGCAGTCTGGTCAGTGTTATCATTGTTAGTCTCCCTAGATTATGTCACGAGATACCATATATGACTATATGCTCACTCGCGCAGTCTGGTCAGTGTCATCACTGTTAGTTTCCCTAGATTATGTCACGAGATACCATATATGGCTATATTCTCACCCGCACAGTCTGGTCAGTGTCATCACTATTAGTCTATCTAGATTATGTCACGAGATACCATCTATGAATATATTCTCACCTGCGCAGTCTGGTCAGTGTCATCACTGTTAGTCACCGTAGGTTATGTTAGCAGATACAATCTATGATTATTTGCTCACCCGCGCAGTCTGGTTAGTGTCATCACTGTTAGTCACCGTAGATTATGTTATGAGATACCATCTATGGCTATTTTCTCACCCGCATTGTCTGGTCAGTGTCATCACTATTAGTCACTCTATATTATGTCACGATATACCATTTATGACTATATGCTCACCAGCACCGTCAGGTCAGTGTCATCACTGTTAGTTACCCTATATTATGTCACGAGATACCATCTATGAATATATGCTCACCCGCGCAGTCTGGTCAGTGTCATCACTGTTAGTCACCGTATATTATGTTAGCAGATACCATCTATGATTATATGCTCACCCGCGCAGTCTGGTCAGTTTCATCACTGTTAGTCACCGTAGATTATGTTAGCAGATGCCATATATGACTATATGCTCACCCGCACAGTCTGGTCAGTGTTAACACTGTTAGTCACCGTCGATTATGTCACGAGATACCATCTATGACTATGTGCTCACCCGCACAGTCTGGTCAGTATCATCACTGTTAGTCACCGTAGATTATGTCACGAGATAACATATATGGCTATATGCTCACCCGCACAACCTGGTCAGTGTCATAACCGTTAGTCGCCCTAGATTATGTCTCGAGATACCATCTATGAACATATGCTCACCCGCGCAGTCTGGTCAGTGTCATCGCTGTTAGTCACCGTAGATTATGTTAGCAGATACCATCTATGATTATATGCTCACCCGCGCAGTCTGGTCAGTGTCATCACTGTTAGTCACCCTAGAATATGTAATGAGATACAATATATGGCTATATGCTCACCCACACAGTCTGGTCAGTGTCATCACTGTTAGTCACCCTAGATTATGTCACGAGATACCATCTATGACTATATACTCACCTGCACAGGCTGGTCAGTGTCATCACTGTTAGTCACCCTAGATTATGTCACGAGACACCATCTATGACTATATACTCACCCGCACAGGCTGGTCAGTGTCATCACTGTTAGTCACCGTAGATTATGTTAGCAGATACCATCTATGATTATATGCTCACACGCGCAGTCTGGTCAGTGTCATCACTGTTTGTCACCCTAGAATATGTAACGAGATACGATCTATGACTATATGCTCACCCGCACAGTCTGGTTAGTGTCATCACTGTTAGTCACCCTAGATTATGTCACGAGATACCATCTATGACTATATACTCACCTGCACAGGCTGGTCAGTGTCATCACTGTTAGTTACCCTAGATTTTGTCACGAGATACCATCTATGAATATATGCTCACCCGCGCAGTCTGGTCAGTGTCATCATTATTAGTCACCCTAGATTATGTCAAGAGATACCATCTATGACTATATTCTCACCCGCACAGTCTGGTCAGTGTCATCACTATTAGTCACTCTAGATTATGTCACGAGATACCATCTATGACTATATGCTCACCAGCACAGGCTGGTCAGTGTCATCACTGATAGTCACCTTAGATTATGTTAGCATATACCATCTATGATTATATGCTCACCTGCGCAGTCTGGTCAGTGTCATCACTGTTAGTCACCCTAGAAAATGTAATGAGATACAATATATGGCTGTATGCTCACCCACACAGTCTGGTCAGTGTCATCACTGTTAGTCACCCTAGATTATGTCACGAGATACCATCTATGACTATATACTCACCTGCACAGGCTGGTCAGTGTCATCACTGTTAGTCACCCTAGATTATGTCACGAGACACCATCTATGACTATATACTCACCCGCACAGGCTGGTCAGTGTCATCACTGTTAGTCACCGTAGATTATGTTAGCAGATACCATCTATGATTATATGCTCACACGAGCAGTCTGGTCAGTGTCATCACTGTTAGTCACCCTAGAATATGTAACGAGATACGATCTACGGCTATATGCTCACCCGCACAGTCTGGTCAGTGTCATCACTGTTAGTCACCCTAGATTATGTCACGGAAGATTACCATCTATGACTATATACTCACCTGCACAGGCTGGTCAGTGTCATCACTGTTAGTCACCCTAGATTATGTCACGAGACACCATCTATGACTATATACTCACCCGCACAGGCTGGTCAGTGTCATCACTGTTAGTCACCGTAGATTATGTTAGCAGATACCATCTATGATTACAAGCTCACACGCGCAGTCTGGTCAGTGTCATCACTGTTGTTCACCCTAGAATAAGTAACGAGATACGATCTATGGCTATATGCTCACCCGCACAGTTTGGTCAGTGTCATCACTGTTAGTCACCCTAGATTATGTCACGAGATACCATCTATGACTATATACTCACCTGCACAGGCTGGTCAGTGTCATCACTGTTAGTCACCCTAGATTATGTCACGAGACACCATCTATGACTATATACTCACCCGCACAGGCTGGTCAGTGTCATCAATGTTAGTCACCCTAGATTATGTCACGAGATACCGTATATGACTATATGTTCGCCCGCGCAGTCTGGTCAGTGTCATCACTGTTAGTCGCCCTAGATTATGTCACGAGATACCATCTATGACTATATGCTCACCCGTGCAGTCTGGTCAGTGTCATCACTGTTTGTCACCCTAGACTATGTCACGATATACCATCTATGAATATATGCTCACCCGCACAGTCTGGTCAGTGTCATCACTGTTAGTCACCGTAGATTATGTCACGATATACCATCTATGAATATATGCTCACCCACACAGTCTGGTCAGTGTCATCACTGTTAGTCACCGTAGATTATGTCACGATATACCATCTATGAATATATGGTCGCCCGCGCAGTCTGGTCAGTGTCATCACTGTTAGTCATCGTAGAGTATGTCACGATATACCATCTATGAATATATGGTCGCCCGCGCAGTCTGGTCAGTGTCATCACTGTTAGTTACCCTAGATTTTGTCACGAGATACCATCTATGAATATATGCTCACCCGCGCAGTCTGGTCAGTGTCATCATTATTAGTCACCCTAGATTATGTCAAGAGATACCATCTATGACTATATTCTCACCCGCACAGTCTGGTCAGTGTCATCACTATTAGTCACTCTAGATTATGTCACGAGATACCATCTATGACTATATGCTCACCAGCACATGCTGGTCAGTGTCATCACTGATAGTCACCTTAGATTATGTTAGCATATACCATCTATGATTATATGCTCACCCGTGCAGTCTGGTCAGTGTCATCACTGTTAGTCACCCTAGAATATGTAATGAGATACAATATATGGCTGTATGCTCACCCACACAGTCTGGTCAGTGTCATCACTATTAGTCACCCTAGATTATGTCACGAGATACCATCTATGACTATATACTCACCTGCACAGGCTGGTCAGTGTCATCACTGTTAGTCACCCTAGATTATGTCACGAGACACCATCTATGACTATATACTCACCCGCACAGGCTGGTCAGTGTCATCACTGTTAGTCACCGTAGATTATGTTAGCAGATACCATCTATGATTATATGCTCACACGCGCAGTCTGGTCAGTGTCATCACTGTTAGTCACCCTAGAATATGTAACGAGATACGATCTACGGCTATATGCTCACCCGCACAGTCTGGTCAGTGTCATCACTGTTAGTCACCCTAGATTATGTCACGAGATACCATCTATGACTATATACTCACCTGCACAGGCTGGTCAGTGTCATCACTGTTAGCCACCCTAGATTATGTCACGAGACACCATCTATGACTATATACTCACCCGCACAGGCTGGTCAGTGTCATCACTGTTAGTCACCGTAGATTATGTTAGCAGATACCATCTATGATTACAAGCTCACACGCGCAGTCTGGTCAGTGTCATCACTGTTGTTCACCCTAGAATATGTAACGAGATACGATCTATGGCTATATGCTCACCCGCACAGTCTGGTCAGTGTCATCACTGTTAGTCACCCTAGATTATCACGAGATCCATCTATGACTATACATCTACTGCACAGGTGGTCAGTGTCATCACTGTTAGTCACCCTATATTATGTCGAGACACCATCTATGACTATACTCACCCGTCAGGTGGTCATGTCATCAAGTTAGTCACCCTAGATTATGTCACGATACCGTATATGACATATTCGCCCGCGCAAGTGGTCAGTGTCATCATGTTAGTCGCCCTAGATTATGTCACGAGATACCACTATGACTATAGGCTCACCCTGTGCAGTGTCAGTGTCATCATGTTAGTCACCCTGACATGTCACGATATCAATCTGAATATATGTCCCCGCACACGGTATATGACCTAGTTACGCCACCGCGAGTCTGGTCAGTGTCATCACTGTTAGTCACCGTAGATTATCGTCCACGAGATACATCTATGACTATATACTCACGTCATCAGTTAGTCACTGTGCACGATATCATCACTGTAGTCACCGGTAGATTATGTAGCACGATACCTCTATGAATATATGGTCGAAAAACCCGCGGCAGTCTTGGTCCCAGTGTCATCACTGGTTAAGTTACCCTAGATTTTGTCCCAAGAGATACCCATCCTATGGAATATATTGCCCTCACCCGCGCAGGTCTGGTCAGTTGTCCTTCAATTTATTAAGTCACCCTTAGATTATTGTTCCCAAATGAGTATACCATATTTGGCTAATATTCTCACCCGCCCACAGTATGGTCGGTTGTCATCACCCTTATTTGTTCACTCTAGATTAATTGTCCCGAGTTACCTTCCATATGCTTTCACGTGCAGTCCCTGGTCCAGTCAAATTCACTGTTAGGTCACTAGAATATGTATTGAGATACAATTATATGGTGTTATTGCCTCAACCCCACACAGTCTGGTCAGTGCCCATCACTGTTAGTCACCCTAGATTATGTCAAACGAGATACCCATCTATGACTATATACCTCACCCGGCACAGGCTGGTCAGTGTCATCACTGTTAGTCACCCTAGAATTATGTCCACGAGACACCATCTATGCTACCCTATATCACCGCACAGGCTGGGCCCAGTGTCATCACTGGTTAGGTCACTTAGGAATTATGTAGCAGATACCATCTGATTGATTATTATGCTCCACACGCCGCCGGTTGGTCGTGTCATCACTGTTAGTCACCATAGATTATGTAATGAGATACAAATATGGCTGTATGCTCACCCACACAGTCTGGTCAGTGTCATTTGCACTGTTAGTCAACACCTAATTATTTTGTCACGAGATACCATCTATGACTATATACTCACCATCACAGCTTGTCAGTGTCATTGTGTCACTCATCAGTTAGGTCACCCTAGAATATTGTAACGAGATACGATCAGGCTATATGTACCCGCAAGTCGGGTCAGTGTCCTTTTTTTTTTCCAACTGTTAGTCACCCTAGTTTATTTGTCACGAGATACCATCTTTGGACTATTATACCTCCTTGCACAGGAATGGTCAGTGTATCACTGTTAGTCACCCTAGTTTATGACACAGACACCATCTTTGACTATATTTCACCAGCACAGGCGGTCAGTGTCCCATCATGTTAGTCACGTGTATTTTGTTAAGCAGATACCATCTATGATAAAGCTCACACGCGCAGTCTGGGTCAGTGTCATCACTGTTGTTTCCACCCTTAGAATATGTAACGAGATACGATCTATGGCTATATGCTCACCCCGCACAGTCTGGTCAGTGTCATCACTGTTTGTCACCTAGATTATGTCACGAGATTAACCATCTATGACTATATACTCACCCTGCACAGGCTGGTCAGTGTCAATCACTGTTAGTCACCCTAGATTATTTTGTCACGAGACACCAATTCTAGACTATATACTCACCCGCACAGGTCTGGTCAAGTGTCATCAATGTTGTCACCCCTGATTATGTCACGAGATAACCGTATTATGACTATATTGTTCGCCCGCGCAGTCGGGTTCAGTGTCATCACCTATTAGTGCCTAGTTATGGCACGAAGATACCATTCTAGACTAATATGCTCACCCGTTGCAGTCTGGTCTGTGTCATCATGTTAGTCACCCTAGATATGTCACGAGATACAATCTATGAATATATGCTCACCCGCACGGTCTGGGTCGTGTCTTCATGTTAGTCCACGAAGATTTATGTCACGATATACCATCTTAGAATTATGGTCCCCCCGCCCGCGCAGTTGGTCAGTTGGTCTCGCTGTCAGTCACCCTAGTTATGTCCACGATTTTAATACCATCTATGAATATATGCTCACCCGTGCAGTCTGGTCAGTGTCATCACTGTTAGTCACCCTGACATGTCACGATTTACAATCTATGAATATATTTGCTCACCCGCACAGTTCTGGGCAGTGTCATCCACGGTTTGTCACCGTTAGATTATCTCACGTAATACCCATCATGAATATGTCAACCCACACATCTGGTCAGTGCATCACCCTGTTAGTCACCGTAGATTATGTCACGATATACCATCTATGATATGGTCGCCCGCGCAGTCTGTCAGTGTCATCACTGTTAGTAATCGTGAGTTGTCACGATATTTTCCATCTTATGAAGATGGTCGCCCACGCGCGCTGGTCAGTGTCATCATGTTAGTTACCCATAGATTTTGTCACGAGATACATCTATGAATATATGCTCACCCGCGCAGTCTGGTCAGTGTCATCATTATTAGTCACCCTAGATTATGTCAAGAGGATACCATTATGGGCGATATTCGCAACCCGCACAGTCTGGTCGTGTCTTCACTATTAGTCACTAAGATTATGTAACGAGACCATCTATGACTATATGCTCACCAGCACAGGTGGTCAGTGTCATTCACTGTAGTCCACCTTAGATTTTATGAGCATTATACATCTATTGATTATATGCTCCCGTTGCGTCCTGGGTCAGTGTCATCACTGTTTTAGGTCACCCTAGATTATGTATGAGATACAATATATGGCTGTTGGATCACCCACCCACAGTCTGGTTCAGTGTCATCACGTTAGTTTACCCTAGATTATGTCACGATTATACCATCTATGACTATTATTACTCCCATGCACAGGTGGTCAGTGTTCATCACTGTTTTAGTCACCCTAGATTATGTCACGAGACCCAATCTTTATGATATATACTTTTTCACCCGCAACAGGCTGGTCAGTGTCATCACTGTTAGTTCACCCGTAGATTATGTTAGCAGATACCATCTATGATTATATGCTACACGCGCAGTTGTCCGTGGTCATGTTACTGTTAGTCACCCTGAATATGTAAACCCGAGATTACGATCTACGGGCTATATCCAACCCGCCACATCCCCCCCCCCCCTATGGGTCAGTGTATCATGTTTAGTCACCCTAGGGATTATGTCACGAGATACCATCTATGACTTATTTACTCACATGCACAGGCTGGTCAGTGTTCATCACTGTTAGTCACCTAGATTTTGTCACGAGACAACCCATCTTATGACTAGTATATCACCCGCACAGGCTGGTCCAGGTGTCATCATGTTAGTCACCGTTGATTATGGTTAGCAGTACCATCTATGATTACAAGCTCACACGCGCAGTTCTGGTCAGTGTCATCAATGTTGTTTTCACCCTAGAATATGGTAACGAGTAACGATCTATGGCTATTTATGCTCACGCACAGTGGTCATTGTCATCACCCCCTGTTTAGTCACCCTTGATTATGTCACGAGATACCATCTATGACTATATACTCACCTGCACAGGTGGGTCAGTGTCATCACTGTTTAGTCACCCTAGATTATGTCCACGGAGAACCATCTTATGACTATTACTTTCACCCGCACAGGTCGGGTCAAGTGTCTCAATTTGTTAGTCACCCAGATTATGTCACGGAGATACCGTATATGACTATATTGTTCGCCCAGCGCAGTCTGGTCAGTGTCATCACTGTTAGTCGCCCTAGATTATGTACGAGATACCATCTATGACTATATGCTCACCCGTGCGTCTGTCAGTGTCATCACTGTTAGTAACCCTACCTATGTCACGATTTTATCTATGATATGCTCACCCCGCACTATCTGGTCAGTGTCATCATGTAGTCATCCGTTAGTTTATGGTCACGATTTATACATCTATGAATATATGGTCCGCCGCGCAGTCTGGGTCAGTGTCATCATGTTTGTTTACCCTAGATTATGTACGTTATACCATCTATGGATATATGCTCTCCCGCGCAGTTGGTCAGTGTTTCATCACTGTTAGTTACCCTAGATTATGTCACGAATTATTTACCTTCTTCAATATATGCTCACCCCGCGCAGTCTGGTAGTGTCATCACTGTTAGTTACCCTGATTTATGTCCACGATATACATCTATGAATATATGCTCCCCGAACAGTTGGTCGTGTAATCACCTGTTTAGTCAGTGATTGTCCACGATTATTTCCATTCTATGTATATGGTCCGCCCGCGAGTCTTGGTCAGGGGTCATCAATTATTAGTTCTGGTCAGTGTCCTCGCTGTCAGTCACCTAGATGTTCTCGATTTACCATCTTATGATTATGCTCACCCGCACAGTCTGGTCAGTGTCATCACTGTTAGTATCGTAGATTTATTGTCACGAAATAACCATCTATGATTATTTGGTGCCCCCGCGCAGTCTGGTCAGTGTCATCACTGTTAGTTACCCTAGTTTTGTACGAGTACCATCTATGAATATGATCACCCGCGCAGTCTGGTCAGTGTCATCATTATGTCACCCTTAGATTATGTCAAGAGATACACTATGACTATATTCTCACCCGACAGTCTGGTCAGTGTCATCACTATTAGTCACTCTAGATTATTGTACGAGATACCATCTATGGACTATTTGCTCACCGCAGGCTGGTCAGTGTCATCACTGGTAGGGCACCTTTAGTATGTTAGAATATTACCATCTTTGATTATATGCTCAAACCCGCGCACTGTGTCAGTTTCATTACTGTTAGTCAACCGTAGATTTTGTTTAGCATATACCATCTATGATTATATGCTCACCCGCGCAGTTGTTTCAGTGTCATCAAACCTGGTTTAGTCCCGTTAGATTATGTTACGAGATTTACCCCCCCATCTATGATATTATTTTCACCCGCAAAAGTCATCAGTGTCTCATGTTAGTCATCTAGTTTATGTACGAGATACCATCTATGGACTATATGCTCACCCCCGCACAGTCAGGTCAGTTGTTCATCACTGTTCAGTTAACCTATATTATGTCACGAGACTTTTTATAATATGTATGCTCACCCGGCGCCAGGTCCTGGGCAGGTTGTCATCACTGTTTAGTCACCGTAGATTTGTTAGCAGATACCATCTATGACTATATGCTCACCAGCACAGTCTGGTCAGTGTCATCAATGTTAGTCACCGTAGATTATGTCTCGAGATGCCATCTATGAATATATGCTCACCCGCGCAGTCTGGTCAGTGTCATCACTGTCAGTCACACTAGATTATGTCACGAGATACCATCTATGACTATATGCTCACCGCGCAGTCTGGTCATTGTCATCACTGTTAGTCACCATAGATTATGTCACGAGATACCATCTATGACTATATGCTCACCCGTGCAGTCTGGTCAGTGTCATCACTGTTAGTCACCCTAGATTATGTCACGATATACCATCTATGAATATATGGTCGCCCGCGCAGTCTGGTCAGTGTCATCACTGTTAGTTACCCTAGATTATGTCACGATATACCATATATGACTATATGCTCACCCGCGCAGTCTGGTCAGTGTCATCACTGTTAGTTACCCTAGATTATGTCACGATATACCATCTATGACTATATGCTGACCCGCGCAGTCTGGTCAGTGTCATCATAATTACGGTAGTCACTCTCGATTATGTCACGAGATACCATCTATGACTATATAATCTTTGGGCCACCAATAATCCCCCCTCCCCCCCCCCCCCCCACCCCCCCCCCCTGTGGTACATAACGCCACTATGATTTTCAAATTCAGTAGTCAATTGTCTGTCATTCCAGAAGGTCTGCCATTAAAAAGCCGCTGGATGAACAAATGGCGGCCATTTTCCAAGATGGCCGTCAAAAACAATTGTTTTGGTTTACAGGACTAGCTTTATCGCCTGTTAACTGGTATTAGGACCGATTTAAATTTTCTAAATCGTTCTTATCTACTCCCTAATTGAATATAAAACAGTGTGTGATACATTCAAAATCAATTTATTTTACCAAATGGCCGCCATTTTAAAAATGGCCGCCAAAAAGTGTGTTTTTGCGAAAAGTTTGCACTGTAACTGCTGTTAAGTGTTATTGGAACCGTTATTAACATTGTAACTTATACCTTGTAATGCATATCAATATGCATATCAATTATGTAATACATATTGACTTGACAGCATGATATAAATGGTGGAAATTTTCAAAATGGCCGCCAAAAAGGGCGTTTTTTCAACAATGTTCTATGTTAACAATTGTCCATGTTATGTGGCATTTGAACCACTTTTTACACCGCAAATTAATGCCATGTGATGGATATCAATATACATGACAATTGCGTAATATAATGTGTGTTTTACGCTGGGGTAGGTTTTCCATATTTGGCCCATGGCCTAATCTTATGACATATGCGAC